>VZSC01010558.1:29948-194023 GCA_013398225.1 Steatornis caripensis
AAAAAAAAAAAAAAAAAAAAAGCAAAACCACCACGAAATTAAGTTTTCTGCTGTTGTTCGCCTTGGTTTGCCGTTGCTGTTCCTGACCACAGAACTGAGTCTTCCGGGTCGCTTGGACGCTGTGCTGTGTACAGGGACTGAGGTCCTGAGGCACCCCAAGTCTGAAGAAGCAGTTGCTGTAATCCTTTGAGAATACCGGGTTTCCTCTCCTTTTCATGTCGACGCATACCGGGAAAGGTTCATGTTGAACGCTTTTGACGCAAAGCCAAGCCGTGCGTCGCCATGTTCCCCTCCGCCCTAACCCCCTCCAGTCACTTGAAATTAGGCCCCTGCTTGCTCAAAAGATGGATATACCCCAGGGAACAACTCTGTAAACATGGTCCGTGTTTCAAGTTCGCAGTGAAACCTGAAGCTAGGCATGTTTCATGTTGCTGCATGTTTCTTTTTATTCATGCGACTCTATTCACAAGTTTCCCATGACTTAATCTCTCTTACATGCAATTGTTAGGGCTAAAGGCTTTGTCATGGGATTTTCCCCCTGAATCACAGACCTTCTTCTTGGAGGGATATGCTTTCTGCATGGCAGAGATAAAGCCTTTTTTTCTGTAAGCTTATATGCTTTTCAGTTGTCACAGACAAGGCAGTTTGCACACTGCTTTCTATTTGCCTGTCCGAAACCGGTGTATCAGTTCTTGCAACTCTGCCCCTGAAATAAAAAAAAAATTTAAAAAAGCAGGGATGATCAGTATGTTAAGGAAGAGGCATTAGCTAATAAATCTCACTATGAGCTTGCCTAGGTTGTTTCCTGTGATCCCCTCCCTCATCTTCGCCTTCAAATTCTTGAAGAAGGCGGTGAGGCACCTCATACCGCCTTTGGCACTATCCTGGGGCCATAAAGCTGGCTTTAAAAGCCGGTTGGGGGTTTCCCTGGTGAAGGGAAATATTGAGTGGCAAAGAGCCAACATAGCTCACTTAGGCAACCCTCTGTTGCAACATGAGTGGAGGAAGGAGATCAGACAGAGACCTGATGCTGATTCAGAAAGGCCAGAATCCTTTTAACCAGCAAATAAAGTTACAGCTGCATCTTTTCCTTCCACTAGATCAGCCCACACTACCCATTCTGCTTTATATCGCTTATGAAGCAGAGCTCTCGGCTTCTGACCAGGCTAAGATCAAGTTCCCTGCCTTGAGAGCTTCTTAAGAGCTTCCATACTTTGGCATGGAACAACTCAAAACATGCATTTCAGTCTGTTTTTCCACTATGGCTATGCTGTCCTCCTGGATGAATACGAACATGCAAATTGAATGGGAGTCTGTCAGAAAGAACAGTTATGAATGGAACTGAATATTATCTGTATGCATATATATAGTGCACAAGCTTATGATGTTTTAAACTGATTTTAACAGCTTGAAGAGAGTACAGAGCAAATAGTGAGCTCTCGGATTTTACTGTCACAGGACACTGTAAGGCGGAGAGTTCAGCAGGTTCAAAAAAGCATTAAACATAATGTTTCATAAAGACACACTAAAGGAATGTATTCTCCACCATCCCTAATCTAACAGTTTGGGATACTGGGGATGTATGAGAGGAGCAGAGCACAGAAAAAGGCCAAGTTCACATATTCTCCCTAAAAAGCGTCTCTTCCTGCTGCTCCCAGAGACAGAATACTGAACTAAATGTACCCATGGTCTGACCCAGCGGAGCTTTTCTTTTTTTCGTGTTGTCTAACAGGTCACCATTCTGACCCCCAAAGACTCACAAGTGAATTAAGTTTTTTACGTAAAACATCCTTGGTTAAAGAAAAGGCAGATGATCTGTGTCCTAGACCAACTCATCCTCACTAACTGCACGTTACTATTTTTCCTAGTAAGTGCTCATACCTAAGTGATTCTCTGAGACATCCTGATGGTTTTATTGCTAAACCATAGTGATGCACAGCAAGGAAACACTACCTTGTATTAAACCCAACATCACAAATTGCCTCACGCAGTAACTGTTGGCAGTTCCCTGCTCAAGTGAATTACATTTATTAAAAGAAGGGCTGTGCTTCTGAGATCCAGAGAGACTTTGAGATATGTAACTAAACTGGGTTCAGTGATCAGGCAATAGTTAAAAATCATTGTTAAAGTCAGCATGACAAAAAAGAGATGTAACTCAGGGGGTGATTTTGCACCACGTGCTCATATCTGCAGTGATGTCAACAACACATCCCAAAGACGTGTTTATTCTCTTTCTAGAACTGTCAATGTTTTAATTTGGGCAAATGGAAATCTGTTCCTCTGAAAGCCTGCCTGAAAGAAGGATAAATCTTGCAACCTGTTGGTGTCAAGACTCAGCATTTTGCTGAAATTGCTCCACTGTCGACTTGTGGAGTCTTTGCAGATTCAGAGCCTTTGAGAACAGTTCATTCATGGACTGGAAAACAAGGATGCAGTTAAGATATTTTCTTGTTTGTTTTCCAAATGTACCAATTGACTTAATAGAGATGCTAACTCATTTGCCTTGTGGGGAAAGATTGTGCAAGAACAGCCCATCTTTCAATCCCTTGGGGTTTTTGTAGAACCGATACAGAAATTGCATTGTCCTATACACTTTAGTCTTATATCCAAGAAACTTTTCTGGAAATACAAGAAGAAACTCCCTGTCTTTCGGTTTTTAGGCTCTGTTGATACTGAGACCACCCTCAACTTGTCATTTATACCCATCAGTTAAATTATTTGTCTACTGGGGAATGACAAAAATATTTATTTACATAAGATTCTACATCTTATTGTCACTTACATAACCATGATAAAAGTATGCCAATGTTTGGGGGGTTTTCATGCTGGCAAAATAAGCTGTATATGCTAAAGCTCTGAAAGACCCAGTAAACACATGAACGGCACATGCTAACAAGTACAGCGATTGATCACCTTGTTGGTATGATTAAAACAAAATTCTACTTAAAATACAAGCTCTTTGAAAGCTGATTTTTAAAATCTAGTAAGTGTTTGAGCAAAGCACAGCACATTGGGAGCCTGATCTGCGACTACTTGCTGTACACTGTATAATTGAATGTTGGTAAGCGGTTTGCTCTCATATTTGCTAAATGTTCTGCTTTGTTACAAGATGAGCACCTTCTGTAGTTACAAATGCTTGAAGTCACATCTACAAGGGGAGTTGTTCCTGTTTAGCTATTGCAAATTAACCTCAAGTAGAATGGACTCAAAATAAGTTAATTCAGAATAATCAGTTCTTATCCTGTGCATACACACAGGGAAAAGTTCAGCTTTATCTAGCCAAACTAACTTCCCCATGTTAGCAAAATCTTGAAACAATGCTCATGAAGCTTTTATATTGCTGAATGGATAGGCTATCTGTAAATTTTATTGCATGAAAATGTTCACGCTGCAGCTGGAAATGAGCTGCTTCTATTTTCTAACTAGCTAGTAGAAGGGAGAAAAAAAAGCCACATGCTCCTATACTTCACGCATGTGATCAATAGTTCCAAGTAAGACAGAGTGGAAAACTAGGAATGGTTCAAAAAGGCATTTGAATGACATAGATTTCATGCAGAATTTAAACTAAATAGAAAAAACTGAGAACCAAAGAGCAAGACAAACAAATCACTGATTAAGAAGATGACGAAGAGTGGGTTAAAGTTCAATGCGGTGCGCAAGTGAATAAAATTTAATCTTGTTCCGAAACAACAAACAAACAGACCAGCACAATATGCCACGTTCAGGAATGTGAGAGCCATGTTGTATCTGGCACTTGAACAACAGAGAATTATTGCTGCTGATATGGTAATTGCAGAGGTACAGAAAAAAGTGGGTGGATCATGTGAAATTCATGACATACTTGAGGTGAACTTACAGCAGGATTAGTCTTTTTCTTTTAGTTGTGTACATTGATCTCTAAGCACAACTGGTTTAGCAAAAAAGCATATTGTTCGTTCTCAAGAGGTTTAAAAATCCACTTCAGCTCAGTGTCATTTTTTGTTCTTAAGATATTTTGCAACGCGCTTCTCCCCTTTGGCCTACGCCAACAAATATGCCTGCATATGCATACCTACTAGAGCCAGCCAAAACTGCTGCCTGTAGCTGGCCATTCTGGTAAGAGTATTTCTGGTTGCTTTCCACAACACTTAAAATCATTTTAAACAGTTTTGCCCAGACCCAGATTTTATGGCATGGGCTGTGCTCTCACAGAATCGCAGCGTGGTAGGGGTTGGAAGTGAGCTCTGGCACACTCAAAACATTTACTAATCTAAGTCTGATAGTGTTGTCTTGTTCAAGGGCACAAACGAGGTTTCCGCATAGCTCGAGAACAAAATGAAGGACTCGTATGGCAAGCTGTATCTGCATTGTAACTGGGTCAGAGGACTTCCATGATGACCTGGACTACTTTATGAAATATCGTCGTGTTTCATGTGAAGGGGCAGGTCATCAAACAGAGTGCTTTGCCCTTGTCTGCACCGCTCATTCCATCTTAAGTCAGCATCATATCAGCTAAGTTCTGGTTTGCAACTGTGTTTAAGCATATTGGATTTCCTAGTATTGTTGTAACTGCTGATGAGACTTGTATTTGCATTTAATGGGATTTGTGTTTAATGAGACTGCTCATGTGAGCAAAAGTTACTTACAGGATCAAAGGCTGCACCACAGAAAGTGTTCTATTAACCAGACGTAAACCAAGAACACACTCCCGGATAACACAAACTTGTTCACAGGGCTATTTCAAGGCAACAGGCAAAACAAGCAGCAGGTTATTGGGAACCTGCCTTGCCCATCCATACAGGGCAAAAATGTGCTGTTTCAGAAAGATCTAGAACAAAGCACAGAGACCTGTCTTCAGCTCCCTTCTCCTCGGCTCTCGAAATCTTCCTGATGTGTCCCAGAGCTCCCACTACATCGACATTTCCTGAAACACCCACCAAGTTTTCTCTTCCCTTGCCTGCATTGCCTCTCCTGCCCTTCCCCTCAGCTGACCATCTACTCCACTTCTCTGAGTGAGCCTTCTTGGATCGGCTGAGCTGAGCGACCTTTGCCAACAAACGCGTCTGTGATGGCAGCTGGCAGCAGTCATCATGCTCAGCAAGCGTGAGTCAGATGAAAGGGGCAGAACGATACCAGGTAATGCTTTTTTGACATGGCTGGAGCTACCATGGTTTGATTCACCTGAGTAGGTTGGTTTAGAGCAGATTACTTTTAAGAATGTATTTACAAAAATAGGCTGATCAAATTTTGCATTTCCCTTCAACGAGGTTGCAAAATTTTGCCCATCGAGTGGACCAGGTGTGACCCAGTAAAAAGGCGCAGATACTCTTGAACTTCTCCTTCTAGTTTCACATGACCTGATGCGCTGTCACCTTCCTTGGGAAATACTACTGACACCTAAACAATGAATGTAAATACTCCCATGGTTCTTGATAACTCACAGCAAATTGGAACGGCTTCTCAGGCATTTGGAGTAAGTTAGGTAACAACTAAAACGAGAGACCCAGAAGCTCTGTTAAGCTCCTCAGTCAGGCATATACCCTGATCACATCCAGTATCTGGGCAAGACCTGGGTAAGAGCCAGCTCCTTCCTCTCCTCTCCAGTTTCAGTGCAGAGGGAACCTGAATGCATGCTCCTGACGGAAGCTGTGTCATATTCAGGTGCGCTGCTTTGTCATGGGGGACCAGGATTTGCCCAAGAGTGATACCAGCTTAGTGTAGATACAGGCATGACCCCAGAGATACAGCACACAATACAGCTATTTTGGAAGATGTAGTGCACTTTTAGCCTTTTGCTACTCTGACTCTGCTCACTTCAGTCTTGACTTCACTGGAAGAAATGGCATTTAAAGTCGCAAGTCAGACCGCTAGTTCTCAAACTACCATAAGAAAAACGTAACAATCAAGAAAACTTACTGCAAATGCACGTAAGTATCTACTATTTTTCTCCTTCTCATTCACGTATAAATATATGTAAAATAATTGTAAGCTCCGGACTATCTCTGACTTGAAAGTGTAATTGATTTGTGGCAACTGTTTGAAGATTTGGAGGATTAACTGCAATTATAGGATCAAAATCAGAAAATATTGCTTAGTTTGTAAAAAGCATTAAAGTACAAGGCCTTGGGGGTTTCCCCTGTGTCTAAAATGACTATATTTTAAATCAAAAAACACACTGTGAACTTTCATTTTTTCTTTTGAATGTTACAATACTGGTAACCAAATTTCAGACAAGACTGATCCAAGGGAAGAAGAAAATGGGCTCTATGAAACACTAGCATATACTGAAAACAAGCTACCTGGTTTTTAAGCAAGTGGTCTTTTTTTAACTTCTACCTCAGGATTTCCCTTAAGAATTTGGAACTGGGGAATATATTATACCCCCCGGAATTGGGGACTGACACTAGAGCTTCAGAAAACTGTATAAAATAGCCTACTCTGTTTATGTCTCCAGTGTCTTGTGTTACAAATCATTCATGGTCAGGCTGCATGGTGTGGTACTGCATGCAACAGAAGCTGTCTATGGCATGTTCCTGCACGTTCTCCGACAGTTTTGCTGTCAGACCCAGGAGCAGCGTACGTTAAAGCTTTATTAATTACTGGATGCCTCCCCCTCTATAGCACTCCACAAGGGACCATTAGTTGTTCCTGTCTAACAGGGTGTATCTATAGAAAAGAGTTAAATTGTGCTGTGAGGTAATTCAAGGGCAGTAAACCTATAGCAAGAGGAGCCTTCAGGCTCCCCAGGATCCTTTGAGATCCACAGCTGTCTGTTTCCAAATACGACATTGATGAGTTTTCCCCATGCATTTTCCATGATTTTAAGGCCCAGGCTAAGCTGCAGGGAACAAGCCTGACATAAGTGTGGAGTGTTGATGCCCATGTTAGGCGTTAGTCCGCTGGGTTTCAAAGGCGTCTCCAGAGACTGATTTAAAGCATTTACATCAGTCTGCTGCTCGAGATCATTGCAATTTGGAGGTAAGTAGCTAATTATAGATGCTGCGAATAGACCCATCAGTGGTCATTGCACAGGACAACTGATGTCATGCTACAGAATAGCTTTGCCATCAGTTTGACTGGTATTTCACAAAAAGAAATACAGGTGGGGGATTTGGTGTGTTATAGATTTTTTTTGGGTTTTACCATCTCCAGTTCTTCATGCAAATGAGATATTTATTAACCAACTGTCACAATGTCAAGTATAAACATTAACCAAGAAAGCGATGAATCTATACACAGATCAACAGATGTTTGCTAAATGTTCGCTTTGATTGCATATATGTAGTCCTTACATGACTAGTGACCTGTGTTATTGGAAGAAGCATGAGCCCCAGAGCACTGTAAACTTGCTTCAGTGAAATCATTCCCTTCCCTCTACCTCCATCTCTCTCAACGTCCTTTAAATGTCTAGATATGTCAGGGAGAAAAGGCCCTATTGCTGAATCTGTGTTGAGGCTGTTACGGAAAATTTTCCCCTGACAGTGTCAGAAATGTTATTCAGAGTCCCTCAGATAGCTACGGCATTCTTACAAGGAATACAACTCACCCTTTTCCCCCTTTAATGTGTTCAGCAGACAGGTGGTGACCCAACTGGTGGCAAATTCCTAAGTATTTATATCCTTTAACTCTCAAATGATATGAACAAGTAATAGGAAATGTCATGCACTGAGTATATGAGTAATGTTCCCATTAATCAATCGTCCAAAATAAACCGGATTATTATGTCTGTTTGTACTATACTGTAGCTATTTGCAGATAGATGTGCGGAAAGACCAAGCCTGATTCTTATTGTCTCTGCTCCATGTGGAGATTCAGGGGCAGAATCTCTTACAAGTTCACTGCTCTTCCACATGTGCTTTGGCCAGGCACAAGAGAGATTCACAAACGTAGAATACAGCCAAGCTGCAATTGCCTACTTTCTGCTGTCACCATGTGACTCTCAGTTGGACATAATTTTCAACTGAGTATGCAAGCTGCGAGGCAGTGCAGATAAGCTGCTGAAAAGTGAGATCTTTAGCTGCTCTAAACTAGCAATCAGACCCAGCATGTTGTTTTGAAGACAATCGGGACTTTGAAAATGAAGTCCAAACAGAACAAATTATTTTTGAATTCCTAGTGTCAAGAAAGAATGGTTGATCCACCACTTAAGTTGGTGACTGGTGTCCTACACATCAATTCAAAGAATGAAACTGGAATTTGTGAGTTATGCTAGCGGTCTTGTCTGTCTCAATTCCTGATTTTCTTGCACCAGTTTTGGCAGCGGACTATTACTTTTAATGCATGTGTCACAGGGCATCCAGAAATACTAGAGAAGTGCCGCTGGAGCAACTCACTTAACGTCTGGTATAGAAAAAAACCTCTGCAATGAACATGTAGTTCCAGACAGGTTGCAGTTGCTGCCAGCGTAGTACAGATTCTTACCGCGTAGAAATGATCTGTGCAGGGGAGCACCCTGAGGCAAATTTATCTGCAACACATTAATTTGGTGGGCACTGCAGGGCAACATGTGCATGAACCGTTCAGCACATCCCAGGTCTGAATCCCCTAGTGCGAGACCATTTGCAACGTGGTTGCATTTGCACTTGCGCTCCTCTGAGCACAATGTCTGTGGTAGTGTTCCCACCAAAATACACTGAAGTGCCGCAGGAAGCACATACCTGTTTAAAAGTCTGTTTGAAAGACTACAGTCTCAGACCACTTGAGCGTACCTGCATAAAACACTGAAAACAAGATAGGTGCCTTACTGGTCAGGATAGGGTTGTACTGGTTTGTCCTCAAATGCAGAAAGGACAGATGTCCCTGAATCCATAGTGCTGACAGCCTGTATAAAATTGAGATAATTTCAAAAAATTATAAGGCTCCTTAGCATGATAATAATTCATAAAAATTTAGATGGCTTTGTTGCTTTGTATGTTTTCGGCTTATAAAGTTCACAATCTGGCTGCACAACTGAGAAGAAACAAGAGAACAGTACAATACAGCCCTTTTGCACCACTCCAGAAGTGTTGAGGAACATTTAACTGGAAGTAAATACAACCTATGCAGCTACAATATCATCTTATGGACAGCTATGGAGAGGGAAGTGTGAGATTGAGAACAAAGCTTTGGGACTTTTAAACATATATTTGCATACACATTTGTTACTAGGGTTTTTGTTCTTGTTGTTGAAGGATTTCATACCTCCATTCCTTCAACTGCATATATACAGTCTTGACTCACTTTATTCCAGGGTCTTTCTTCACACCCCTACCAATCTGAAAGGGCTTCTAAATGGAAATAAATGTAATTTGCTACCATAAAAAAGTCCAGTTGCTAATCACAACAACAACTTTTACTGATCCAATAAAATCCAGAAGCCATGCTGCATCACAGGTGAGACACAGAGCAGAGACGGAATTTAACATCCACTGAGATTAATCTGGACCAGTTAAAATACATTACGTATTACCATATCATTATTGTAGAGTCTCTCTTCAACATAAATTTCAGCTTGTTTGTAAACTTCAACTGTGTACATGTTACTTTAGTGATTTTTACAGTATAAATTAATATTTAATAACCTGGTTTTATGATGTTTGGGTTAGCAATAATGAGATCAGGGCTACAATATCTATATTTTAAAACTACTGCATTATACCATCCAAACAAACTTCCTCCTGAAATAGCTTTGCTCACAGGAATTTATACATAGAAATGTATACACTGACATTTCATAATAATGACAGGTCTACCTTAATGTTTGACATACGTTTTCAGCCAGCGATAATGACACACTGACATTTCTCAGTGTAAAGAGCTCTTTTCTAATATTGTCAGATGGCAAACGTCAACCTTGAATTGACTCATGTTACATTATAACAATGCCAGATTCACAGCGAGGAAAGCGGCAGGAGCTCATGATCAGAAGCAGAGGGTAGGAAACTGCGAGCTGCGCCATCTCCTTTTGGCATCCGCAACCCATTAGATGGGCCCAGCCAAGTCACCTGCCTGTATCTGCTCAAGCTCTGTGCACCCCCTCTGCACATAGGGGCTGCCACTGCCACAAGCTGGTTCACTCTTTCCCTACTGATTGCTGTGCATCCTTGCTCCCATGATGCCGTCTCCTCTGCAGTGGTTCAAGCCTTTGTTCATTCACATGCCATAAACCAAACGCGCTTTGTCACTTCTTCCAGTGGCAGCCAGATTACAGCGTTTGTGCAACTGCATCCTGATCTCCTGCCGGCACTATATGGTATGAAGGTATTTAAAATGAATCATCGGTTATAATAACCATTTTTCTTAAACTGTAGTTGACATCATTTAATTGTAAATCCTCGTAAAAAATAACAGATGAATAAACATATAATTTCTGCAACTAAGTAATCATCAGACAAGCCCTTCTAACAGGGACTTCTTTTTCCTTTTATATTCTGGAACTCAAATTGCATCTACCATTTTCCCATAAATGTCTCCACTGACTGGCTCACAAAAGAATCTGTCCTCATATGTTCCTGTCTAGGAAGTTCTTCCAAGCTTACACAGTTGCCAAGAAATACTGTATTGGAAAGTCATGTCCTCTACTTGAAATTCCCCCGCTTAGAAAATCTTCTGCCCCCTTCGATTTCGTAATATCCCATTTAGGTTTTAAATGGCCACGAAGATGCACATTCTTAAGCATAAGTTTATCTGGAATTCATCATCATTTGAGCAGTGGCTTGAAACAATTTTTTAGTGACTGGAGAGTCAACAAGCCCAATTTATATCTGAGGTAAGTGGGTGCAGCTTCAAGTAAGGAAATAAATTTCCTTCACATTGGAAATAAAACATCGGACTTGCAGCCCTGTGCTTTACCCTCACCGATCTTCTCGCCTTCTTTTTGAAGGCTTAACATAAACCAAGGGTTTAAACGTTTTTAATATGTTAATGATTCTTCCCCTGGCTACAAGCAGAACAAGTGGCAAACTGCTTTTAAGCAGAAATGTTAGTGTGAGGTTTTCAACCCTCCTGTAGAGATAAAAGAGTTGTACCCATACGTAACACACAGAAGCCAGCTTTTTCCTGAGCATCGGAAGACTAGTCAAGAAGGCAATATAAAAATAAACAAGTAGTCCTTCACCTCACCTCCACCTTAGAGTTTTGAACTCAAATTGCTACTAAAATAGGCATATTCTAACTTCGCATCCTAAAAAAAAAAATAAAATGACACGCTCTGAAATTTTCACGTGCTTCTTTTCCTGTAACCTGATATTTTCACCTGTCCTTCTCCACAAACTCTGCTGTCTCTTGGTGACAATTGGGCTAGTACCAGACTGACAATTTTCTGATCAGCGCATTCAACAAAACAAGACACTCTTCAGAGTTAAGTCTTTTTATTCTTCTGAATGTTTTTACTGTGAGGCCAAAATATTGATGTTCTGGGCATTATCCACTTAAAGGTTTATATGAATGAAAGCGTATAAATGCAGGTCATTGTGGTGCTCATGCCCTTCTCTCCCACAGCAACAACAAACAGTAATTAACTCAGTTTTCTTCTCCCTTTTAGGACTCAATTCTTTTTCACTTCCATCATGGGTTTTGTCTATCTTTTCCTTTTCTTGATATGAGGCTCTTTTTAAGCACATTTTAATAATTCCACGGAAGAGAAATCCATCTCTTTCACAATCCATTTAAATAACAATACAGTTTCACTTGCATATTACTACAACACCCAAATTGCACCTTAGAAATAGTAAAATAAAGAGCAACCTATCGAATCCATAAGGCTTTGGATAGCCTAGGTGTCAGGAGCTTTTAAACGTGGACAGAAACAAGAAAACTGATTAGGAGAAAAGGTGAAAAACCTACAACTATCAGAAAATCTCCTCTCCTGTGTACCTGTCTTGAAAATATAAATATTTTAAAGTAAATAAATAAAAATAAAAATAAACTGGTCTTTAATACCACAGGTTATTAATGAACTTTCACCACTCAGACTTTTGAACAAGTTTCCTGATTGTGCTCTTTAGCATGCTGTCAGGACAGTAACTTTGTACTTAATCATTTATGTTGACCCAGATTACATTTCACTTATTGCAACTGCAAAGCATTTTATGGATGCTGTCCTTTTCCATCGTATCCTTGGTACTCTTAAGAAAACATTTCATTATAAGAAAAAAAAAAGTCCAAAATGTATTTAAGATTGGTAATTACTGTACTCTCACATCGTTTAAAGTACTCAAGTAGTTAAAAAAGAAGGATATGAATAGTCAAAGACCTCATACATTTTATGTTGCCCTCATAATAAACACAAACACATTTTAGTTCTGATTCATCATTGGCCACAAACAAAACATGAACATACAAAGCCACCCTCCAGATAGTATAAATTGGCATAGCAAGTTAAGTGTTAGTTGAGCAATGATGACTTAGACCATCTGTGCTTACAGCCCATTACAAGTTGATTTCCGTACAAGTACACCAGCCTACAGACAAGCGACTAGCGGTGAGAAAGCTAAAAGAAAGAAGGTCTCGGGGGTGTTTATTGTGGCAATTCTCTTAATTTCTGCAATGAGTTTGTGATTTTTTTTAATGTATAGCTTATTTGGGGTTTCTTTGTTTGTTATTTAAATATTTTCTCTTTAGATACACAGAAAAGTGAGAAATGTTACTAGTTTCATTTCTCAGTTGCTGTAGATTTGTTTGAACTTGCTGTTTCTTGAGAACAGCATTGCATTATTCTGTTTCCTGATGACAACATGTGATTATGCTCCTTTTCTGTAAATAATATTCTGACCTCCAATTTCAAATGACTTCTCAAAACTTAATCTTATCTCACTTGCAGCCTTTGTGTGTGTGTGTCTCTAATTGCAAAGTAGGCCAACAAACTTTTGTGCAAGTGTTTAATTTTACTAAATGTGCTTGCTCAGGTATGCAAAGAAGTTACTGTTTCTTTTGAGAGATGGAAGAGAGGAGAGGGAGGATGAGTCAGTGGTTAGATTTGGAATTTAGGAGAACTTGGTTCAGTTCTTTGATATGTAACCAGCCTGCTACACTACCTTGAATGAATTACTTTATCTCAGTAACTCATATTCATAAAAGAAGGTATCATGATACGCCTCTGTCCCACAAAAGACTTACAAAAATAAAGGGTACTCAGAAACTATAGAGATAGGGATCATGTAAATTCCTATTGAGTAATGGATATAGGATTTCTGAGGTAAGGAGATACAGGAAAGAAGACAGCTGATGCTCTCCTTCCTTTTTCTCTGTACTTTCTGCTGTTCCGGTTCCTGTAGTTCTCCCTTTCTCTTCCACTGCTCCAAATTGTCCACTGTTGTCCTCCAGCGAACAAGAATATTGCTCCACCTTGTCCTACATTCCTCTGAGCTCAAAAACGTGTATATGCATTGAACATAGACCTCTCCACTTCCATACCAAGCCCAGCTTGTTTGACATGCTATGAATCTGGCATGAAGCTAAGGGAAGTAGAGGTGTGAAAACTACCTGCAGCGACAGAATAGTGAGGCTATTCTTACTTAAGCGTTTTCCAGAGGGGTAGAGCTTCCCAAGGTCTAACGCACACATGGAAGGGAAGAATGGGGAGACACTGGTTGTTCTCAACTCACCGTTTTCCCCTCAGCGTTGCTACTCTGCACCCTACGTCTCTCATGCCTGCATTTCTCACACTACTCAAATTCCTCCTCTCAAGACTGATCTCTGTGATCTCCTACTGATCTCCACCTGCAAACTTTTCTCTCTTCTGCTCCTTCCCCACCCTCAGTCCCACATCTGTTCCTACCAGTTTCCAAATCCTCACATTCCCTTTGCTGCTCTCCCACAACCCTGCACTGCTCCAACTGCCGTACCCTGCTCTCTATGCCAACAAAGCTAGTAGTATCTAAAAATGCTGTGAATGTTTCAATGTGGGTATCTTGGCAACCCTTCTATATTTAAACACCCTGAAGAGCTGTCCGTAGCAGTTACGTCTGGTACAGCAGCCTGCTCCTAAAGCAGATTAGGCCAAACTACCCAGTGCCCCTGAAGCTGTCCACGAAAAGGTCGTCACCTCACTTCCCATCTGCTGACTTGGGTTTCCCCTAATCCACGTCAGCCAAAACAAACCAGTTCAGCTGACATTTACTATTTAAACTGCTTAAGGTACTCAGGTTAACTTTGGCCAAAACAAGTTTGGGAGGGATTGCGTGAGCAGCTTGCAGGTAGGCAGGAGAGGCGGTAACCTTTGGCAGAAGACAGCCGTGCCAGTGACTGGGAGCTGTCTGGGAATGGTAACCTCTGCAGCAACCCCACTTCAGCAGCCCACGGGGGAAGTGAGTACCCACAAGGGGATTTAAAAGCATGGTATGTTCTGTGCTTTAAGTTCAATTCTCACTTATTTCGCAAGAGGTTCCTCTGGCAAACCACTCCTTCCCACTGCGCAGAAAACATGATGACGTTACTTAGGCTGTCATTCATCTTTCCCCTGTTTAATCACTGCTAACTGATTAACCAAGTGAAGTGCCACAAAATCCATTAGCTGGAAAAGGAACATGAAGCTATGCTAGCTTTTACAAACAAATAAAGAGAAACCTTTGTGAACAGGTGCATAACCTCCAGCTCTTGAAAGTGCCCACTTATTCCCCTTCCCTGGCTCCCCAGCAATAGGGGCAGTGAGGGGCGACGCAGCCGCTCCTGCCAGAAGCAGGACATGAACTGGTGGGACGTGGGGGAGTGTCAAAGTTCAAGTGCTGTTGCATAGCCTGCTGGATAGCCACCATCATGTCTTTTGCCCTTGTTTTACCCCACATAGACACTTCAAGTCTTCTTATCTCACAAGCTTGATAAGGAGGCACAGGAAAGGGACAACAACGTTAACTCTTTCAGTACCACTTTGATAAAAAGGGGTAGTGAGCACTGAGGCCAAAAAAATCCATTGCCAGAAACTTAGCAAAATGCATTTCATAGAATCTCTGGACCTTTGAAAACCTGGGGAGGGAAGGTCAGCAGCCAGGGACACCAGCAAAGCCAAGCAGTCCCTCTCCCAGATGGTTCAGGTGTTTCCCAAACTAAGGCCTGACTCTCTCCCTGGTTCGCGCCTGCAGTTCAGATTGTTTCCAGGAGCCTGCTGTGCAAGCGGCAGGGAGGAACGAAAGGCTTTCAAGGGAAAATAAATGTTAAGCTGGAGTTAGACTCTGACACGCAAACAAATTACTCCCCCTACACAAGTGACCACCTGCCAGCTGAGGCATGTCAGCTGCCAACACGTGCACACTTTGCCCATTGCGAACAGGAGGTAAAGGACGCGGCCGCTAATCTCAAAGAAGCAAGGTCAGATGCTGACGTGTTTGAGTCCTCCGGACTCCTTCCGTTTTTGTCTTCAGGTTAGCAATGAACTTGTATAGTTTCACCCTGCAATGCTCTCCCAGATCAGACTCTCAGTTCAAGCTCAGCTGAAAATAAATGTTATTCTTAGTCATAACTTCAACCTGCAGTAGTTTACTGTGATACCACTGTGGTTTAGTCGCTCTTTGTACTACATTAGGGAAAAAAAAAATCCTGACTCTTTATTGGAAAAGGTTTAATTTGCTGTCCTAGACTTTTCTGTATATATCCTCTTTTTCAGCTAAAAATGAAAATATTCCAAAAAGATCACAAGTATTTTTTATTCTTACAGTTTCACAGTGAGGAAAGTTTTTCAGTCCCCCAATTAAAAATCCAAGAGAACAGTTACGTTAAGTGTTACTGAAAACGGAGAGAGAGAATTGAAATGTCTTTCCTCCTCACCACACGCCCCTCTCCACTGCTCCCCACTTCTCTTTGTGAGGATAACCGTGCTGGAACTATTTGTTCCTGCACTTCTCTGGTCTGAATAAGCTGGGGCACTGGCTGTTGCCTCGAGTTTCTCTGGCACGCTCTCTGATCCCCTTCATCGAAATGGGTCAGTTCTAGCTCCGTTAACCAGCAGTTAACTGTGCAGGCTTTCAATACTGCGGGCACTTTGGGGGTTTGCAAAAGGTGTCTTCAGGGCCACTGGTTAACAGACACGTGCAAAATAGCGAATGTACTGACGTAAATTGCTTTACTGCGGTTTCTTCACTGCTTTTGATCTTTCTTTTGCCACTGTCTTACAGAGACTGGGCTGCTCTTAGGGCTTCTCTCTCCCCTGCACGCTCTGCACTCCCTTGCAGAGGACGTGACTGTTCAGTATATGTGCCAAGACGGCTTCCTCATGAGAGACAGCTTGCAGCTCCTTAACACTGGGCCCTTTGTCCAGGTGGTTCTTAATCAATTTTGCCAGGACAGAGCCCACCATGATACAGTTTGTTCAGAGTTACCTGCTTCCCGAAACACCAACCACACAAACTGGTCTACTGTGGCTGACAGCCATGCGTCTTTCCCAAGGTGCTTTGTTTGAAGAGATGGCCACCAAGAGCATAAGGACCCACGTGGTTAATCCTCTTTCTGATGCAGTCTTCCAAGGGTTTGCGGCACAGGGATTTGAAAGCCAGCAGAGGAGACTGACCAGGCTTTGAATTCTGCCTGCGTAAGATGTCCTCCGCACCTGGCAGTGCCGGCGGGCTGTCCTTAGTGATGATGCCTCAGAGGGAGAAAGAGGGCTGCGGAATATTCTGGAAGAGGGATGCGTGAGACCGGACCCATCAAACCCATGAAGTATGTACCTCGCTAGTAAACATTGGTGCCTGCCAGAACAGATACGCATTAGATAAAATCATCGTACTTCTGTGTATCTGTTTAGACCTAACTTTCAAGTTACTGGGTTTTGATGCGGGTTTTAATTTTTCTTTTATTTAACGAGGTTCAATAAGGGTAAAGGCCCTCAACATGCCGCGTAGCCAACGGCGCNCTCATCCCCCACCGGGCTGAGTTCATTCACTGGGATTGGTTTCAAATGACGCCATCGCTTTATTTTTACATCGATGACCTCATCCCGGCAGCTTGAAGTTTACTGACCAGCAAAACTCTTTTTCTCTCGCTCGCTCCCCTCCTTGTGCCTGCTTGCCCTTCCCGTTTGTTTGTAATCGTTTGGGTCCTTCTGGGACCCGAAGGCTTTAGGAAAAAAAAAAAAANGAGTTCATTCACTGGGATTGGTTTCAAATGACGCCATCGCTTTATTTTTACATCGATGACCTCATCCCGGCAGCTTGAAGTTTACTGACCAGCAAAACTCTTTTTCTCTCGCTCGCTCCCCTCCTTGTGCCTGCTTGCCCTTCCCGTTTGTTTGTAATCGTTTGGGTCCTTCTGGGACCCGAAGGTTTTAGGAAAAAAAAAAAATACAAAACCCAACACCAAAAAAACCACCCCAACCCCAAAACTTTCTGCCCGTTCCCGAGCTTTTCAGCGTGTCCTCCCTGCCCCCCATCGCTGCCCCCTCTCACTTTTCTCAAGCCATCTTGGGGGGGGGGGAGGGGGGGAAAAAAAAGCTCCAAATGTTTCCTTTTTCTTCTGTTCTCTCCCACCTTCACGCTTCCCCCTCTTAAAAAAGAGCCGAATAGAGTTTTTCTGGGATTTTTTTAATTGCCTTTTTTTTTTTTTTAAATTGACGAAGAAGCTAAAAAGGGAGCTTTCCCAGCGGCTGAAAGGAGACAAAGTTGTTTCGGGCGACAGCGGCGAGGCTGGTGGCAACAACTTTCATCCCTGCCGAGGGGACAGGCAGAGACAGACAGGGGGTGAAGCAGTAAGTACCGGGAGAGCGCGAAGACCCCTTGCCCGGGGCCGCCCCGTGGAAGCCAGCCCGGGAAAAGGATGAGGGGCGCAGGGGGGGCCGCGGCGGGGCCGGGCTGGGCGGGGAGGAGGAGGAGGAGGAGGAGGGAGGTGAGGGAGAGGCGGGCGGCGGGAGCCCTCCTTCCCTCCCTCCCTCCTCCCGCATGCCCTTCCCCGCCGCCCCCTCACCTCCGGAGGAGAGCGCCCGCAGTGGACAGGTCGCTGCCCCGGCCCTGGCAGGCTCCGGCCGCCTCCGCAGGTGGTAAGGGACGGGGGTGAGGGGGAGGGGAGTACGGCACGGTTACAGGGACCGGCGGGCCGCGCAGCGCTGTCCCTACCTGCTGCGGGGCGGCCGGCAGACTGCTGCCCGCGGCGGCTCCTGCCGCCTCCTCCTCCCCGTCGCTTCCTTTCTCACCTCCCGGTATCCACCTGCCTCGCCTCGTGAAGGCAGGGCAGAGCGGGGGGAGAGCCGGCCGCCCTTTGTGCGGGGAGGGGGAGGCAGCCCGCCGCTGGAAGGGGTGGGCGAGAGACCGCGGGCTCCTTCAGCGCGCCCCGAAACCGTCGGAAACCGCGGGGGGCGTTTGGGGAGGCTGCTGACAGAAGTTTCGGCGTGCGCGTCTGCGTTTCTAAACTTAGTAAACCGTGCTGGCCCCGAGCAGGCTTTCCACCGCTTAAAATGGTCGAGGATGCTTTAAAGCACCGAAGGGCTCCCGAAGAAATGTTGAAGTTCTGCCTTCAACTTGGAAAACGTTTAAATTATGGCAGTTGACAAAATGGAGGGCTGTCGTGGAGTCCAGGAGCGAAGCAAACTGCGAATTGTTAACCTGGTGTTGCGCTGGCGTAAACTCGTAATTCCGTGGCTGGAGCCGGGATGCGGCCTGACAGATCCGCTCTCCTGACTTTATTATTTTTATTTTTTTTTTCCCCCGTAGAAGCGGCGGGGATGAGGAGTTGAGCGTACATCAGTGCGTGCCGGACAAGGTGTATGGGATGTGCCTATTGCAAAGCCTGACCAATGGTAGGATTTTTCAGCGCCCAAAAAAAAACGTTTTTCTTAGTCATAACTTCAACCTGCAGTAGTTTACTGTGATACCACTGTGGTTTAGTCGCTCTTTGTACTACATTAGGGAAAAAAAAAATCCTGACTCTTTATTGGAAAAGGTTTAATTTGCTGTCCTAGACTTTTCTGTATATATCCTCTTTTTCAGCTAAAAATGAAAATATTCCAAAAAGATCACAAGTATTTTTTATTCTTACAGTTTCACAGTGAGGNGAGAATTTCCTTACTTCTCACTGTCATTTCAGCTGGTTGACATGGAAAATCGATCTTTCGGTTTTCCTTCGAGTGAAGGGTGTAGTCGTAGCGAGCTGTATTGTCTGACCTATGACTAACTTTTTTTTTTGTTCAAACATTCGGTGTATACCCAGCAGAATAAATAGATCTGTGCTCGTTTTGAAAGCTGAAAGCAGACTGAATTGTTTCACCTTGTAAGGATGTGTGTTGGGGTTCTTAAAAGAAAAAAAAACAAGCAAAACCCCCAAATGATTTTGTAATCCTTGCTTTAAGGGTTATGCTATTCCTGGCAGCGTGTGGTTTGGTAGATACAGAGTTTACAAAAGTCACAACTGACCAAACAGGAGTTGGTTTAGACTCTTGTGTTTTGAGGGGAGGTGGAAAAATAGTAAGTCTTAATTTCTTTTTATGGTGTTCATCCCACTGCACATTGGAGATTGAGGCATTCATCACAGTTGTTTATGTTGGTTGTCTGGGGGTTTCTATTTGAATGTGGAGCAAGTATGTGATGGGGGGAGGTGTATGCTTATTTTTAGCTTTAATTTTTAGTGACAAAAGACACAAAGACTAGTGGTACTCGAAAGTAAATCCTCCATTTACTGAGTATGCTTATTAATATTTTTAGGAAGGAATCTATAAAAAAAAGTCTGAGGTGTAATAAATTCTGGTCATTGCACTTGCTTAATACAGTAGTGCTTCGGTATATCTTAATACATAATTTTAAAGTCTCTTTTTAAATAAAGAAGTACATAAAAGCAGCAGCGAAGGTGCCAGTTCCTGTGATGGTAGAAATGGTAGCTGCAAAATGCTGTACGGTTAATACAAGTGCAAAGGTCTGGAAAGCCTAAGCGAGCCTTTAAAAATGCAACATGTTGTATGAAAGTACATAAATATATTCCTGCTCCAGTAGGTCTGGTTTTATTAGCTACCTAAGCAGATACAAAGGAACAAAATCACACTGGGAAAACTTCTCTAGGAGAAACTGACCTCAATTTATCTTTGTTTCTGTAAAATGTGCGCTCTTCTTTCAGCAAAGGCAGCTAGCCTGGCAAGGATGTTTGCTTTTAGCTAGAATAGCTTCAACTGTCCGTAGGAACAGTATCAGCAGAAGCTGTGCAGGAATGTGTTAAGTGGATTTTGCTAGGAGCTCTGTCTCCCGGCTCCTCTGGGGTCCGTGCCAGCCCTCAGCGCGTGGGAGATGTGGTTGTATCTGCCGTGTGCCTGTGCACCTTCCTTGGCAGAATGACTCTGCCTTGGGAGTCCTGTGCCGCTGTGTTCGCAGCCGGCAGCCGGAGATGGGGCAATGAAGTCGTACGGAGTTACTAGAGACTGGATGGTGGGACGGGTCAGCCGCTCTTCTGCCTTTAAGATAAGTGATTTACGTAGGTCTTAAGAAGCCCTTGGAGGGCAAGTTCAGGGTTCAGACCTCAGTACGAAATGCGGAATAGGCAAATCAGCCTTGTTTGTGTTACTTACATCGGTCTTCAAGTAAGCTCTGCTCCAGTGCGTTGTGCAGCAAGAGCTGCGTGCATTGTGAGGGCCTTGCTCAGTCACCTGTCTTTTCAGAGTTCAAGTCCTTACATTCCAGACCTATTCAGGAACATTCACCGTTTTCAAAATACAAATTTCCCAAGAAAGGCCGAAAGCACAGTTAAAGCAGTTCTTCCCTCAAGAAAAAGGAGTCACCCAGTGACAGCTTTCACTTCATAGTATGTCTGTTGAATTTTCTAGGACTTTTTGTTCTTTCACGGCTATTCTTCAAGTGCTGACAATCCTTAATAGCCAGACAGTGTAGAGTAGTTACTGTCAAAGGATGAGGGGTGGAAGGATTGGCACATGCCTTCCTTTTTCTTTTTCGCTTTTGTTTCACCCCTAGGAAGAAACCTGGGTTTGGCCTGCAAATCCTGTAAATCCATCTCTACAGATTTGTTGTTACGCTGATCAAACGACTAAAAGTTTCTTGCAGTCAGTCTTGTAGTAGTTTGTGCATGGTTTTGTAGTGGTGTGTCCATGATTATTTAGGAAGAATTATCAAGAAGCCGTTTTTTCAGGATAATGGCGAAGTAGCCGTGTCCCTGATGTGCTGAATGGTACGTTCGCTTTCCCTAGGGATTTCCTTAGGGAAATTCCTTAGGGATTGCATCCAGATTTAGTGTAGTGATATGAAGGGTTTCTGCAGAATATTTTAAATATCAGTAACTACATATCATATCAGTATCAGTAATATTTCTGTGACGTATTTGGTGTCCCCATTCATAAACAAAGGGTAATGTGGCATCCTTTAGGGCTGTTGATTGTGTACGTGGCCTCTGTTTTCTGCATGAATCAAAAGCTGTAGGTGATGGGCGGCCTGGTGATGTGTATCAGGATGTCTGCCTGGGGTAAAGGCAGGGATTAACCAAAGACCAGGAGTCACCCACGTGAAGGTGAAGTGAACACTGTAGCTTCAGGCTACTTTCTGGTCGTCACTTGGGGGACCCTATCCTCAGGGTTTTCTTTATCGCTAGTATAATAGTATCACCTCCCTGATGCCACAGCTAATTGAGATGAAACTGGCTCTGGAGCAAGGCTAGAGGCTGAGGTGTCCTGCGCTGCTGCAGTGTTGCTGCCAGCTGAAGATGGCCATGGGAACAAGGAAGTTCGTTTCACCACTTCTCTCCTTCGCCAGACCTGGTCTTTAGATTGGTATTAGCTTGGTAGCTCCAAGTGAAAAATCTCTGTTATAGTTATTCCGTAACTTCCCATAGCACCGAAAGGAAGCCAAAAATGCGCATTAATTGTGAAGTTTGGCATTGTTACCTTCTGAGTTTACGTAGTTTTAATCGGAGCAGTTCTCGGTTTGCTTATGGATAGAGCTTGTTGGCAACTATCATGGTCTCTGGTCGAGATGATGTTGGCCACCAGTGAATTACTATTCCTCAGCAATCAAAGAAAATCTGCATCTAGGGTGTGTGTATGGAGGGCGAGAGGGAAGATGGGTGTGAGTTCAAGGCCTTGTGTTTTCTTTTGCTGCTCTATGTCGTCTGCTGCTGAGCCAAGGCTGACCTACTCGGAGTTGGCTTTGGGAAGGCTGGCAGCTTTCCATGTTGTGTCCCTACGAAATGCTCCAGCAGTTGAAAAAAAAAAACCCAAATTAATAATTGGGCAGTCTAGGAAAGAGAGGAAAGAGTGACGGGAGGTTTCCTCTGGGGCTGCGGGGATGCAGAATGATCTCTTTTGCCATGGACCTTGCCGAGCTCCTGTGCTGCTGCTTTCCTGCACTTGTGCTGTCCGAAGCTGTAACATTTGTGCCGCGTGTATACGAAAGGAACTGCTGAAACAAGGTCCTTCTCTCTGAGAAGTTGGTTATCTCTGCCCTGTCTCGGTCACAATATGAGCCCTATGTCGCCAGTAACTTATGCAGCTTTTCTTTAGTGTGTTCTTGCAACTAATTTTGCCCTCTGTTGTACAAGATTTCATCTTGTTTCTCAGAAACTAGGATCAGTTCCTTGCATGGACCTCCTCAGGTAATTTGTGCTCTTGTTTGGTTTCAAGCCTAAGTGATAAACCTCTGTGAGTCGTTTAGCAAATAGAGATACACAAGTGGATGTGTGCAGAGGCTTTCATTAGTTAAGAATAAATGTAATTTTTTTTCCTTCTGTAAGATCTTTCTACGTGCTATCCAGAGTGATAGTCTGCTAAAATAGTATGAAAATTTTTCTTTGCAAAATCATAACTGTGTTCCACTACCTTAATTTGGCAGAAAACTATGACACACGGTTTCTAATACTGCAACTAAAACAGTGTTAACCTTTTTCATTATGCTTCTCTTGACTTTGTTTTACTATAATAATCTATGAATCAAGCCTGTTTGTTGACTAAATGATAGATCAGTGGCTTGTGCAAATACTCTCTTATTAGATAAGCAGGCAAGCATGTCTAAAATTTTTTATATTACTGAAGGCAAAAAGATGGGTCTGAGTATGTAATGTAGCAACCTTGGAATGAGAACTTTACAGAGAGCATAAAATGAGGAAGACAACGGAGACTAATTGTATGAAATTCCTTTTATGCACACGTTCTTGAGTTTGAATAACTAGTATGTATTCAGCCTGATGGATTAGAAGGCTTTGGCTCTGCGTGTGTAGCATAGATGTTGCTCTCAAAATAGGGGAGCAGCTCTCTCCCTCCCCCCACACTGTTCCAGATAAAATTGATTCGGTACTGTGTTTTGCTCCTGCTGAACCCCCAGTAAGGCATGTTAAAATTCATAATGTTAGGGATATAAACACCACACTCTCAAGAGCCTGAGTGTTGTTTTTGCTTCTTGATTGCTAGGTGTAAGAATCATTCACCTCAGACTTTAAAGACTCAGATGTCACGACTTTGGTTTCTACCTGCAAGATAGTGCTTGCAGGGGAGTGACTTTCTTGATAGTGCCTATTTCACTACATTTTATACAGTCCCTTAAGTGTGGAAGCCATCCATCTTCTAAACACCGTCTTCCAAATACACACAAAGAGTCTGAACTACAGAGGGCCCTTCAGAGGGCTTCTACGCCATCCTGCTGCCGAAACAAGCCTTAATTTCACAGGTGGGTCGTAAGCACCAAGAACATATTTGCCTAAAGAACAGGCATGAGATTACTTTCCAGTCATTGTATTGATACTGTCTGGAATAAGTATAGGACCCATCATCTATACAGTTCCCACAAGTATTTTGTTACAGGTGGGAACCTGCTTAGGTGTTGGGATTTCATACCTCCTTTCTTAAAAAATTGTCCTTGGGACTCAGTGTTTTCTCTTGCTTTTCAGCTCTGCTGTCCCTGACAGTTTCATGGGAGTCTGTCTGAATTCTGGAAAACTGGGAGGGAAGAGAGCTAGAGAGGGAAGAAACTTTGTGTTACATGTCCCTCTTCTAACCCCATCATACTTAGAAGTGCCTTTCTGAAATAAGAGAATTTAGCTAGAGGCCTCTTACTAGGAACACTTGAGGAGCAAACAGAATGAACCTCATCTTGGTTTCACCAAAGATTCATAAAGCTTTGCCAGTTTTTAAGCAAGGACAAAGAATATTTCAGCAAAAAAGTACAGCAGTAATCTTGGTGCATTGGGCTGACATGTTGGTAGGTCCAAATAGGTCTGAAAGTACGCAGTAGATAGAATCCAGATTAGCAGAAGGCAAATGGTGTCAGCACCTTAGTAGGGCTCCCGGTGCCTGCCCCAAGCCCCTGGGTGCAAGGCAGGTGTTCTCCAAATTGAGGACTGGCTGTGAAAATGCCTCTTCCTGTAGTCTGGAGTTCTGCATTGATGGCAAGTCTCTTATCATAACAGTGGGACCCAGTACCTTCTGCCCCTTTCTCCGAGGCTAAACCCAGGTCATTTCAGTTTCCTAAAAGCTCTCAAGCTTTACGCAGCGAGTGCTCTGAGGCCTCGCTGAAGAGAGGTAATCGACAGTGACTGGTCTGTGTGTGTCTTGGGAAGATGTGACAGCTGAAGGCAAACGGGCACCATCCTTTTGAGGTCTGGTGAACTGCTTGTCCTTCTAGCCAGTAGGAGACTTACTTCGGGCATACTTAGACAAACTCATAAAGCTGCTTGTCCCTGTACTTTCCTACTTTCCTCTGCTACCTTGTTTGTATCTCACCATCTCCCTTTTTTTGTTTTGATTTGGTTTTTCTTGCATGTAACTTTTTGTCTGAATGTGTATGATGATATTTTTTTCCTCGTCTCTTGTCAGTGGAGCGAGCTCTTCTGTCCAGCTGGTGAAAATCCCTGCCTTCTCATGGTTGACACGTTGTGAGCTTGCTGTCACCTTCCCAGTCCTCCATTCTGCTTGTTAGGTGATCTGTGTTTGGATACCCTCCAGCTGACAAAGCCTATTGCCTCACTGTGGCTCACGTAGCCTGTCTGCTATGATGTCCAGGCGCACCTATTTGAAGATGCCTGAAAAATCTGTTCATCCAGCCCATACGTGATTGTATGAGTAACCCATTTGTTGCCTGTTTCCTCACAAAACATTGCTGAAAGAAAGTTAACTCCTTCAAGGATAAAATGGGTGAAAAAGAATAGTAGTACAAAGTAAAATCTCTCAGGTACTGGTGAGGACAGCAAAAGACAGTGTTGAAACGCTAATATTACCTATAATTTCACGTTTTGCCAAGATACACTTTCCGTGAAGAGACCCACGTGTGTCTGCCCCCTCAGATTTATAGGACCTGAATCTTTTTTCTCCGATTAAGGCTTGTATGACTTACCAACTCTCCTACAGGTGTGACCTGTTCTGGAATGAGGAAGCGTGTAGTGTGTTTTCCCCTGCTGCCTCGTGTATGGCTAAACCTATAGAAAACTGTGGAGGAAGGTCTGGCGTGCTGTTCTCTGACAGCCTTCTGCAAATACAAGCTATTAATGACCATTGCCTTTCATGGGCAAAAACAGCACTGGCAATTCCTTTGTGCACTGTATTTAATGGTGTAACAAGCAAGCACATTAGCTATTTTTATTCAAACGCCCAGACATAAGCCAGTGTGGCAGAGTGGCTATGAAATGTCTGCATAGCTAAGTGAAAATACAGCTGCTGTTTAAAACAAAATCTTTTTCTCTTACTTACAGGATTTTGAGAGGGTTCAACCAGTGATTGTCTAATCTTTCTAACTGAGCTGTGGTGAGGATTTTCAAGATTTTGCATTAAAATAGGCAGAATGTTCTTTTCAGTCACTGACTTTGTCTACAGTTTCAGTCAACAATAAGGAGGTAATGCAATAGGGGAGGAGGGTGGATGGGGAATGGGGGACTGATTCAGGTTAAAGGTTCAGGGCTTGTCCTTTCGGGAAGCTTCGGGACTATCTGTTCTTACGTGCTGCTTAGTGGCAGGCACACAAAAAAGGCGCAGTATGGTGACAGTGTTAGCAAATGCTAGCTTAGAGAGATGCAGTGTTTGTTTTCGGAATTTTTAAAGGCTGCCAAGTCTCCTTGATGGTGGTTTTTCCTCTTTTTTCTTTTTTTTTCTTCCTCCTTTTCCCTGAAGAAGCTGTCTACTTTGGCAGAAAAATGGCTTTCATGGCTTGATGAATAATTAAAAAAAAATATTAAAGACAGCGTTGATGATTTTAGTCTTCAAATATTTCAAAGCCAAGAATTTATGTTACGGATTAACTTGGGAGAGATGTTGAGCATTTAATTTTTTGTGTGTGTACGTGCTCAGCAAATAGTTATACTTCAGTATTGACATGCAGTTCAATTTTGTTTTCTAAAAAATAAACAAAACAAAACTTTAAGCATATGATAGCTGTTAGAGGTCCTAAGGGGGGGGAAAAAAATCACTTTTAATATTATGCTTTCACTGACCTGGAACCTACCCGATACTGGAGTAGATATGCAGTAGTACCACATTTTTATATATCTTTGCTTAAGAAAATTATAAAGTACGCTTACAAAAATCTTCTTGTTATATCCACCAAAGTAAGGCATTTCTACTGAGTGCTTAATATTTGGCCCAGCTGGTGATACTGCTTTTCAGTACAGTCAAGCATTATTCTTACTTAGCTATTTATCACTTACTTACCTGTTTTTTCCATTTATGTTGGCAAAATGAGAATCTACAAGCATAACTTCCTCCTTGAAAAGTCTCTTCCTTTCAAATGTCAATTGTTATACTTCAAAGCACAGCTGGAGAAGTCTACCTATTGGTAGAAAATAGCATTACTTTTTTTGGACAGATGGAGTGGGATGGGCGTCGAGTAGATCAGCTGCTTTGGGACACAATGAAGGTACGGTAATTAAACCACCAACATATAACCATAGCTTTCAGGTTCTGCACCAGAGGTAGAGTAGGCTGTCTTGAATTCAGAATTAGTTCTGATTTATGTTTAAATGGTTAACTTACAATGCAGTACTATCTTCCGATGTCTGTGGGCAGAGCTGTGACCCTTCTGCTTTTACTCAAAATGTGCTTAAATTGCACTACAGTGAAAAAATATTCGGTCTTATCACTTTCTGGAGCTGAAGTTTCAAATGGTATTCCCACTCTCAAAAGCTGTGTGATATTACGGTCAACTTTTGTCATTCTGAAAATACTTGAAAAGGGAGACGTGTGTAAGGAACAGAACTAGAGAGAAGGAAGAAATAGGGAGTAGTGGAAAAGAAGAGGTATTGGTCACATGTTAAAAAAAAATGTACCATATGGGCTAATAAAGGGAAAAAAAGAAGAAACTAGAGTCAACAGAGATGAAAAATATTTTTAAAAAGGAAGAAAAAGGTTCTGCATTAGTTGCACATGAAAATGAGCCTTTTAAATCACAGCAAACATAGTCCTAATGTGACAACGAGATAGGATTGTTCCACTTTGGCTAGTAATACTAAGCTTGGAATAGCAGATAACACGAGTTATTTTCTGTGTATGTGGAAATGCCATTTGACAGGCTGTCTAAATGAAGTCTAATGACAAGTTATCGGAAGAACTGGGAAAGGTGTAGCTTCCAGTGGGTTCATAGTAGTAAGCACTGTTTGTGCATCTAGAAGATACCTTCTAAAGAATGTAAAACACTAATGACTTGTGCATTTTGTCTTTTTGAGTCTGTATTTTGGTTTATAATTCATGTAACTAGAAATGCTGGATTAGAATATGTGGCGGCTCTTGGGAGAATAATATTGTGTGGGTTTGTGTACTTGGTCTTTATGGCTAGGCATTTGTAAGTATTTTAAAATGAATTGATTTAAAAACTTTGCACTATAGGTCATAGCTTCATACTGGAAATTTGTAAGGTTCAGAGACTTACAGCATGCTCCCGAGTCCATGTGAAGACCTATCTTTCAGTGCAGGTGAGAGGGTGGGAAGGACTGGGGAAAATAATCTGTCTGAACACTTCTGTTGTGAGTTGCTTTTTTTCTTCACGCTATTCGTAACTTATTGGTGCCTGTTTTTGAACTGGGTATGTATGTAACTGTTCTTGATGGAAGAGAAGCTTTTATAGTTAAAAAAAAAAAAAAGTTGGCAAATTTTGTGTTTTCTTCGAGAATGTGTCCAGTTCAAGAGGCTGATGTCCTTTAACAAAATTGCAGGTACAAATGTACCAGCTTCCCCAGGCCCCTGCTGTTTGTCTTCTAACATTTTGGGATTACCTTGTGTGTTGCCAGTGGTGTGAGTGCTCTGTAAACACAACTAGGCAGTGCCAGGAGGAGCTTTAACCTAGCACAGAGGAACAGGAACCTGAAGGCTGTTGACAAAGTGTCTTTTTCGAGTCCAGCTGCTTGACACCGTCCCTCTGCCTCTAGCTGCTGCCTTGAGTCTGCTGCTTAGCGTAGTTCTTATGGCTGCTCACTCTTTGCTTGGGACCAAGTCAGAGAATGAACTCACAAATAGCCTGTTGTGCTTTTTGAGCTAAACTGTGTTTTGTTTGAAACAGAATAGAAATCCATCATACTTCTTGTTCCATGGGTTCTAGGTGATTGTTTGCTCCATGCCAGACCTTAAGTTACCTGCCTCTTTGACACACAGACAAGCCTGAGAAGTAAAACACTCTGTAGACCGTCCTTTCCTTTCTTCTGCGTTCTGCCCAACTTGCTGTTATCCTTGTTGACAAAAAGAAATAGTTCAGTAGCGGTAAAAATGAAATGGGAGAACATTACTGTGGATCCACTGAAACTGGCGGAGCTCACTGAAGTTACTGCAACGCAACGTGCGTTTCTATGTCAGGTACCACCGAGTTCTCACAGTTACTGTGATTCTTTTCTTGTCTTCCCAGCCACGATCACTGCAAATTCACTCTTTTAATAGCTTTCAGAATTTCACAGTGAGACAGAGCCAGGAACCAGATATGGCTGAAAATTGTTTGGATGTGGTTTATTTATGTGTTTGTTTATTCTACTTGCTTGTACAGTTAGTGACTGATTTAGTTCTTTGAGTCACTGAGTTAACATGTGAACTGGCATAAGGGACATAGTTGCTCTCTGGTTGCCCTGATTTAGCTTGGTTTAAGCTGCCATGGAGTGTACCCCCTCAGCCTGCCCTGTCGCTTGGGTGCATGCATGTGTGTGAGGCTCCGAAACAGCAGTTCTTGCGGCAGCCAAAGGTATGATGGGCTCTGCCTCCTGTTCACGTGCCTGCCTATTGCGGGCTTAGGAGTGGGTTAAGTGGTTCGCTAGCCAGGTGTGCTCCAGCAAAAGAAGTTCCTCTTGTTCCAGAGACCTGTCTTTTGCCCTTGTTTGAGGGTTTCCTGGGCCCACTAGCCAAGTCGTGAGTTGGTTACCTGTGTCCTGCAGTGCAGGTAAGCCCGTTGCGGCTCGTGGCAGCCTGAAGGGAGTTGTTGAAACTTGGAGGCATTCCTTTGTCAGCTTGTCTTCTGCAGAGGCAGCAACAAACATACTCATTCCATCGATTTTCCCACAGGAAACTAAGGCTGGAACCATCGGCTCGAGTTGCATTCAAGTTGGGTTGGGTTGGCTTGGCTTGGCTGCCCAGAGCTCCGAGAGCTTTGCTCCATTGGAAACTCTTGCTTGTCTGCTACCTGACAAGTTTAGAACCTGAGTTCTGTGAGCGTGCTTTTCCTGTAAAACAGTGGCAGGACATATATATGTGCGTGTGTGTTTTTATATACATACACCCACATACAAACTAGGTATCTATATATACATGCATACACACATATATGCATATATATACATGCAAGCTTATATCTTAAAAAGCTTGCACTCAGAGTGATTTCTCAATATTTTATATGATAAGAAAAGCAGTCAATTAGCCAGCAAAGCAAAACAGCCTTGCAGATAAACCTTCTTAGGCTATGTCTAGGTATAATGGATTGAGAAGATCTGAATACATGGTCTTAATGGGACGCTTAGTATGTAGTTTTAGTGGTTACCGTTATCGGAAGTAGGCAGATAAATTTTGCCAGTTCAGTAGCTTATGATGTTACCTGTTTTAATGTCCTTGTGTTTTCTGATGATTACTTGGTCTTTCAAAGGAAATTGAAATGAAAGGCTAATCCCTTTTTACTAAAAACTTGAAAGCATTTCTTTTGTATCATACTTACTTGGTAAAATGAAAAATCTCCGTTCTCGTTGAGAATGGATGGTTAGTAATGCCTATTTATTTTTTTACTCTGCCTGATGATTTTTTTCCTTTTTGCCTTATTAATTTAAGCGGTACCAGTATCTTCAGAGTCATTGTACAGAACTCTCATTTTCCTCGCTTGTTAATTGCTTGTGTTGTCTCTGCCCAATGCTCTCGGGGAGCCGTTGATTGAACCTAGAACTCAATTTAGTACTCCCATTTCTCTTCAGTGGGTGCTTCTGACTTCTTTTTAATATTAACACTATTTTTTGTATACTTTCAGTCTCAAAATCATTTGGGGTTTTTCAGTGTTCCTTACACTTAGTTTGTGTAATAGTATGTCGATACCAGGATTATCTTCTTGGGGTTCTGCCTAGAGTAACAAGGTTCTGCTGGTTCAGCTGGAGCTCTGCAGAGCTCCTGTTGCTGTATGGCTGCTTGCGTTGCTGTAGTGCAGTGGCACCCGTGCTGGAAGAGACTGTGTTGCAGAAGATCATGTATAGGGCAGACAGGAATCCAGAGCGTCCTACTGATGAAACTGCTGTCCCCACAGTATGTCGATACTAGTGTTGTTCTTGGTGGCATTTTAGCACCTTAGGGGTTCTGTCATTCAAGGAAGATAGGGTTTTTTTTTTTTCCCCAGACCACACAAACAGAGTTTTGCTGACTTGCATCAAATTTGCATGTGTTTGTACAAACAAGTTAACTAAGTAGCTGAGCTGTTGAAACAGCTCTGCTACTCAGCCAGGTACAAAGCTAAAAAAATAACCTAAGAAGTGGTTAATTTCCAATAACTTTGTCCAGTATTGTTTCTATCAGCAGACATACATTTGTCTTTTTTTTTTCCTCTACTACTCCTCTGAGGTTTTTTCCATCTCCTCAGGGGTGAAGAATGGCTGTATGCATATGGTTGTAAATATTGTGTTTATCTTAAAATTTAGATTTTTTGGCACTTTTTGCTGTGGACTACAAAATGGGCTTTCTAGTAAGTTTACATAAAGTTCCTTTAAATAATTGAGTTGACATGCTCAAATACACATGGGCAAATTTAATGGTGGGTTTGGGTCAGATGGAGAAGGGTAGTTCTGTGTCCTCCCTCATTTCTTACCTTGTGCTCCTTTATGCCTACCATGAGGTCTGCCAGAGGTTCTGTGTGGCTACTTTTAAATCGGTTTTTCTAGTACTGAAGTGCACTGATTTTTTTTTTCTTTCTTTTTCTTTTTTCTGTCACCTATAGTGTGTTTTACAAACATGTCATATGTATGCTGGAATAGCTCGCATTAATGAGTATTACACAGTGACTTACTGTCAGTTAATCAGGTTTTTTTTTCTTCCCTTCCTTTGACACGTGATCCTGACAGTAGATCATCTTAGTCTATCTCAAATTTATCTTTTGCCAGCATACTGTGTGGGAGAGACTCTTGCGAAGAAACCTATTTTTACTTTCTCAGCTATTATTATCTAGTTGCTGGTATCAAATTTAATTGCTCCCTTCCATTTTTGTGCACCAGCTCTTATGATTTTTCTTACTGTTTTGATAGTTTCCGATCTGATAATCTTTGCTCTTCTAAAGCTTTTTTTTTATTATTCCCCCTGCTGTCTGCTGTCACTTATTCTGCTTTCTATTTCTTTACCCAGGCTAGGATTCACATTTTTCTGGGATATGCTCATTTGGTCTGTGTAACCTCACGAAAATGTTACCATTTAAACATAATGACTCTTTTCTTCCCTGGCTTCCTGTTCCCTTTCCTTGTGAAGTGGTATGTATACCTTCCACAACTTTCAGACTCAGCTGGGAGCTAAACACACAGCTTTTAATTTCCTCTCTCTTCTTGAACTGAGGATCTTTTAGACTGGCAGTGTCTTAATCCCCATTGCTGAAATTTAACGGCGTGGTACTAGTTTTGGTAGGATTCCTTCCGTGAGCGTGGTGAACTCGGTTGTATTACAGCCACTGTCGTTCAGTGGTGAGCTAATGCCAACAGTAAACCGGCTTTCCGATATAGTACTAAGATCACTCTAGTGAGGAGCAGGAGAAAAGCTTAGTTTATTATTTCCAGGTGAAGAACAAACACAGAACCAAAAATGTCCCTTGGCATGTCTTGCCGTGGTTCAAAGGCTAAACTGAAATGTAGATTCTCCTTCCTCAAATTAAATTCCCCTTGCGTTCAGCGTGGTATTCCCCTTACTTCCTTCTCTAAACAGAACTGGCTTGACTCTTCCCCCTTTTCCACAGTAACTGTGTAATTCCTTGTTTAGTTTGTGGGAAATGTAAGAGCTCTGATGTTTTCATGAGTTAAAGACACCAGATTCATAGTGATTTCTTCCTCCTTCCTGTTGTTCCTCCCCGCCTCCCGACAGCCAGATACAGACTTCTTGGGGTTTGTTTGTTTTTATTTTCCCCTAGGAAGACTCTTCCTCATCAATCTTCATGGCAACTTACAGTTTCTCTTATACAGAGTGCTTCAGCTGACTTCAAATGTAATGCCAGTGCATTTAACCAACTGAAGGATTAAGGAAGGCTGGACTGATAGTGTAGTGCACTCTCTGCTTCTCTATCAGCTGTCTTCCCTTCATTTGGGGAGCACGATTCTCTAAATTCCTTCCTGATAGGTTTCTATTTTGAAATACACTCTGTCCAGAATGACACAGCATCTCTGCAAGCGTAAAATTGTTATGAAAGCACAGAGCAGAGAGAACTTCTTATCAAAATACTTGTTTCTTCATTTTTTTTTAAGGTCACTGTTGTGAAATGGAGTGATTAAGAAGTGTTACTCCAGAAGTAGAGAAAAGGTATTAGAGATTTGCATCTTTTTGCTGCAAAAACCAGTGCTGTCTTGAGACCAAATTACTCAAAAACAAGTTGTAATGAAAATGTACTAAAATCCTCGGCTTTAGCTTGGTTCTATCAAATACTTGGTAGAACTCCAAAGTAGTAAATAACTCAGTTATTTTCTTTATAGAGTACTAATCTTGTTTGCTTTGGCATTTAAAACCGAAGTCACAACTTATTTTTACTTAATATACACTTTTCTTAGAGTATCCCTTCCATGCAGTAGTGCAGATATTTATTACAGAACCCAGGAGGCTGGTCACAGACCATGGACTCTGCTGTGTTTGGTGGTCACAGAGGCAGAGGAGTGGTGTTCACCTAGGCCTTTCTGGCTGACATCGTAGTCTTAGTACAGATGCCAAAGCCCTTGTAGACATTGTGGCAAAGTAGTTGTTTTGAGGCAGTGTTTGGAAGGAGTGTGAGATAGATGAGGGTCTCGTGCTATCTGCTGTGGCTTGAGAACATAAAGATGCATCTGGTGAAAAGAACAGCCCTGGAAAATTACATTTGCTGCAGTGTTCTGCGTAGATGTGAGCAGCATAGTCGAGGCCAAAGGAAATGCTGCTGTGCTACTAGCAAAAAGAGATTATGTGCCTAGGTGAGCATTTTTCATCCATTTATGTTGTTTAAGTTCTCTTCATACCAAGCAGGAAAGCGGGCAGGATACAACTCTGCCTTTGGTGTAGAAGCTTAGGTACAAATCTGTCATGAGATGAAGCAAGTTGATGGGAAAGGGGAGTGCAAAAAGGGGAGCCTCTCAGCTGTAGCAGATTTTTGAGTTCCTTCAGGACAGTACTAGGAATTATTTAAACGTGCAATGACTTGATTTGTAGGTGAAGCCATTAGCTAGTGGCACATTTGTCTAGATTGGCCATTGGTTAATCATGTTTTCTTTCTGTCACCATCTTTATTGCAATCTTGTGGTGGTTAAAATCCAGAACAAAGTGTAGTAACATCTTCAGTTGTCTTGTCTGTTCAGTTACTTCTGTTAACAGCAAGAATTTATGTTTGTTGGTGACTGCCAACAGTAACTTCTGTAACTTCTGATGTTAATTTCTGTCTTTCTACGTTTTCTCTTTAAACTGTCTTATAAGCAGTGGTTGTTTCCTTAATGTGTGATTAGGTTTGCTGTGGAGGTTTTAACAGATTTAAATTTTGAGACAGCAATCTAAGATGAGATGAGGTGTCAAAGCGATGGGTTTACACGTGGTGGTTCCTGATGGTAACCAAAACATAGTTCAGGTAAAGTTGTTTCTGCTCCAGCAGGACACATCCCTTTGACTGCCATTGCTACTGTGTTCTCTGGGAACTTAGTGAAGTAGTGCACACATGTGTGTTAAACTGAGATTTGCTTTTAGGGTATTTTCTTAGGAAACTCAAAGCTACAACAAACTGGCAAGTTTTTCGATTGAATTTTCAGATCTCACTGTGTCTTTAAAAGGTCCATCAGATGCTAATGTGTAATGCTGGGTTTTCTCTGAACTGTTTGTATAGGATGACACAAATTCACTTATCTCTTAGTGTGGCTATCAACCTCAAACAATTTAGCTATGTTTATAGTTTTATAACGGATTAAGTAACTTTCCTCTGGATTAAAAAAATTTAAATATAAACGCAATTGATCACAATAATAATAGAAATGTAGTAACAAAATTACCAGACCTTCCAGGAGGTTTAATCTCCTGTTCTTTATGGTTTAGTTGAAACCTGGGAAGCATAAAAGGCAGCGCAGAGTAGCTCTTCTCCTTCATAATTATTCAAATTTAAGGTTTTATTAATTGTTGTGAGGCAATCAGAGGATGCCTATCTCAGTAAACCTGATATAAGTGTTACCTCCAGGCTCTTAGGACTTTGGCTGCTCTCTTTGTAACGTTCTGAATGCTTCTGCCATGATGGATGCAACACGCCATTCCTGCTTGGGGCATCAGCAATCTAGAGATGAATTTTGCAAGTTTGTCTGTGTCTGAAACTACTGGTAAACTAATTGCTGTGTTCAGAGACAGAACTTGTTCATTAGAAAAGCTTTCTCGTGGATAAACCTGAATGCATTTAAACGTCTGAAAAGAGCAAGGGTTGGGTGGAGTACCATGGGAATTGCCTTTAGCCTTGCTGGATGGATAGACAGTCTGTGACAGGCCCCAGGGGGATTTGATCGTGCCTTAAAAATACTGAAAGAAGGTACCCATATTTAGATTCTTAGTTAGTCTGGTCTTCTGTGATAGTTAATCCCTAAAAAGAAACGTGAATTCTAAGTCACTAAATCATTTACTTGATGTTGGTTGTCCACCAAAAGAATTTTGGATATGACTATATTTTTGTCAAAATAAATAGAAATGTGCTAAAAGATACATGGATTATTCAGCGTCCTGTCTGGGAACCACTGCTTTAAGTCATGGGAGTTATGTACAATAGTAGGTACAAAATGCAGTGAAGGAGTGGGCCATTTTATTGCAGATCTCTGTCTTTGTCAAGTGGCAACAGCCCGAGTGTTTTTTCAGATGTTCTTCTTGGAGCTGGTGAGCTTTGACTGTCCACTCCTTTCAGAAGAAACACCTCAGATGCCTCTAAGTAGCTAATATGAAACAGGATTGTGCTTTTCTGTGTTTACAACCTCAGGTAGTGGTGGTAAAGGTGGTTCCCATGGGTAGGCAGAAAGAGAAGCTGGTGTTCTGGATAGATCTGTACCACTTAAATTGCTGTCTGGAGTGGGACAGTTTCCCTTGGAAGCCCTTTTTGCATTTGCACGGGGCTCAAGTACAGCAAGAGAAATTTTCTTTCCCACTGTTTCGCTCTTTCTGGTCTACCTGAAGCAGAGAAACTACAGCTCCAAAGCTGTCATTAAGCTTCCTAAGAATTCTTTTATTAATTGTAATTGTCAATACAGTATAGTTTGACAAGATTAGCAAAGCTTGGAGAGCACTTCCTACTGTTACGCTTGAAGTTTTTCTTTTGTTGACAAAGTTCTTTGGATTTCGCATGGTCTGTCTGGTGTGAACTTCTGAAGTGCAAACAGCGATGACCTGGCAAGCAGCATAGCACTTGTAAGAGGATATTTCGGCCAAGGACTTGCAGCCAAGCTCTTACCTTTTGGCATAAGATTTTCTTTAACGGGAATGCAAAGCAGATGGAGTTGTGGTTAAATAATTGCTCCTCAACTGAGCAAGTACCGCCCCAAGGAAGATGCTTAATCTAAGGAATATCCCTATCATGCTGGGTAAGAACAAGGATGGTGCACTAAGACTGTCTGAGCAATCATCATGCTGGTGCTTTCTCATACCTTAACTCTACAGACTGGTGCTGAAAGGAATTAGTAACTTGAGTTTTACCTTAAGCACACCAAAAACTACGTTAATCCAGCATAAGGGGCAACAGTGCACTTCAAACTGTGCCATGGGGCTTCGGATCTTTATGACCCAGGCAGCAGGCACTGTCCCATTTGTACCATCAGAGCAAGAATTCCTTGTGGACAAGTCCCCCTTTCCCATCCAAGCAGTGTATGCTTTGTTGAAAGCCAAAAGTATATTAACTCCTGAGGACAACTGTAGGTTTTCTGGATTAATATCTGATGGCCAGGTTCATCTTTTTGGGGCACTAGTGTAGTTTTCCTCTCCTTCAGTTAATCCAGCAACCTTCTCGCTCAACTCCATATGCAAACCACGTCTGCTGTCTGCATCAACTTCTGTGTGCTCATGGTAAGATTATTTTCCATTCCTTGTGCTGTCGGTGTGTTTGAGCAGAAGTAATAACCCAACCTTAAGAGATAATCTGCTTTCTCTGGTATTTGGTGCTGTAATGGCACACAGCAGCAACTGCAGAACCAATCATTCTGGACGTGGCAGTGAGGGGGACAGCGCAGATTGAGATGCTCAGCCTAGTCCATCTGCCCTATGCAGTGAAGTGCCATGGATAAAGTGTTTATCCCAGGGTATGGAAAGCTCTGTAGCCATGCCGTGCGGTGAGCCTGCACAAATAAACCCACCTTTCTGTCAAAGCTAGTTTGAGCACCAAGTTGGTGGCTTGGTTCAGAGCTAGCTTGTGAGTCTTAGATTTAAGCATCTTCTGTGCACGCCATCTGTCCCTGCACTGAAGCATGCTCAGTGCCTACGGAATATCAGTGCCCATTTAGCTGCCAAACACATTAAAAAAAAAATTCCTGCAGCTTCTTGCTTTTTGACTAAAATTCAGGCATATGGCCATAGGCATACAAAAAGGCATACCTTTGATGCCAGGCGGTCTCCCTGCCAAACCTAAAGCTGATTCTCAAGAAGATCTTATACATTGTTATGCTTTCAACAGAGTGCCAGAAAGCTGAACCTTGGCAAAACTGCTGTAAGCTGATGGTGAGAACAAGATTAAGAAGAATGTTTTTAGTCTTGGATAGGCCTTGTAGCTACAGGTAAACTAGATACATTTTCTTCTAGACTAATCATGGGGTTTCTTATTTTGCCTGTTCTGAAGCAGTTTTAAGGTAAATTAAAATTTTTATGTTCTAAAAAAATGATTTGGATTTGTGCTTGCCTTTGCCCAGCTCCCAGTTATGGACTATTTTATTTCAGAAGTGTGTGCTTAGGCATTTACTGCTCTAGTTGAGCCTGATGGTGTGGCTGCAGAGGAAGAAGCCCAAAGGGGCTGGGAGGAGTGCGCTGCTCCTTCCCCTTCTTCCTGGTGACCTCCGTTTCTGCGGCTGTGTTAAACTCTTTTCCTGTACATTTTGACCTGTGCTGTAGTCCTATCAGAGAGGGCAACTGCAGTCAGGGATGAAGTCTTTTCTGGAAAAGATTTCTTGCCTAAGTCTGCGCATCTGAAATGCTTTTGGCATTCATCAGTAGAAAAAGCCTCCTCTCAGGTGTATTTTTGCCATGACTCCTCGTGGTCTGTGGTTCAAGCCACCAGGGTCAGTCTTTTCATGCTACTTGGAGTTCCCAAGAAGAAGCTAAATTGCATGCACTACTCTAGGTGGCAAACTAGCCAGCTAACATTTTTTGCAATCCAAACAGAATTAAAAGCCAAACAAAAAACCCAGGTAACAAACACATCGTCTGTATCTGTCATGATTTTGTAAAGGCAAGTGCGTCTAATCTCGCCTGCTGTCTTTGCCACTGATACCTTTAAGTCAACTTGGAACTGAAGGAAAAGAAAATTTGTTTTGAAGTAAAAAAACCAATTTTCTACAAAAGCTACTTCTTGTAGGTTTGTAGAATGAAATATAGTTCTGTCATTTTGAGTGATGTGATACGTTTTTATTTGCAGGTGGAAATGGTCAAAGTTTTTCAGTGGCCTGAAAAGTAGTTTTAAGGAAAATAGCATTTTTATGCGGGTTTTATGTGTGTGTGGGGTTTGTTTTGTTTTGTTTTTCAGAAGACGCAAACTTTTTTTAGGCAGGCTGTAAGAAAAGTTTAAGGAGAGGGTTTGTTTTTTTTTCTTTTTAAGCAGACTAGTTTGGGAAAGACAGGCAAAGCTTCAGGAACACAAACCCTACTCGAAGGTTGGAACAAAAGCAATGAATATAAAGCAAAATCTAGGTCAAGTTTGAGTTAGTAATAGTAAAAAACCAACTTGATAATCCAGAGAAAAGTTTGTTTATGGAGAAAATATACCACAAATCTAGTAACTCTGTGATGACTCCAGGATTTTCTTGTTTTGGTATTAACTCCCAAGGATTCGGGGAGAGGGGAATGTTCTTTCTTTGAGGGTATCTTTTAGGTTTCTTTCTGTCTTGTATCATTTATTTTCAGTGGTGTGCCTTCAGCCAGCCAGTTTCCATGAGGAATATGATTCATTAGGTAATTTATGGCATACTTTGGGATGTGCTTTGGACTTCTTTTCCTGTTTGGGAAGAGGGACAGGCTGGGTGTTGAGATGTTTTGGAAGCCTTGGCTTTTGTTTCTGTGTCATGGTTTAGTTCTGCTTCACGTCTGTGTGTGTGAGGAAGGGCTCGTGCATTCTGGAGTTCGTGCCCTCCCTCTCCTTATTGCTCCGTATTCACCGGTCTCTTAAAAGATATCATGTCTCCCTGCAAGACTTGTCTTTCCTGTATCCTTGGGCAGTTGCAGATACAGCAGTAAGTGAGGGTCTGTCAGATATACAGTTTCTTGTGAACCATGTCTGTATGTTTTCTTTCATAGAGTAGCTGGAATTTAATGTGGTGCTGGAAATGACTGTGAGATAATGCGTCTTTTCCTGAGACAGGGTGGAATGCTTTTTTAACCATGTTAAGGATTCATGCAGTAGCATTTTTCCATGGATGTGTACTGTAGGTTTGAACATGCTGACATGATAGTTTAAAACAAACAAACAAAACCCAAACAAAAATATCTTTACTGGTTGGGAAACACAGCATCACGAACAAGAGAGTGCGAGAGTCTGGGCTAGTGTTACAGCTTTCGTAGCGTAGCCCCAGGAGAAATGCTTTAGCAGCGTATAAATAGTCATCCTTTTTTCCTCTTTTGCTTCTACTCAAGCTGAGTGTTTGTGAGGTAGGGTTTCTGTGATGGCTGCTGCAGTGGGAAACATAGATTGACAGCAGTTAAGATGTACACAATGTTAAGTATAGATATTTAGCAATGGGCATAAACATGAGTTAAATGGTGAGAATTAGGATTGCTAAGAAGGAGCTTGCAGATGGCTGTTTTCAAACAGTCATCTGTTGCGGGGTTTTTTTTTTTTCCACTTGTATTTTTAGTTGGCTTTCCTTTATTCCTACCTGAGATTTCTTTTTAATGCCTTCCAGTTAGAGAGCAGCCACACAAAAGGTCTATTGTGCCCACCTGAGAGGATGGGAGCGGGGAGGGGAACACTGGGGGAGAGGTAGGGTGGTGCCTCAGATTGGGTCTCCCGCTGACAGGTAAGAAGTGGAAGGGACCGATTACTGCTTTAAAAATCTCTCCTTTGTATTTGTCAGTTTTATTTTGCCATTCAAGCAAAACAAGCAGCGGTGGTGGTTCAAACATCTGCTTCACTTAGGTCTTTAAAGATGTTTGCGAAAGCTTGCTGCTGTGTCCAAGGCTTGTTTGAAGTTTTGCAGCTGGACAAACTTATAATATCCTTGTGCTTCACGAGCTGTAGTCTTTGCTATCGTGCTTTAAAACCCCACAGCAAGTTTTGTTGCAGAAATGGAAGGATACCTTCCTTGAACATCAAAAGTTATGCAGACAGATTAGCTTCTGTATGTGTGTGCTTTGCTTTCGTGGGACGCTGTGTAAGAAGCATTTCTGTACTAAGTCCCAATTCGGTGGGATGCTTTGCATCCGTAAGAGTTAGCTGAATTTGGGTAGAATACAGGGACATTTAGGATTTCTTTAGATCCAGGTAAGAGTGAGGAAAGATTGTGGAATCAGAGAATGGTTTGTGTTGGAAAGGACCTTTAAATGTCATCGAGTTCCAACCCCCCTGCCGTGGGCAGGGAGACCTTCCACTAGACCAGGTTGCTCAAAGAGCACTTCCAGGGAGGGGGCATCCACAATGTTTCTGGGCAACCTGTTCCAGTGTCTCACCACCCTTGTAGTGAAAAAATTCTTCCTTATGTCCTGTATAAACCTACCCTCTTTCAGTTTAAAACCATTGTCCCTTGTCCTGTGACTACAGGCCCTGGTTAAAAGTCTCTCTCCACCTTTTATAAGTCCCGTGTAAGTATTGAAGGGTGGATTGCATCAGTTCAAAGCACCTGTTTCCCACACCTTATAATGGGCAGTTCTCTTCTGGATGTTGTTTAAAGAAGGTGAGGCCTAAAATTGTAACCTGAATATGGCCACGTGTTCTTAAACAGTTCAGTAAAATAAAAAAAAAAAAAAAGAAAAAACCTAACTGTGCAGTATTTGACGGGAAGCCAGTGTAACTCCCTTGAAACTGGAGTGGCATGCCTGAGTCAGTGAAGTATGAGCTAAGAATCTGGCAGAAGCCTTTTGCACAAAGGAAGGCTGAGAGAGTCTCTCAGGAAGCCTGTACGCTGCTAAATGTGGCATGTTTGAACATGAGACTGACATCATTGTGAGTTCATAGTAGTGAAAGAACAAAGTATCAGCCACAAATTAGACTGACCTAATTTTTAAGTCACTTCTAAAAATTTAATAGCACAGCGTGTTGCTTGTGCAAGCTGTTTATTTCTATCCCAGTCTCTGACTACTCAATTTAAACTACAAGTTAACCCTCTAAACTGGCGAAGGAGTTGTTCAGGAAGGTGCGCGCGTGTGTGTGAGGGGTGCTGCAGACTTCCTTCCTTGGCTCTTTTTCCACTCTGACCTCAATCTTCACATAACGGAAGTGATTAAGGACCACCCATCGTATACCTTTATCCTTCAGGATCAGTTTCCTGGAGGTAAAAACCTCAGGATTGCGTACCAAAACCTAACTCGTTCCTGTGGGCTGCTCGCATGCAGACTGGAAGTCTGTCTGAAAATGATCGAACACTTGCCAGCAGTATCAACAGGAATTTATGTATAATCAGTAAGTTATTATAAAACCAATCAGTATTATTTATTGATGTATCCATGACTGTTCACAAATAACTGGTGCTTCTTCCATTGCTGAATACCTAAGAAATACAAGGATCTTGCAGTTTGCAGACAATATGCTTCTTTCGGAGTATTTTAGTTGGCTCCGCATGCACTGAAGTTCATCTGTTCTGTTGATGTATTTCTGCAATAACTGAAGTAATATATTGAACTCTCCTAGCTTGGAGTTACTTTGACAGCGATCAATGCCTTTCTGGTAGAAACCGAGCACTTCTACAAATTCTGGAAAAATAGAAAAATCTTGTTTATATATTTGTACAGAGCTGTTCATACATGTGAGCACACTTCAAACAGAATAATACAAATGTAATTTAAGGAATTAATGTTTTGTTTCTCTTTGCTATTCAAAATTCTGTTAGAAGCCCAGCAAAGTTGCTACGAAACATTTCTTGTTGACCGTTGTCCTTTACTAAGGTGCATATCAGATAATAACCACAGAATTTATTTGCTTGGTTTGGTATTGCATGCTTTTGCTCTTCAAAATTTAAAAAACCCTGATCCCTTTTAATTCCTGCAAACTAGCTGTAATGGCAGTCACATTTTGTCAGTTGTTCTTAAGGGGGATTGATGTATTTTGTGGTTACGTCAGTCTTCTTCCTCTACTTAAATGGTGATGTTTATAGTGATGTAAGAGGCACAGCTGGGGAGAATAAGTCACCCTCTCTTCTCTCCTTCCGTTGTAAAGATACATATGGCTCCTCTTTTCAGCCACGTAGTTACCGTGCTAGAAATGCGGCTTTGGCACCACTGCAGGTCTTGTATAACATGATTCAAATTCAAAGAAACACTTGCGATCTTTTGGGAAAGACGTACCGGGGCACGTTACCTGAAGCATAGCTCGGTGAGATACCATGACTTCTGCTTTTGTTCCTGAACTGAGGCACGGTTGGTACCGTCTTGTCAATGAAATTAAAATTTGAAAGCAATTGTAATAAGCAGGCCATCAGAATTACCTTTGTGGGTACAAATTAGGTATGAAAATGTATTCTTTTCCCAGTGTGTGAGCTGTCAGGAGTCTTACACCATGGTGAGAGATTTAGGTCCTATTGGTCTGGATCTAGGAGCTTGTTAATTTATTTTCTGGGCCTCATCTGCAGTTAAGCAGTCACTCCATGTCATAGCTCAAACCCCTTCCTACTCTGCGCAGCCCAGAACGGGAGACCTCTTAACAGGATTACTGCAACTGTTTAATTTCTGGGAGCACCTAACAACTTGAATTATTCCACCACGTTAATTGGGAGCCGTTGCTGTACACCATATACCTCTACATTTCCTTCTCTTTCCCCACCTCGAGATAGTCAGGCTGTACGGTGTTTGTGGACTCACTGTTTTCCACCATCTCTTCTGTTTCCTTGCCACATCTGTCATCGAAGGAGAAACCCAAGTAAACTGTTTTACTGAGTAGGACTGAGCTTACATACATGTAATGTAGATGTTTTATTTGGCCCAGCATTCCTTATGAAGATGCTTCTGTGTGCTTTTATCGCCATGTAGCATACACTGCTTACAATATTAATTTTGTTTCGAGCATCCAGAGGGTTTTTTAAATGAGTCTGACAACATTTAATTAATGCTTATTAGGTTTTGGGGTTTTTTTTAATGTCTGGGTGTTTCTCTGTACAGCTGACAGGACATGCACGCAGCACAGGGCAGCATTGTACTTTCAGACACAAGCAGGAAGAAACAAAGTATTAATGTTGACAGTTAAAAAAAAAATGAAAAAAATAAAAGAAATTCCTTCCAAACTTTCTCATGCCCCGATGCAAAGGGGTTGAGTGTGCATGTTGCCTTCCGGGAGAACTGGTGTCATTTCCTCAAATGGGTGAAAGACCAGAACATTTTAACCCACAGTGTACCATGGAAGCAGTTTACACGACTGTGTTCTTAAAGGAGATTGACTCACTGAGATCTTTAGTCATTCAGTTTAATTTAAGAGAAGAGTCATTATGAAGTCTGTTGCAAGTAATTCACCCCTGCCTTGCCCAGAAGCTATTCTGATTTATTTCCCTAATAAAATTACCATCATTATCCTGTGCCTTTAATCCATCCTGGTTCTTGTATGAAGGCTTCACATCCACCTTCTTTTTTCATCATACAGTGACCACAAAGCAGATCAGAGTTGCGTTTTTTTTTTAACGTTTTTGGCTCCTTGTTTGCAGGTCCATATTATTTGAACTTCTCCCCCTTAAAGTCTCTCACTAGGCAAAAGGCCTTAAACTTAAAGGCTAACCATTATCTGAAGGCTCTGAGGTCCCGTCTTAGCGTCTTTCATGGGAAGATTTTTAAAGAAGTAGCATGGACTATTACAACTGCTGTGCTTGATGTTTATTTAGCACTACTCTTCAGAGCCCTCCTCCTCCTCCTCCTCCTCCTTTAATCTGTTTCTCAGCAAAATGATGACCATGTAAAATACGAAAGTCACCATTCGCATTGGTCTGCAGAGCTGCAGAACACGGTGAGCAGATTCGGGATGTCATGACCAAGGTGTCATGAAAGGGGCCGCTCTAAAGCAGTCTCGTCCTCCAAAGAGTAAGGAGATGCAGGAATTTCAGCAGCTTGAGGATTTATAAAGTAGTTCAACCCTTTAAGATTTTCCCTTTTGGCACTTTGTGGCTTTGAATCAAGTGCTAAAATGCAGTTGCTGATACCGAGAGTGGCAGGCGTGGACTTTGCCAGCTGTTACAACTGAGTGACGGACCTTCACCATTTGGTGTACAGGACCCAAGTAGCACTAGTGATGTGTTTTGTAAGGATAGGCAGCTGCCCTCCGATTTCAATTCGGTTTGTGAATTCTTAGGTTACATGCTGTGGCTTTGGGTTACATCTCTTCAGACTCAGATTACACAGATAAATAATTTTATAACTGATTGCAAATTTTATAAATTTTACGCCAGATACTTCCTACAAGATTAGATTTTTAGGAAAGGACAACTTTTAGCAAAAGGAGAGGATTGAACTTTTAGGAATGGAGAGGTGAGTGCCGAGGTCCTTAGAAGGATGCTGTCACACTTGACTGTTCAGTCTCTCGCTGGCTTCCAGCTTGCTTGATGCGCCACAGCTTCATAGCCATGGGAGGAATGCTGCGTGTGACCTGACTGGTCAGGTTTGTTTAGCTGCAGTTTAGGGAAGGCCCTGAGCAAGAGAGGAGAAGAAAAGACTTCCATTTCTAATTCTGGAAAATAGAAAAAGGTATTTAAATAAGGCCTGGAGGACTTTGTGTTTGCCAGAAATAAGTAAAAAGGCAAGTTTATGTCCTTTTGTAATTCACCCTAATTGAAAGGATGTATATTTGTTTTCCTAAAGTCAGCAGAAGAATCCCGGCCTCTTAATGATTAAAGACTTCTAAAAAAACTTTCTCCTAAGCACAAATAGCTGAAGTTTCCACTTTAAACTTGGGTGGCTCATTCATATTCCACTTAATGGTAATATGGTATCCTCTCTCTCCCCTCTCCGTCTTACCACCAAGGCTAAAAAGGAGGACGGGAGGTATAAAATGTTTCTGAAAATTACAGGAAATGTCTGTTCCTTTAACAGCATTGCCAGGGAATTTCCAAATGCGCTTAATGTTTATGGCTGAACTTGCAGCAGCTCGGTCTTCAATCATGAGTGGATTGTGTTGTAGAAATGTGACGCCTCCTTCCAGTAAACTGTGTTGAAATTAAATATATTCTTTGTTTCTGATCTGCTCTTCAGCAGAATTAATTGTGCCCAGTGGTGAAATGAGGGTTCTTGGGGGTTTCTTTAAACTCCTGATTTACTTCTATTCATTAAAGTGGGAGAAAATAGTATATAGTTTCCTGAGGTGGTAGGTAGTTTATTTGTAAGGACTTTGGAGAGGCATAGTACTAGTGAATGTGAAGACTACCTGGCAGTTTTCAGAGATGCTTCAGAAACTGCGCGTGAAGCACTAAGTAACAAAAGGGGAGATGCTTTTTTGTCCCAGTACTTTGTTTCCTTGGGCTGTCACAAGGTGGTCTCTGATCATAGGGTCTTGTCTCTAGGCAGAGCCTAATAGGTTTGAAGTACTAGGTTAGTTTTAGTTTCCAGGAATGAGATTAGAAAAGGGGATAGTGACAAATACAATGAGTAGGATGAGCTTTCTCTTTGTTCTCCATTGCTTTCTGCTGAGCTTCTGCTGCTGGACTGGGGAAGGAGCAAGGGAGATATGCAGAGCCTCTTCCTGGGGCTTGAAAGGGTATCTGCCAGCTGGAGCAGGCAGGGGGAGAAATGGACCTGGTGCAATCTTCAACAAATCTTCTCGTCCACCTCTCTGCGGTGCTGCTCTTGGGGACGTACGCCAATGTGCTGAAGATGGACAAGTGAGAGGATCTCCAGCCTGGGACCTCCCAGGGACAAACACGCAGGTGCCAGTCAAGGTGTCCATCCCAGTGAGCAGAGCGTGGTTTGGGTAGCAAACTCTTGAAATCTCTGTCTAGAGGGCTCTAGATCCATGTTTGCGTTTTCAAGCGTTCTAGAGAAGTTGCGGAAAGACAGCAGGGTGATTCTTGTAGCTCGCTTCCTCACGAGATGACGTGGATTTTGAGTCTGTTCACCAGCTGTCATAATGTGCTCCCCTCTGCTGCAGTGGCTCTTCATGGTTGTCATATCATTTACTGCATGGTTTGGAGCCACTCCTGGATTTCGTAATAAGGCAGTGCATGGCAATAATTTATTATCATGGTTTACGTTACAGTGATTAAATGGACCTGTCATCTCTTGATAGCGATGATTTGAATCTTGTTTTTAGCTGCCCAGGAAATGGTTTGGAATTGACACTAATGTGTTTATTTTTACTTCCTCATGTGAAGGTTGTAATTTAATTTGTTCATGAAGGAACAGCAGGTTCTTTGTATAGAGGTTGTACAGGTATGACAATACATAATGATTGGTGACACCAGTGTTGCCAGCTTCCAGTGTTGGCTTTTTTAGCACGTTTACTTACACGATTACTTAGCCAAGATGTTCTGTTTTGTAAGTCTTTGTCCATGCAAAATACAGCTGTAATCAGACTGACTTACGGCATTCTCCTGTGTTACTAGATACTGAACAAGAATTTGCTTGAATTCACACAAACGCATCACGCATGAATGCTAGTTACAGGTTACTTTTCCAGCAGGGAGATGTGTCAAATTGTTTGGAAGGCTACTGTTGGTTGGTTTCTTTCTGTTTGGGTGTTGGGTTTTTTTAAGAATCTCCACTTTTTTCTTTTTTCTTTTTAAAGATAGCAGAGAGATCTGCTGTGGTGTTTTTTTTCTTTCAGAAAATCGTATAACATAACTTTCTATTTCAGACCCTTTCCATTTAAACGAATGCTAGCATTTATAGATCTCACTTAAGTTTTCATGTGTTTGGGGGAGTTTTACAGCAAATGACTGCTCTGAAAGTGTGAAATCCATTTTCTGGTTTTCTTACTTGTAGTAAGGAATTTTTTTAAAATTTATTTTCTTATGTTTAGGTATTTCCCTCTGCTGGCCTTTGTATGTGGACCACCCTCTGTTGTCCTGTTCAGCCCATTTAGATTTTGATTTAAATGTAGGTGAGTAACTGCTTTTGCTGCGAAACAATAATTAATTCATATAAAAGTACTCCAGAATTTTCAGTTGCTTTGACTTGGAAGTCATACAGGGAGAATAATCTTTTAAAAATCCAGTGAAACTTTTCCTGGTTGCCTTGTGTCCCCAGGCAATAGGAAATGAAAAATGTTATGTATTATAGTGTTTGTTTGGAGTGGATTAGGTAAGCTTTCGTTCTGGATGTCACAAAACTATATACCGTGAACCTAGAAAGAAAAACTATTTTGAAATGGAAGGAGCTTCTTGCTTGTATGGGTGGAGAAGTGAGTCCCCAAATAAAGTCTCTGAGCTGCTGAATAGAGCGATGTAACATACCAACAGCATGTTCTGACACTTCCCATGAGCTCACATTCTATCAGTCAGGTTTCCCTGCTATAACACGTAATAAACGTTTATTATTCCACAGTGAATGTCAAAGAGGTTGGCTTCTTGGTGAATGCAAGTGATGGTAATCTGGGTTATTGCTTAGAGCGGGTGATGGTGCATGGATGATGTTTGCGAGAACATTGCACATATTTGAGGGCTGTGTTGAGTAGGTCAGCAAAACGTGGTGTTTTGGTGTTTGTGTTTTTTGGTTTTGTTTTGGTAGTAGAACACATTCTATTATTTCAAATACCACTATTTGTATGAAAAGCAATATCTTACTGTTCTCTTAAGTGGAAGGTCAGTTCATCTTGCTTAGCACAGCTATCTGAGAGTGCTGGTGGTAAAAATGTCACTGAGCAGTAGGTGTAGAAATACAGCGAGCTTAAAAATCTGAACTGGAGGTGTTTTATGCAGCTTATTCGTGGGAAGTTGATTTCCTTTCTGACTCTTTCCATGTCTTTTTTTTTTTCCTCAGTGAACACAATGAAGCGGGGTGACTTTTCTTTAGAACTGGTAATCAAAACTGAGTAATTACGCAAGTAGGATGAAGGACAGTAGAGTACTGAATGGAAAAGTCTTCTTCATCTGTGTATTTCCAATAGATTATACTTGCCTTTCTCATGAATGTACTGTGAGTAATCTAAACTGCACGTGGCCACTGTTTCTACAAGGAAGAGAAAAATCAACGCTATTCCATTTTGTCTGCATATATAGATCTAAAGTGCAGATGTGGTGAAAGTGGGAGAGGAGGGAGCAGCCATTCTGATCATACAGATAAGCGAAGGAAAGCAGGGCTAAATTCTTAAAACTTTCTTTTGTGGGGGGAAAAAAAGAAAAATCTGTATGTTCCTTTTTGAGTGACTTCCTTGCTGCTCTCCACTCTTGCACCGAAGTGGAGCATGCTTGGAAGAGTGGAGGAAAGTCTGTGTTCTTCCACCCCTCACCGATGATGAGGAAATGATGTGCTTATGAGATGGTGACAGTTACTTGAGTAATCTGAAAAGTCAAAAGATACCCTCATTCCCCTCAGATGAGGGACACGAGCCTTGTTAATACATCCCTTCTTTTAAATCACAAGCATTTCTAATCTCACTCCTGTGTGGTCTGCACAATGGCAGGCAAGATGTAGGCTTCTTGTAACCTCAGTTACATTTTTTTTTCCCCAGAGTTTACACTTTATTACAGTTGTTGATCTCTAGCTTGTTTGCTGAATTCGGAAGAAGTAAAGCCATTCCTCACTTTCACTAGAAATCTTATTTTTCTTGTGCTCTATAGACACTTCATGTTTCTTGCCACGGGTGAGTAGCAGCTTGAGCAAGGATTGTCTGTCTCTCTCCTTGATTGTCACTCAGTCTCTAGTAGCACAGGTTACAAGCACCTGTCCAGAACAACATTTATTCCCATCTTTCTGAGCCTGGTGAGGGAATGCTGTGGCTGCCGTAGATGTTGACAGGGTGGGGGGGAACATCTCGCAGGAGTGGTAATTCACCCTGTGATCAGTAGATCAGGAGTTCTTCTCTGATGCAGGAGTTGGTGTAGGCTTGTTTGTTGAGTATCATGTGTGGCTGTGGTGGTACGGACTGGTGCTGATGGTACTGGTGCCGGCTATTGAACCACCAGCAGCTTCCAGTTCAGGAACACTGAAGCCAAATGCTCTTTTGGAAAGAGCTGATGTGCCAGCAGTGGCATGTGTCCTGCAGTGTTGGAACTCCTACCTCTGTGTTTTGATTTGGGTTTCTTTTTTGTGCTGGTGTCCATTCTGAGAAACAAGAAAGGGAATTTGTAGGGGAAAAGAGTGTTTTTCCTCATACATACATGCGTTTGCCTCTAGAAAGTGGAACAATACGTGGTTTTAAAAAACAGCTCTTTTACATGTCTCAGGCTGAGTATGCAAAAGTTGCCCTTCAGGACCTTCTAATGTTCAGATGCTGTGAAGTTATTTTGTTGGCGTTTTGCTGTGCAGCAGTAATGTATGATGCTGCAGGCACCTGACAAAGCAGGCATTAGTGACGTCAGGAAAAAAATTGCTGAGCATTTATGACACCAAGGTTCGACTTCAAGGTTATCTTCGTATGTGAGGTATAAGTCTTTCAGAGATTGCAGCAAGGCTTCTAGAAGCTCTCTGCGTTCCTTAACTGAGGTAGGATTAGAGTGTCATTCTGAGAGGTTTTTAAAATACACTCTTGCTGCATCTGCCTCTGTAAAAATAGTTGCTATCCTATGAGACAAAGCATGAGAACTCAAACGTCCTGCTCCGATGTAAGAGAATTGCTTGGAGTCGAAGTGGTAGAAGTAGAAATTAGAGGTGCATACAAAATGTGAGTTATTTTGACGGAAGAATCAAACACACAACTTTTAAGTGCCAGGTTTCCAGTTCTGCGGTTGCCTGCTTTGCTCCATCTGAGCCATTTGAGATGAGGACAGGAATCCCTGAGGCGAAGAGGAATCCTGTAGTTCCCGTACATGTACCTACTAGAGATACACTGTTGTTTGCGTGGAAAATAGCAGGGTTTTTGTTGTTTTGGTTCTTTAAACAATATGAAGAAATTGTAAAGATACCAGGCAAGTGTCAAACAGATCTTTTTAGTTTTAAAGTGAGTTAAAAGTTTAATTTTCTTCTTTAAAAGAAGAGGTAACAAGCAGTGCCACGTGTTGCAGTCCGTCTACAAGGAGGAAGAAGCGATGCAGTATTACCAGTGTGCATGCGAGTGACTTCATGCAGAATTGTCATAGCTTGATTATGGCTCACTTTTCCATAATCCTGATTTCAGTGTAGAACATCCTGTGACTAAGATGGTTTCCTAGCTTGAAGATCAGTAACATAATAGCCTATTTAGGGCAAAGCATTATATTGCATCATTTTATGAGACACTATGGTGTCAGTGCATACAGTTCCAGCCTAAGTCAGTAGCGCAGCAGAAATAAAACTGTCAAGAAATTGAATTTTGCCATTTTGCAAACTATGATTAGAAATGAAACAGGTATTTCAACACCTCATAGTAGCTGAATGGTGAGAGCAGTCACCAGGAAGGGCAGGAGAGCTCTAGTGTTTACCTAAAGCAGCAGCCTGCCAGTTTCTCTTGTTCAGATAGGTCACAAGGAAGAGTCCCAATCAACACAAACGAAAAGGAGAATTAAAACAAAACAAAAACATGTAATTGATAAAAATGTTGTTACTCCCCTGCCCAATGGAGCTGTTCCTGTCAAAATAGGATTTAAATCACAGTAACTTGAGGTGACATTACTGTTAAGTTAAATACTTTCAAGCCATGGCAGCCATGCTTTCATAAACTTAACGCATAGCTACACGGTAAGGTAGTAGTGTTATTTAAAAGGATTCTTGACTAGTAGCCCACTTGCCTTATGTTCTTTACCTGCTCTCCACCCAGTCACAATCTATGACTGGTTTGAGTTGTTTTTAAGGATCTCCTGAAACAAACTTCTATCATATGAGAGTGAAGGCTGACACAGCAAGCAGTAAGCATTTAGAACATCAGAAAAGTACCCAAACTGAAAGTTGCAAATTAAAGATTGTGCATTTTTTAACACCCTCTATTTTAGAGTTCTTTAGTTTCTCATCTGCTTTGTTTTCCTATTATTACTTGGACTTTAAATCAGCAATTTACCCATCAAAACAAACTGTCTAGTTCACGAACAAACTGTCTAGCTCACAAAAGAGCTAGAGCCAATTCCCACTAGAGCCAGTGGAAAAGTTTTCATTGAGTTCAGTGGGTTTGGCATCTGGCAGCCTTTGATACAAATTAAAGAGAATCAAAATTCGTGACAGGACATGTAAGAGAAATAAAAAAAATGCAGAATACTTTTTTCTCTCCGAAAAAAAAAATGGACACAACTATCAAGTTTCACTTTTTTCCCCCCCTTGCATAACAGCATAGTATTTTCATACGTTCCAGCCTGTCTACAGAGGGCCTGAGGCCAGTATATACTGACTGCTCTTTGAGGGGGAGCACACCTGGCAACCAGGTTGCAAAGATAAGGGGGTTTTAATAGGTTTAATTAAGACTTGGTATTGTAATTTTTCCAATAATTTTTGTAGTTTACAGCAACATGCGTTTCACTGCTATATGCTTCCATATATCTGGACAAGCTTAAAAGCACTGGCTCTGTAGCAGTAGAGTCAAGGCAAGTAGAAAATCACATTTTGTCAACCTAATGGCTGTTTACGTGAAACCTGTTGTTTGTCTTGCATGGCTACATGAAACTCTCAGGAAATAAGTTTCTTTCAGTTTTCTTTTTTAGGTTGTTAAAGTTAAGTTTGTGCTTTCCTCAGAATTTGATTTGATTAAGATTTTGTATATTTAGATTTGTATAATACATCTAATGAGTAAAACATCTGCTGACCTGGGATTTCCCATTGCTAAACACAGCTGACCTGTTGCAGTAACAGGACTTTTAATAAACTATCTGTAAATTAGTTTGATGATTTCTCTTGCAATTAAGATATACAACAAACATTTCAAACTGAAACATGTCAAATTATTTTATACATAAAATGCAAGTTTTCCAGACGAATCTGTTAAACTGAGGATGTAAAATTACTATTTTTTAAAAATATGTAAAATCTTCATCCCCATGTGTACCTGTATATGCATTAAGAATCCAGGAAAACATATCCCCATAACTTGCTTCTCTTTACAAATGTTTCACTGCCTCAGGAGTGTCAGTCAATTGGATTTTTATTTTCTTCATCTGGCCACTTCAGTTTTGTGACAGTTGTGTTACTTTGCTTTGTCCCAGCCAGCAGAAAGCAGAGGCAGAAAGGCTGCTTGGGGCACAGGCTGGGTGCCATGAGCCAGAACTGACATAAGACTCGCTTGAAGGTATGCTTTGCCTTGTGCAGGAGGTGTTGCATAGTTTTGTGGCCTAAAATTGCTTTCCCAAACAGGAAAAGGGAATGCGATGGTGTGAGACGTGCAAACTGGATAAATGCGGTTTCTTGCTGAGCTGCCTTTAGCCTGCACTGGTTTCAGCCCAGATTGCTCATTTCCAAACAGTTTGCCATACTGACGAAGTGGGGAACTCTGTCAGGCTTGTCCTTTTGCGAATGGCTCTAACTGGTGATCTCTGCCACCTTGGTTGAAGACGTCACCACCCTCAGCTGTCTCCTCTTGCTGGAGTTGATTACTGACACAGCTGAACATGTGGCTTGTGTTTCCTCCAGAGTTGTTGTTTGCAGCCTTACATAGGTGGCTGTCTCTGTAAATATCTACGATTGCACTGAGAGACCAAGTTTTGAACTGTGGGAGCAAAACAAATTGACTCATGTTTTCTGTTGCATCTATAGCTGCAGACTACACGCACTAAAATGCAGCTAAATCCCTTATGGATGAAGCCCCATGGTGGCTTCTTTCCAAGAAGTGTTTCTACAGGGACTTGTTCTGTCAAAGTGTGTTTTGGGAGACTCCAAAAAGCCTCAGGACAGCTGTGAGGCAGCAATACAAATAAATGGTGAAACATTTCAGGTCATTTATTTACTGCTCTGCTGCTGCTGCCTTTTAGGCTGATGTGGTTCAGATGCTGTCAGGATTTAATTTTACAAAAGTATAGTTTGCTTCAGATATTATTTATCATGTGTGAAAAGTGTGATGCACTTCACGTAACTGTCCCGCCTGCTCCAGAAGGGCCAGAGACAGTGCTCACTGCTTTACCTTTCAGTGGTGCATTCAGGAGGCCTCCGTTCCATGTCTGGTGATTACTTCAAATAAAATGCTTGTGTGCTGATGTAGCATCTTGTTCTTCTGGTTTCTCTTCAACCGTGGTCTTAAAGGAGAGAGGTGGATGTAAGTTTTGTCCTTTCTTTTGTACGGTTTCAGTTCCCCAACTTGCAGTGCTGGTTTCTGAAATACTTTCCAAAGCATTAAACTTTAAAAATGTATCTTGGCAAATTTTACAACTTCTTACTGGGTGCTCAAGTGCTGAAATGCATCTAATTAGTTCCGGTATTGAAAGGAATACCATGATTTAGGGCAGTATCTCTTAATTATATTTAACAAAGTCTTGTGAAGAGGCAGAGCTAGAGGCAACAAAAGTCTGCAATTACGACAGGGTATGTGGCCTGAAATACAAGATAATTGTCCAGGCAAGGTCGCTGGAATAGATTCAGAGACCGTAGTTGCAAATGCTCTCTTTAGGTGTTTGGCATATACTTCTCAGGAACTTTTCAGGAGCGTATTTATTACATGGTACAGACGGACCACTGTGCAGTTAGCCTAAAAATTGAGTATTTTGTTCTGCAAACTGTCATGGCCTCATCTGGTTTGTGTTTTGTTTTTTTTTATCTTCCCCTTCTTACAGGCTCTGAAACCAGTGTAAAGCTGATGGGTGGGAGCAAAGGTAAAGAATGATGTAATGCAGCGGCAGCCAGAAAGCATCTTTTGTTTGAATTGTGAAATGGCTACTCCATAGTCATCTCCTGATGAATCAGATGTGAGGGGCTGCTTTGTGGAATGGACCCTTTGTAACAGCACATCAACTGGAAGCAGGAGGAGACGTTCAGTTGAAGAGCTCATTCTGAAAATGGGTTTAACTTTTCTTTTGCCAGTCACTACCAGCATGACCTCATACACTTCTAGTACAATGGTGTGGCTAAGCCTTTGAGTACACAGCCATTACATCATCGCAGCAAATTAGAGAGGGAGGTGGTGAAAGAGGCGTTATTGTTGTCATGGCCGATGAGATGATCAGGACTCAACTCATTGTCACCGAGAAGTTGGTGGCTTTGCTGGAAAGTGGTACAGAAAAATTGCTGCTGATTGATAGCCGCCCCTTTGTGGAATACAATACGTCCCACATCTTGGACGCCATTAACATCAACTGCTCCAAGCTCATGAAGCGGAGGCTGCAGCAGGACAAAGTTCTGATTACAGAGCTCATTCAGCATTCAGCAAAACACAAGGTAGGGGCCATTTTCCTGTTATTCTTTGTATCTGTTTAAAGGAGTGCCTGGAAAGCAATTTGTAATAATTTTTCTTTAGGTATTTCATTTAAAAAAAAAAAAAATTAGGGTACTGCGTTTTGCTGAGCTCTTACCTGATTTAAGAGGCTATTGGTTACTACTAAGTTTATCTTTGGGATTCTTTGTAGCCTGCTCTCCCCTAAGTGACAGAGTAATGGGGCGGGATTCAGAAATTACTCAGGAAGAATGTTCTCGGGGCTCTTCTATGTCTTGCAAAGCACAGTCCCTTAAATGTGTGTAATTAAAGCAGGAAACATTCTCATTCTAAACTTCGAAGGATTCTTTGGGGTCCGTGGTGGCGGGGATTGCTTGGCAAGTGGTTGTACAGTTTGCAAAGAAACTGTAGCTCTGTCAATCCTGGCTCCTACTTGCTGTTTAAAATACTTCTCGTGTTAGTAGTTTGATGGGGTTTTGGTTGCCTTGTTTTTTGTTTTTTTAAATAGTTTTACTAGTGAAAAGAAAATAGCAAAGCTGCTTAAACTTTATATGTATCTATGTGTGTTTTGGTTTTTAATCCATTGGTACTTGTTTCAAATGTTTCGGTTACAAACATAATTTATTACATTCTTGCTTTGACATGTTAAAAACTGAAGCATTTCTTCATTATTATTATTATTACTATCTAAAGCATATTTTATACATAAAGTTTTATAGATGGCTAAAACGTGTGTGGTTTTAGGCAGTTTGAAGTCTCTCTACTGTCTATACACAAAAAAATCAGAAGCAGAAACTGATATCGGGCCTTCTTTTAAACAGCTTGGTTTTCAGATAGATCAACCAACCTAGCTGAAGGTAAAGCATTTTACAAGTGACGTACGGTTTCCTAATGGTAGACATTTACAGAGTATGCTTCAACTTGGAGCACATAATCAATTTACAAACTCTGAAAGGAATTAAATCTGATCAGGCCTATTAAGTATATTATAAAAACTGTTTTGCGTGCAGCTGTGTAAGAAATCTATGTATCCAAACTGCTGCCTAGCATGTATGTGTGAACCCTGGTGCAGGTGATAATGGGGTGCTTTTAATCATCTTCCTCCTTCCTATCTCATTCCGAATTACTTGTGTTTCAGATTGAAATTGATTGCAAGGAGGAAGTGGTGGTCTATGACCAAAGCTCTGACGATGTGACCTCTCTCTTGTCTGACTGCTTTCTGACTGTTCTCCTGGGCAAACTGGAGAAGAATTTCAGCTCTGTGTATCTGCTGTCAGGTATGATGTCCCAAGGAAAAAACCCAAACACTTAAATAAAGAGAAGAAAGGAAATGCTATCGTTACAGCTGACATGAACACAACTTTGCAGCAATGCTGGTATAAACTTCAGTTATAGCATAGCTTTTTCTGTAATTCTTTATGCATATAGTGACACTCATAATACATACAATGCTTAGAAATTGCATCTTACAGGGAATACATGACACCGTTAATGCTGTGTAAATGAAAATTGATCAGTACAGGGTTTTTTAGATGCATATGTCTGCTGTTTTAGGGTCAAAAATAGTAAAAGGAATTTGCTTCCCTGATGTCCTAAGTATTGTACGTACTAGGAGGAAAATATCTTCCCTGCTGAATTGGTAATTACTACAATAAGAACTAGAAAAACTATCTCCCAGAGTTACGGAGATTATTTTGTATGACTTATTGAACTTCAGCTCCTTAAGCGATAGTTCTCTAGGTCTTTTCCCTCATCACTTAAAAAAAAAAATATTCCCAGGTCAAGGCATCCATAGAAATTTAATTCCTTATAATAAAAGATTTGTTGGTGTTAACATGTGCTTGTGGTGTTATTTCTGTCATGGAACGGTAGACCCAGTGTTCACAGGAAGTAACAAGGAGGGGCATGAAGTAGATCCAGGGCTGAAAGAAGAGGAGATGACAAGTACAAGTAGGAAATTCGTTGCAGTGACTCGATCAGTGATCTAATGAAGTGTATAATAGTCTCTGAAATGTTAAAAACTACCATCAGAGTCTGAGTAATGATGAGGAAAAGGGAAAGAACTTGAGAGATGCGTCGTCTTAGCAAGAAGGTTTCACTGAGGTTTGTACTGACTTCAGATGAAAGTGATAGGGAGGTGGTTGTGTTACTGAGAGAACTCTTCCCAAACTATTTTAAAAGTGAGTACAGAGAAAACGAATAATTTCTGCACTTGGACAGGTGTGTTTGGTGCTCGTGTGAGCTGTGCTTAGAGAAAACTAAGTAGGGTTTTGCTTTAGCTGTATTTGTGGCTTCTGTTTTCTTTCATCTCTTGGTAAGAATCACACCTGTGAGTTGTGGACTACAGTATTAGATTAAGTAACTCTTCTTCCATATGAGCCACCAAGTAAATGTGTGGTGTCTAGGCACAGTAAATGCTTATTGTAAGATCGCTGAAACATGTGGTTAATACTCCCTTAAATTTGAAACTATTATTTAAAAAATAGGCCAGTCTAGAAGCAGTTCACGCCTCTTAAGAAGTCCTTTTATTGTTTGAACACCCAATTCTGCTCATCTGTCCTCAGATTTTTTTAATAACCAGAAGTGCATTGCAGCTTCATGCAGTGCAATATAGGCTATTCGCAACTTAATTTCCATAGTGGAAAGGGGCACAGGTATCTGATAACTAAGAATTAGACCTCATGGTAGGGAGGAGTTGGGGGGGTGGATCCTTAATAAGGCCAAGCAAAGGAGAGTGTCACAAAACTTCCCTTCCTTCTACTGTCCCTCTGTAGATTAATGGTGTGAGGCATGGCTTTGATCTTCTTTTTCCTCTGCTGAACCCTGTGAAGGAGGTGGTCAGCAGCATCTCCAGTCTCAGACTTGCCTGTGGTTCCTGTAGGAATGGACAGTACTGGGAAGGGAGTGTTCCCCCGCTCCCCAGTGCATAGTCCGGGCAAACACCACTTGCGTGTATCTTAATGACACTATGAGAAATGGTTTTGTTTTATTTCTAGCACACGGTAGTTGTCTGTTCAAGCTGAAAATGCAACTTAAACCACATGCAAGACGGTAGTGCACATGAGCTAGCTGAGGTGAACTTAGACACATGCAGCTGGTGAGGATTAGTTTGGGTGTTAGATGGAGAGAAAGGGAATCTATGTGTTAAATGTGTTAAAACTCTACTTATAGAGAGGAGGATTTTTATTTTAGCATGTCAATGCATTTCTCTTGGCAAAGATTAGATTTGAGAATTTCACCTTATTTTTTGTTAAATAGCTAGTGATGGGAATATTTGTGAATGCAGAAACAACTGATGGCTTTAAAACCAGTGGTAGAGGAGTGTAAAAAGGGAAATGTAAGGAAAGCGTTTACTACTGATTTATTACAGGTAAGTGTTTATTTCAGGACATATACCCAACTAAGATGAATCGGTACTAAAGTAATTAACGTCAACTCTTTTCCTTCAGCTCTCTAGCATTTCCTTCTATTATAATGAGTTTGCTCTGATGTTAATCCTGACATAAGAAAATACCACCATCCTGTTGTTTTCTTACATCTGTTAAAAAGCTAGCTATTTAACAAACGCACACATACAAGGAACCTTTTGGGATGTGGGGTGAAAGAGAAGGTGCTAGATTCGGTCTTAGAGAAAGTTCCTTGGAGGTTATTGATACGTGGCTCTAGGAAACTAGATAAAATGTATTGTCTCAGCAAGCTGATGACGAACTCTCATAAACGTTTATGGCCCATAACGAGAGTAGGGGTCAGTGCACCGTGTAAAAAGAAAAACCTTTGGACTTGAGTTTTCCCTGTGCCACTCAATCTGATTTATTTAAAGTAGTGACCTTAAGGAAACATTTTGGGGTAGGAAAATATTTTTTTGTTGGGATAGAATAAGGAGCAATTAACAAATATCTGAAATTCCTGCATCTGTTCTCCCTGCCTCCCCCCGTTACTGAGCACTCGGTGAGGTGTTTTTTTATTTAGGTTGTGCATAAAGGTATGCTCTACCCTGGAGGTTGTTTTTCATTGAAGTAGCTAATGTAAAGATCTCAAAGGAACCCTTACCAATTAGTTTAAGCTCTTGATCTAACCTCATAAAAATATTTATACTCTGGTGGGGAATGTTCTCAGGAATTTAAATACTTGTTTTGGTTCTTAATTTTTAACAGTGCACAAAATACTGAAATGTGGGTACTGAAGGCTTAACCCCACTCCCATCATTTCATCTTCTCCACTGAGTTAAATAAGATTTAAACACAGGGATGTGACTTGATTTCCTTCTTTTCCCATATTCTGAGAACTGGGCGTACTTTCATTGAGTCCTTTTCCTACTTACAGTATTTTTATGATGTTTCTCCTTGTTCTGCAGGAACAGTTTAGCGAGGCTACCGATACTTTAGCATTAGTAGCTAAACAATTAGTATTAGTAAGGTGGTGAATGCCAAGAGTCTTACTTAAATTCTATTCCACTATGCCAATGGAAATCGTTCAAGTTCTGCTTTCCTAAAACACTTACTCTTCTCTTAATCTGGCTTACACCTACTCGTACTAGTGCAGATGTCTTTGTGATGGTTACCTTTCGAATGTTGCCTGTGAAGATGAAGCACAGCTTTTTATTTTGTGGGTTTTTAAAATTTTTTTTGTACAGAAGACTCATGCTAAACAGAAGGATTTCTGAAAAAAACAGAAATGCCTACCTTTCTGTATTTCCAGCCTGACATTAGAAATTGTAATACGTGACACAGAAACACCGTACTGGCTCTGAACTGAAACCAAAAGCAAGAATTCTTGTACTCAGGTGGATGTGGAGCAATGGTAAATGTCCAAGAAGGACTAGCTAAACTTCAGAGTACTGTAGTGGAGGATCGTAGAAACAGTTTCTCTTTAGGAATTTATTAGTGCTGCAAGACCAGACCATGTTTGGCCAGCAAACCATGAAGGATGTATTTTTATGTCAGTCGCTGAATTGCCCCTAAGACTTGATGTGCCTCGGTACTTGATGCCACTGAGAACAACCGATACAGGAAATTTACAAGATGTACCAGATTATAAAGCGTATGGGAAGCAGAGGAGTTAAATATACTGGAAGCCTTTTGTGAGCTTCTGGAATTGGCTGCACAGTTTTACCCTCCAGTACTTGTATGTCGAGGTGTGGATCTGTATGCAACTGGATTCCTTTGGAGCCATGCCTCTCATTAAATAGCATTCACCTGATCTGTAGATGCAGTCAGGGTTCTGTACAGAAAGTTGTATGCTTTCTGTTACTTCACGGTTGGAGACAAATCTGTCCCCATCCTTCAATGGATGAAGTAAAGACTAGTGGGAAGAAACAACTGGTCTCACGCTGGAGTCGGATGAGAGCTGTCTTGAAAAGGGATCCATAAACTTCTACATGCTACTTACTACACCGCCTATCTGTATAATTCAGAGAATTACTGGTAGACAGTTACAGGGTTTTTTTAGGTGCATAGTGCGAAGCCCACATGTGACTTGCAGAACCACTGAGCATTGAGCCAGGGAGCTGTATGCCTCCCTTCCAAAACCGTGGTTGGACTGTGGGTACAGTCAGCACGTAAAGAGTTGTGTTGACAGGTAAGCAAGGCCCAAATAGTGAGTTGCTTACTAATCTCTGCAACCCTTCAACCTATGAAAAATGTCACCAATAATATAATTTACTGGATTTTGCTTTCACAAGGGCTCTCTGATAAGCTTCTGCAGAGCACAAAGCTGCCGTAATAAGCAGAAAGACATACGTTACTAGTTTTGTATTCAGTGATGAATGCAGGTGTGACATATGTAGAGGACAGTGAGTGAAGTCATAACCTGAGTATGTAAAGAAACAGCAAACAGAATGAGTTCAGTGAGATCGGGCAAAGGTCCCGGAAACAAAATAGTGAGTGATTAGCCAGGGACTGTTGCAAAAGGTATGTTTTTGCTGGAGCTTTCCAAATCATTGTTTCCCCCGACCTGTCCCTCACCTAACAAAGTATGGGTACAAAGTGGAAGACTTGCTTTGGAGCATGCAAGGAGGAGGAAGCAAGGGAGGAACTCTTCTGCAGTCTTGTTTATACTGACTTTTTTCGTAAAAATATTTTAAATGGGAAGCCCGTTTAAAGGAATCCTAGTATAAAAACATCAGTATCTCTAGGGTGCATTTACCATTGTGTTGTCTCTACTTGCCTAAAGCAAAGCTGGATGGAAAAAAAAAAGCCCAGTGCTCTTTCCCTGCTTTGTCACCGGAAAAACTTCCTCGTGGCAGAGGAGCTAATATCTTAAGAATATTCTCTTATAGGTAGGGCTGGTCTTTCTATCTCCTGAAGTGACCAGGGCTGCAAGACCAAGCTTTCTTCTCCACTTGTCCAATCCCAGATGCCAAGTAGGAGGGTACCCAGTCTAGACTGAAAGATGGCGTGAGATAGCTGTGGTTTGTGCTGTCTGATAAATTCCTGACACCCTGACACCTTTTAACATTTGGATTCAGAGCTTAGTGACTTTGGTTGTGGCCAGCTGAAGTTCTGAGTGTGCCTTATAAGTAAGCCTTTGCAGAGTGCCTCCAGAACAACACACCTTTAAATGGCAGTCATTGGTTAAAATAACAGAGTTGTCTGCAAGTTGAAATAATTATAGTGAGAATGAGCTGTTGAATAGCCCGCCAGTGTTTAGAGAAGGAAGGATAGTTGCACAGTGGTGCTTTCGGGATACTGTGAGTGCTTGATGCCATTAGAAGCAGGTCTGTAAAGAAAGAGGTAAAAGTCTTGGCGAGGGAGTGCAGTATTCCCTAAGTGGTCCCGTAACTCATGGAGTATGCCCGGTGTCGGTGGGGAGGAGGTGAGAGCGTAAGAGAGCAGCTCAGCTCTGAGTCGCCCTCTTCAAAAGTCTCCCTCTCCATGAATTTTTAATGACAGCATAGCAGAACTAGTACCCTTGGCTACTGCCTGTCCTCTGCGAATCTCCTCCCGCCCTTTGTACTTAAAATGCAGTTTTGAGTGTTCGTTTATGCCATGATTGTTTTAAGCACTTGAAGAACGGCAGTAGAGTTTATTACTTTCATATGTGTATCCACTTGCTGTCTTTTGAGAGAGAGCAAAGTTTGACTAGTGTGGAGCTCTCATAACATTTCTCAAACCCAAGAATAACTTGTTAAGTTTGCTTTTGTTTTGGATACTTCTGGATGCTTGTGAAACTTAATTGACTGAAATTACAACGAAGGGGTTTTTTTGAGGGTTTTTTTCAGGGTTTTTTTTCTTTAAAGGCAGAAAGGGCAAGCATGAGCATCCAGTATGCTCTCTTTACTTGTGGTTAGTCCGACTTCTCTATCCCACTTGGGTGGGAGCGGGGCTTGACCCCATTCTCGCCCCCCTCCCTGCCCCAGCCTGTTTGCTTAACCTGCCTATTAACCTTGTCTTACCAAAGGCAGAAACCCTCCAGGGCAAAGAACTTCCCTTGCTACCGTGCTTGTAAAACACCTGGCATAACGGGGCCACTTTCTGAATGCCGCTGTAATAAAAACAGCCCTAGCTTTCCCAAACCGTGAAACCTTGAATCCGGTGGAAGGACTCCCCGTGGCTGGTGAGACGGGACGGGAAGGGGAGGGCGGGCGTGGGTATGGCTCCTACCCGGGCTCTCCAGCCTGAGCTTATGCAATGGAAAATGGCAGGCATCCCCGCAGAGCAGAGCTGGAATGCGTGAATTGTAATGGCCTGTGGAGGTCTGCAGCTCATTTAAACAGAGTGGAAACATTGTAGATTCATAAAACTTGTGAGTCAGAAAGTTTACAACTTTCCTTCCTTATGGCAAGGGAAAAATGTATACTGCAGCTTTTAGATAAACATTTTAATGTTTGATGGGAGTGTGGCTGTGAAAGTGCTGTTAAGTCACAGCATTAATGAACGTTAGTTTTGCATATTTTGTCTTTGCTGTGGTGCTTTTTAAATTTGATTTTTTTGTTTGTTTAGCATAGTTTTCAGTAATGTTGTGGTAAGTGCCTAGCACTAACCAGTATTTACAGTAACAAGTTCTAAATTGCTATTATGAGAAGGGCGGGGGGGGAAGCTAAACATAAATGTGCTTCACTGCATACCTTTGAATACAGAAGTTTGGTAAGGCTTATTTAAAATTACAGGGTCTGAATGTTATGTTGTAGAGGGAGTTGCAATTTTTCCTGCTTTCTTGTTCTTCTTTTCCTTTAAAAAGAGATACCAATTTAATATTTATTAGTGTATGGCTATATAAAATTATGAATAATTAGTGCCCTTAATGAAGAAGGAAATTCTGGATTTAATGAACATGATGGAATTGTCTGTAAAATCCACAAGCTTCAAAGTCTCCTTCTTGCTATCCTTTCCTAGCACATGCATGTAGTCTTTGGTTTTTTGACTCATCTCTTGGGTCTTAAACCTTTTCCACTCCCTGCTTTAAAATAATTGTGTTTGACGCTGAGTTAACACTGATGAACTGGCAGACAACTAGGTCTTGTGGGAAAAGGAGGGAAGTTGCTTCTAGTCTGTTTTCAAGAATTCGTTGAAGAAAGGTAATTTCTCCCTTTGGCCTTTTAAGAATGGTCAGAATCCAAAGGCGGGATGGGGAGGAACCAAGCATCTGGTTTGAATAGCACTTAAGAGAAGTGCCAAAGTTTGCTCTCTTACCAGTGTGCGTTGTCCTCGGGCTTTTCCACCAGACTCTCATGACCTGTGAAAACCAGGCACATTCACTGTGTCTTATTTCTCTATCAGGAGCACAGGATGGGATCTTTCTGTGCATCCTGCGTGAAGCATGCAGAGCTGCAGGGCCAGCTGGGTCTGCGGGGATGTTGTATAAAACACTTCATAGGCTTTTCTTAGTCTGAAGTTTCAGGGAAGCCAGGCTCATAGGAGTTGCCATGTTGTCTGTCTCTCTGCTGTCACCCACAAAAGATGTTTAAGCTTGTTGGTCAGCTTCAGTAAGGTTTGACAAAAGGAGTAACTAAATGAAAAAAAATGGAAATTCTTGTAAGCCCAATGGAAGTGAGCACTTGTACAGTGCAGGGCCTCAAATTGGTGTCTCCCTCTGAAAAGTAGTTTCAAGTTGAGCTGAGCTGGCTGTCTATGTGCTGGTGTGACCGGGCAGCAGTGCCGTGTGGGACCCGGCCGCGCAAGAGGAGCCCTTGGGAGCTTGGGCTGCAGGGAGCCGCATGGGGATCCACCGTGAGATGGGCACCGCTGGCAGGTGGGGTTCTTGTGTTCTGCAGCCCCTCAGATTACTCGGTTTGAAAACACGTTTGCGTAGCGCAAAGGCGGAAGGCTGCTCTTCTGGTCTTTGCAGTTGGTCTCCATTAGTTGGAGAAGGTGACCGGGACCCTTGGCTTGGTTACCAGCCTCTTCTCTTTTCCTCTCCTTCTCAGCTTTGCTGCCAGGCTCTGGGCATGGGGTTCTCTTCTGAGCTTTAGCTGACAGGCTGATGGGCAACACATGAAGACCTATTTTCTCATCTTCCCTTCATTCCAAGTTATGTTTCATGGCTGCCTTTACAAAGACTAAGAAAGAAATCTTCAGAGAACAAATGCAGCATAAGCTTGTTGGTTACATTTGCTACTCTTAGGATTTGTATATGCATGGAGCTCTCCTTTTTGTAGGAGTTATCGCCATACTTGGATAGCTACACTAGAAAAAGCAAGTCACACCTAATGGGAAGGTCCCCGATTTTCATGTTTCCCTTTCACTGCAGAGCTGTGGGCATGTCAGCTGTTGCCCTTTAATTTCACGCCCAACCTTAGTCCGCCTTCCCCCTGAAAGCGTAGTCACGTCTCTGTTCCTTTCTGCGCTTCGTCGGTATGCACTTGCCTGTTAGCAAGAGCAGCTATCTCTAGCTGATTAAGGATAAAACTACCGGTGCAGATCTCTGCAAACACTTGAGGATGGCAAGGGATTACAGAATCAGCTGTTTCAACGGTAATTTTAAAAACAGCTTTAAAGAGCCGTTAGGATTGCCTCGCAATTGATTTTTTTTTCCTCTACGTTAGAAATACATGCAAATTGAGACATAGGATGAATGTAGGAGAGAACATCTGTGCTGTATTCAGTATGCATGCTTATTAAATGCCTGTGCATGGGGGAGATGCCACCGAAGCAGGCCTGTTTGGCTAATGCAACCGTTGGTCATTTACAACCAGCCAACAGCCCGGTTACTGTAGTATGTCATGTAGGCATCGGTGAGCTGCTCAGGGTGAACTTTGAAAGCTGGTAGGAGGAGAAAATGGCATTCTCCTCTCTTTCTAGCACCCCGCAGTAAAGAAAGGTGTGCAGTGTAGATTAGATGTTGATCTGCTCGATAACTGATAAAATTTCACTGCACCGGCCACCATATCCTAAAGCCAAAGCTGAGTAACCTGTTTTGTGTGAGGAAGAGACGTGTGTTGATATGAATGAATTAAAAACGCATGTATTATGAAAACTTGAGTTTTGAGTAGATTGGTGTCTGCTTAACTTTTTTGCTCTTCCCCATGCCAAATCTGTCTTACAAATACTCAGCCTTCTGTAAGCAAAGAAAAATGCTTTTAGTTTTTAATTCAGAATTAGTATGTCTCCTGTCAAATTGTCTTGTGTAATTTTGGTTGGTTACATCTCTTGAGTGGTTTGACCCGTTTGAAGGAAACACAAAGGCAGGGAGGAAGAAGAGAAACCAGAGTAACATGGAATGAATATAGGAAACAGCTACTATTTCCCCCTCAGTTTTATGTTCTATTATGGTGTAATGTAACTGGAATGGTTTTATTGAGTACTGGGTAAAAACAGTAAAACGTTATCTGCACTTCACAGCTCTGTATTAAGTGTTCAAATCAAGACCTTAGGGCTTACATAGCCTTTCACTTGAAAACCTCCATGGTGCTTTACGGAGCTACTGTCCCTGCAGCACAGTGGAGTGCTCCTGGTCTGTTTTCATGTAATGTAACAGAAATGAGCTGCTGTAAATGCTTGTGCTTCTCAGTAGTTATTCCTCTGTATTAATTTATGGTTTGTCTCTGATGATAGTTAAACTAAATAGTCATAATGATCTGGGTGGATCCCATTCCCTTAATGGAATGGTAGCTCTTCCCAAATCAGTATTTCTCTGCGTATCACTTGTTGTCGCCTGGTCCCATCTTCTCTCCCTCTCTTCTTCCTGCTGCTGGCAAAGTTGGTTAGGAGTTTTATTTATACAAGGATTTATGCAATGAAATTTTAAGAAAGAATAACTTTTACTGTGAAAGTTTGCTGAAATATTTTCATCCCTTCTGGGTTTGGCCCTATTTTGTTTCCTGAGTTGGCTGAGAAAGGAGCTGAAACTTCTGATATCAGGATTCCTTTAACGATCGTACCTTTACCGATCATAATTGTAGTTAGGAAACAGTAGTGTCTTGATCAAAGGGAAGTCTGCAGTCACCACTTTGCAGAACCATAGCAACAGGGTAATTGAGTAGGTTGCTGGGTCTTGCTAAATTTCTGCTAATGGATGTGGAGGCTTGTAAGCAAGAAACACGGGCTGTACTGGAAAGACGTAGGAGGTGTTGGGTTGTCTGCCACACACGAGAGGGTTTAGGCTGCAAAACCACTGACAGCTTTTGGCGCCTTAACATGGTTTCGTAGAAACTGTTGTGTGTCACAGCCGCAAAAGGTGAACAGAACAAGTCAGCACTGGAATGCGGTACGGTATTGCTGTTCGTTAAACGTGTTGCAGCCAGGGGATGGGTGCCACTCGGTTAAAACTGAAATCATTTCACTAGTCTGTTCTTTCTAACAAGCTACCTAGGCAAGGGCTGAGTTACCTTGGGGCAGTTACAGAATTTTGCAATCTTCTGATGGATCATCTAAAATTAGAGCAGAATTTAGTTCATTGATCTTTGTCTCAGAAACGAACAACAGCTGAACATCACAGTTTACCATTGCTGCTTTGGTTTCTTTTGCTTTCAGGTTGGAAAATATGTTAGGTGATAGTCTGAAATCACTTCTGTCTCGTATTGCTTTAATTTGCTCCAATAATGATGGAAGTCATCATCCCCAAATATTTTTTCCGTCAAACTTGAGTAGGGCCTATTACACAAGTAAGACAGACAGCTACTTGCTACCAGCCAGAGGATACAATGACTTATATGTGTACAGCCATGACAGAAGCAACCGCCTATATAAAATGGAAGAAGGAGGTGCATTGTGCTGCTTATCCTGCTTGACCATCAAGGTTTTCAAATGTAATGGAAATACTGTATGAGTGGTGATGGAAGAGTCTTCCATTTAATTCATCGATATCAGAAAAAGTAGAGTGGAAAAACTTCAAAAGCCTCCTGGGGGTGGAGGGGAGGATCTTTTTAAGCACAGGCAAAATTGTATAGATACATGTATAATACATAAAAGTTACTCCATCTCCTCCTTCCTCTGTCCATAACATTCAAATAGACAAGAAGTGGTTTCATCCTGTTGCACGTCAGGAGAGCTGTTCCAGCTCAGCTTCGCCATCAAGAATACAGAAAACCCCTATGGTTCATACGCTATTTAGGAGATAATGTTTCGGAGTTATTTGTCAGTCATCTGTTTCCAGGGCCCAGTTACATTTATCAAAAACTTCAATAACCCAGTAGCTCTGTTAATTTTTCCCTCCCCAGTTTCAACTTGTCCTTGTGATTGATTTCTTATTTTCAGAGGCTGGAGTAGTGGTGGGAGAAAGGGTGTTATTTAGAAACTATCTCCAGAAGAAAAGTGTATTTTCTCTTATTAAAACAAAACTGCAAAGTGCTTTGAAGTAGCCCTGTTCCAACTGAGGTAGGTAAGGAGATTTAAAGATTAAATTTCTCTTGATGCAAAGGTCGTCCTCAAATTACAGAATTTGAAACTAAACCAGTCCCGTCTTTCTATTAAGGCTCAGTTTTCTATTCTGCATTCTCACCTGTACACCAAATTCATTTTCTAAATGTTTAAAGTTTGTTTTTTGAGGATGGTCTGCATCATTTATGGCAGAAGTGTGCAGGCAGTCTGAGTGCTTAAAGCACTTTCCTTGTAAGAGGCTCCTCATGTAGACTGAGAGTCGACTTCAGCTTTGGGGATTCGGCGGGGGCCATAATCTGTGTTACATAACAGACACATGTGAACTAAATACCTTTTTTCCTACACATCTTTATGTGGTGTTTTTTTTTAATATATAGATTTTTTTTTTTTTTGAGATATATTTTGTATGTCAGTGCAAGCAAATAGTGATGAGTGCAGTTCTTTAGAATTGAAGTTAGGCTCATAATGACACAACAGCTCAGTGATCGTACGCATGGATGCTGTCATTCCAGACCCATGGCACTGTGTTCGTTGCAGTAGAAGAAATCGTTAGTTCAGCAGGATGCATGCAAGAGTGTTTTGTGGGTATGGGTTTTGTTTGTTTGTGGGGGGTTTTTTAAGCAATTTTTCAACATACGCTGATCTAGAACTTGGTTTTCCTATTGTGAGTGCCTTAAATCAAAGCTGGATTTGTTGAAAACCTGTGAACTTTTTGAAATGGTTATAGAAGATGGCAGGGAGGATAGATCAATATTTGAAACAAGTCACCAATTTCATGCTTTTTCAAGTCAATTCACTACTGATGCTAATACCAGGTTAAAATATATTCAAAGAAAAGGAGGGCTGACTTGGGAGTGTCTGTGTAGATAGGTAATATCAGACTTACCAGATTTGAGAGTTTTGCAGTTGTAATTCATGTTGTATAATAATATAATATATTATTATGTAATATAAGATAATGAAGCAACATGCTACTAGGAAAGTGTGAGTAGAAGGAAGTAACATGACTCTGAAAAGATGAACGTTCCAGAGGAAGCGTTGAAGCATCTAATCTTGAATCACTTCAAGTTTGCCTTGACAGAGCCCTAGAATAAAAATAAAATAAAAAATTACTCCTTACACTTACGATGGCAGAGCGTGGGTTCCTTCTCCCAAAATTTCAGGCTTTTGCATATTAACTTCTTGCTTAATTTCTTGTTGCAGTGTTCATACAGAAGTGAGACCAGTCCATAGGTAGTTGGGAATTTTTTATTTTTTTTAAACATTGCTCATGTAGTCTTTTACAGTGAGAGCACAGATGTAAAATCTTTGCTTGTGCTGCTGCTTTGTCAGGGAGAGTCACTTATCTGTTTCCAGCTGTGTCGTAGAGGCTCCAGAAAGCAGCCAACAAGCTTCCCAAGAAAGAATGAACAAATGAACCCAAAGATATTTAACATTTGCTTCTTCCCCAGCCTCTCAAGGAACTGCTGAGCACCGTATCTTACGTTAAATTTAACCCGAGAGGCGTGTAATGCCTAAACATTCATGGATTGCTACCTGTAACTGAGGGAAAACATGCTGTACCTCAGAGAATTTAGCGAGTGAGAGAATGAGTTTTGCAAACTACTCCTGTCATTTCATTGATACATTGAACAAGCAGCATCTGTGCTGCTGAACAGGGCAGTTGTAAAGCAAGGAGGAGGAAATGCAGCTAATAGAAACAGGGAATGTTGGTGCCAAAACTTTACGGTGTCGCTAGCCTATGACCTTCAGCTTAGGGGTATGGCTCTGAGACGGGCAGTACTTTAGCAACCCCTTGTCCTGCCCAGCCCAGCCAACACAGTCCAACCTCCCCCTCGTATTCTCATGATGAGCATTGTCATAGGTGTCTAAAATCATTTATCTAACAAAATAGATAAGTGAGGTTTTTTGGGGGGGTGGGAGGTTGTAAGTCAGGAGACTGAACAGGAGTCGCTGATCATAAAACTTCTGTTCTGAAAACTGCTTGCTGGCTTGTTTGTCAGATAAAATGGGCTGTTACACACATGGCTAGTACCTTGGATTTTTCTAAGTTTACTAAAAACACAGAATTTAAAATCCAAAGAATAGGCATAATTCAGGCAGTGGCAGTGCAAGCCTTGACAAAACAGTGTATTATCTTATTCCTGAATAATTTTAATTCACGTCTTCAAACTGTAATAATAGTGAACGTAGCATTTGGCAGATTTAGCACGTTAATACTTCACTTCCTCGATGACAAAACGGTGCCTTGTTCTGAACGGGTTATAATTACTCTTCCGTCACTTAAAATTCCGCTTGTCTCTATGCTTTAACATGAGGAAATAGCTGGGCACTTTCGCTGTGGTTTGTGCCTTTCAGCCTCACTGGTTGACCGTTACATGGTGAAAACAGTGAAGAAAAGCCCATGACATGCAGAGTTAAGCCGCTGCCTCTGGTTCTTCTTCAGTCTGGCTTGTGAAGACGAAGTACGAGAATGAGCTGAGTTTGGGGTTTAGCTAGGCTTGGAAAAAAGCCGGCTAGCTTTTGTGAGAACGTGTTTAGTCAAAGTATAAGTTCGTTGCTGGAGGTTTCTTCGGTTTTGTTTTCTAGCGGTGGGTAAGGCCAATTGGACCACAGTTGGTAGCACAGATTTCTAACGCGGCCCTTGCAATGGGAGGGAAGCCAGGAAGTAGCCGAGCAAGGAAAAGAAATGGAGCTGGAGCCGAGTCGTTTGTGTTTGTGTCTCGAGCAGTCTCAGCGTTGCTTTTTATTCCTTTCGTTTTCCAGAGCAGCTGTGCCATGCTGATGATGAAACAGCCTAGGAGCATTTCTGATGTCCACTGGGGTTTTAGGTGGATTTAAATGTGTTATCAGTCATTCCACTGTAGTTTTTTCTGAGTGGTTTAATGCAGTAGTGGGAAATAGTAATGAAAATGTTTTGGAGCCGTAATATGGATAGGGCCTAATAACTGGCGCAGACGAAGAACCGGCTAGGAGTAAGGGGAGTAGAGGCTTGGGATGATTTGCTAGCGTAAGCCATGGCTGGACAAAGTCTTCCCCTGGAGTCCCCCTCTGCCTTGCCTCCCCCACTTGAGATGGAGAAGCCTTGCCTTGGTTTGGTTTTGAAAGAAGAAACCTCTTCGAGTGCGTTGGATGAAATACATTAATTATGGAGCAGCGTAGAAGATAATAATGTAGGATTTTAAAAGCAAACATTAATAACCACATATTGATGCTTTTACCAAAGTGGGTAAACCTGACTTTTTCTTAATGAAGTCTAATTATAGACCTAATACAGGAGGAGGAGGTGTTTAGAAAACAACTTACTGGGGTAGAGAGGAAAAGGTGTGTGCGCTTTTGGTGTGGTGGGTGTTGTGGCTGGTTTTTTAAAGACTCATTTCCACATATTAAGAATGGGAAGAAGCATCAAAACCTTCTGAGGAATGGAGAGGGAGAAATAACATTCCAGGCAGTATGGGAATATGAAGCCAGGCCTTTCCTGTTGACAGATGGTTCCACACAGTCATGGTACCTCTGGAAGAAGCACACATACAGTTCCTCTGTTAAGGCTTTCCTGCTGCCTCTTAATGCCTCCCCATCTCCTGCAATAAATACTGCTTTCCGAGAACTGGTATGGCACCGATGCCTACAACACTGCTTGTAAATTAAATGCATACTGTTCCTCTCACAGGTGGGTTTGCTGAGTTCTCCAGCTCTTTCCCCGGTCTCTGTGAAGGAAAATCTACGCTCGTCCCTACTTGCATTTCTCAACCCTGCCTACCTGTCTCCAACATTGGCCCGACTAGAATCCTGCCTCACCTCTATCTTGGGTGTCAGCGGGATGTCCTCAACAAGGTGAGTGTTCCGGGTGTCATGTTGTTTGCTTGGATGAGTATATAATTTCTGTGTGTCTTTGTCCATGCTTCTACCATACTGCATCATTACAGCTATAAAACATCTAAAGTAGATACAGGTAATAGCTGTCTGTGCATAAGCCATGGAAAGCTATGTGAGAACTAATGATATACAGACCATATAATTAATCCATGTGTCATGTAATATGAAACTTGGGTCTCCTGTCTCCTTCATCTCAGAGAAGATGATACAATACCTTCCTCAGTAACCGATCAACCAACGGCAAACTATCAAGTCTGCCATTACAGCAGGTGAGGTAGTTTCCTATGTGTAGCTCTGACTGGTTTGTTTTGGCAAGTCTTGGATGTTAATATATTAATGGTTACAGTAGGACAAAGGAGGATTGTCTGTTTTTTAGTATTTCCTTCAAGTGATGGAAAAAATAGCGCTTAAATACCATGAATTGTATAATGAGGGACTACAGCAAACAAATCTTTGTACACCTAATAAAATGTTCAGACTTGGACAATCAGTGGGTCATTTAAAATGAGCTTTTATGGTAGCACTGCACTAAGAAACATTTACTGTTTCTAAATACATGTGCATTTAATGATTTTTGTTCCTACAGACCAGCTCAGGACATTTTGGTATACTTAAAATAGTCAGCAAAGGCATCAAATATAGCACTTGCAGGGTGCTGGACTATCAGATGTCTAAATGAACTTGTCTCAAATTGCTGCAGGGCTGTGTTCCTGTGTACATCCACAGATGTTTGCCTCCATAAGGAGACCAACTCATATTGCTTACACTCTGCATCTTGGATCCCTTCGCAAGGGGATTTTTATTACTTCTGCTGCAGGTGCCCTCTTGCCTCCCATGTTATCTGACAGTCCTATTTAGCAGTTGAGTCTCCGACAGCCTTCATATGCTGGCATTAAATACATGGATGGGGAAGCGGGGAGGAGTGCTTCACCCTAACATATTGCCTTAAATATGTGCATGGCTTAGGTGTATGGGTTTTATCCGTATATAAAGCTTAAGGCAGGAACTATCCTACTAGTCCTGTAATTGGATCAGATTCATCTACTTCGACCATTACCGTATTTTTCACTGGTTTATTCTACTTTGTCTCCATCCCAGTCTGGGCTATCTTTGGATTTCTCACAATTGTTTTAAGAGGATCTTTGACACACAAGCAATCATGTAGAAGGTAATTGTGCTTTAATAGAGCAGGCAGAAAAATCTTTTGTATGGAGGATAGTCAGCAGTCGTGGTATTTACTTTGTCCTTTAAAATCTTCTGTGTCTTTACTGCCAGGTAGCAAGTCAGCAATTCAAACTTGATTCACTTATCATGGATGTCAAAGCAGCGTATTACTTTTCCTACCAAAAAAGTAATTTGTGCTCCACAGACAAAAGACAGGAGGAACTAAGTAATTAATAAAAAAAGAAGAAAAATCCCTTGTTTTAAATGGTAGAGAATTATTAGGTAGAGTATTATGCTGTTTGTTTCAATGTGTGAATGGCAAGTGCTATCCTAGGTCCCAGTGGGGGTGAGGGGACAAGTTGTTCTCCAGGGCCATAGGTGTGCTGCTTTGTTGGGGATGTGACTGGAACTCGAGTGCTGTGGCTCTTCAGTGATGAATAATCCCAGAGGGATGAAAGCGGCTGTTCCCTTTCCATGCATTAAATTGGTGCCTCTGAATAGGTGTTGGTCCCAGGCGCAGTGTGTGTGCCTCACCGGGAAAGGCATCCAAGTGGTAGCAGTGGTCAGGGATCTCATTATAGGGCTGGAGGAGGCTAAACCCGCAACTGCTACTGGTGAGCCCTGAGTGTGGCAGAGCTGTCTACAGGAAGAGTTTAGACCTGCTGGTGCCTCTCTTGCCTATTAATTTGCAATCTCGGTATTATTTTGTCATGTGTCTATTAGACATCGGGAAGTGCAGCAGCTGCAGATGCTGTAGGACCCCCAGGAGTTGGTCAGATTTGTAATTCCTCACGCATTCCGGGGAGTTACAATCAAGGATCACGGTGTTCCCCGTTTTTTATGGAGAACCACAAAACCCGCAGCATACAATACAGAGAAAGTTCACTAAGTTCTTATTGCCTGGTGTCGTCCTTGACAGTCAAGTCTTTTGGAAGTTCTTCCCTAGGCTGAAGTACCTCTTAGGTTTCTTACCTGTTTAAGGACAAAAACACATCTTACAATTTCAGATCTGATTGTTGCATGTACGTTTGTCCTCTTACTTTGAAGAAATAGCGGGCAAGGCTTTATTCTGAGCGTGTCATTTGTTCGCTGCACTGAAGTAAACTTTAGTGTCTTGGTAGCTTACCTTACCTCTTCGGTTTCAGTGATTGCCTGTGGAAAACCTGAAATTACTTCCGTCCTTAATATCAGTACCTTTATTAACCTAAAGAAGCTGTGGGAACAAATTATGATTTCTGCCTCTTAGAATCCACTCAGTCTTTTCCCAGCTATTGGCAACTCCCAGTTTCCTGAGTTTGATTCGTTTCTCGATTCAACTCAAAGTTAGCGGTAGCTAGAGATCAGCATGCTCAAAATGCTCTGGGCAGATCTCTGCTGCTCTCCCTTCCACACTCTTTGCTTCTGGGGAAGCCTGGATCCTACGCAGGGGTACGAGGAAGAGCGAGGAGGATGACTCTTACTACAGTGAGAGCCCAGAAATACCAGTACGTGCTAAAAAAGCTGGGAAGTGAAGAACATTCAAAAGGGGAGAGTGAGAAACAAAAAAACAGGTGTAAGTAGCAAAATAGCAAAGTTCTGTCTCTGGTAGGACAGTCCAGGAGGTGCTAAGTGGTTACATTTGCGTGCTCTGGTTTAATGTCCTTGCTGCTTTGTTGGTTACTGGCAATAAGAAATCAGCTTTCTGTTAAGATGGGAATAGTTTTGGGTTTTTATTCAAGTTCAGATTTTTAACAATAATTTTCTGAAATATTCTAGTTAGATTCTTAAAACTGTAAGATCTAGTTGTATACGTTTACCTTCTTTTTGCTTTTAAATGCACTCTGTGTGTTCCCATTATTCCTCCCACTGACCAGACATACTGATTTCTCCAAAATTTAAATGCCTCAAAAATATGTCCAAAAAGAACTCTTAATCTGCACTACAGTTCAACCTGATTATTTGAAGACATGGATTTTCAGCATGTTTTATCAAGATGAGATAATCTTTTCAGGATCTCCATAAGCTTACCTCTGAGTGCACGGGAAGGGAAATACTAGTCTTGTTGCAGGACAATCTGTATTAGTGACCTTTTAAGAATACTGACGCCATCTGCCATTAATACCTCTGCTGATAACACTTGATTTATGAAAGGTATGGAAACACAAATACTTGGTTCATGTCCTTTAGCAAAAATAATGATTGCTTCAGAAAAGTCTTAGGAGATTCTTTGTAGTTTTGCTTTACAGATTTCTTTCTAAATGCTTAATTCTGAAAATGTTCATAATATTTTTTTGCAGGGTTGAAATACTAAAAAGTTCTTCAGAAAAGTTCATTTCACTTTTTGGGTCTCAGCGTGGCGTTGCTTTACAGATCTTTGTTCCTTTTTGTGAAAGAAAGACAAACTAATTCTAACCTTAATTCTCACAGTGAGTGTCCTCGCTGGAAGTTAGTATAACAGGGGAAAAAAAAAAAATAAAATCTGTGTTGTGGTTATGGGCCTGAACGAGCCTCCTACTTACATCTTGTGGTTTGTACCAGCATTTAAACTGTAAAACCTTCTGCTTTGCTACTTACATAACTATTCTCTTTCTTTTCTTCCAGACCTGGATTTTATTTCCTGGAACAAAATAACATTTTAGGGTGCCATTAATTTTCAGATTAAACAAGTCAAAAAATGTAAATAAGCTGACAAAAGAGCATTTACCTTCTTTTCACAAAGTTGTTAGTATTAGGATTTCTGGATCCTTCCTCCTGTCATAATTTGCTTCTTCCTCTTGGGTGCCTTACAATGAAGGCACTGTTACGGTTATTATATTGGAGCATGTTGCACGGGGAATGATTGATACTGAGGAACAGAAGGAAGCATAACTTCTTTCTTCAGCCTTAGTCTCAAAGACAAGCACTAACACATTTTTCAGTGTTTTTTTGGCTCAGAGATTTCAGGCTTGGCTTCTGCAGCCTTCTCGTTCCCATTTGAATAATGAATTCCACATCAAAAACCCTGCATAACTCTGGAATCGTGATGGTTGGACTGTGCGGCCCACCAGGGCTTATGCTTTAAAAGAAATAATAAGGTTTTCTATTCTTCTAAATTCATCAGCCTCCCCTTAGCTATATTCTGAACAAATGAGCATCGTGGCAGTCCACTTGTTAGCAATACCTTCTCCACCTCCCTCCTTTATATGTGATAGCATTCATGACCCTGCATGTACTTTTGTACCTGCTATTCCAGTTGTGCCTCGCTCACCTTCAGGCAGCAATAACAGCAGGTGAGCGGGTTTGGGGCAGTATTTCAATGTAGTGATCTAAAAGCAGATAGTTATTTTATGGAAGTTGATGTTGGAGAGCTTGGGATCCTAGAAGGGGAAAGCTGTGTAGCCCAGGATGGCAAGGCAGAGATGCTGGGGATTGGGGGTCTCCCTTGCACATGTAAGATACCGCAGGTCTAGCGGTAGCCAGTCCCCTGTGCCAAGAACCTCATTCCCAATACCTTCCCTCTCTGGATAATTCCAAATATTCCCCCACTTCGTTACAGCGCTTCTGCTTTTAAACTTTTAGGTCGATCGGTGTGTGAGAGCTAAGTACGGTGAAGGAAGGTGCGACGGAGTTGGCTATTCAAGGCACACAGGGCTGAAGGGAGCTTGCTGGTTGGGTTGGGAAGATGTGAAGGGGGAGGGGGAAATCGGTGACATACTGGAATCTGTGGTCATTGATGAGAAGCTGAGCTCTACTGGGAGCGTGGCCTAGGGAACTAGCAGGGTAAGAAGCAATAAGGCCGAGAACTTGCTTTGACACATCTAGCTCTTTTTAAAAATTATTATTTATTTATTATTGGGGTAGGGGGTTACCACTGCTGCAAATTATATTTCTGATGATTTGCTTTGCAAGTAACTGGTCACCTCCTGTTCCCCGTGGATGGATATGTTTATGATATAATGTGTGTTCATTAGTTTAAGGTGCCCACACCTTTAGGCACTTCTGGATGTGCTGATGTGAGGGACTTTGGACGAAAGTTTGGAGGAGCTGCTCATTTTGTTCCAGCCAACAAAATTCAGCTCGCTAGCAGAGATTCATGTAAATTCTCTGTTTAAAATGCAGCCTGTAGCAGTTGTGTACACTTCCCTCTGTAAATGACGGAGGCAGATTCCCTTCCCCCTGCAGTCCTTTGTTCTCACTGAACATGTAATTTATGCATGCATATACCTGTGTGTGTGAGTATTCATGCCTTCTACATGCACACTGTAACATACGTGTGGTGTACCTGTATACTAAATATCAGACATTACTTAAACTGCTCTGAGTTGAACAAGACAGAGTTCTGGCTCTTCAGCTAAATAGCCATATCCCTGTTTCTCTTCACCAAAACATCTTTATTCTTGCAGAAAAAAATACCTATGGGGAAGAAGCAACCATTTGGCTTTGTGATTGTATTTTCATACTGGTAGACCTCCAGTTGAAGTCCGCAGTGTAAGAATTCATCCTTGCTACTGCTCCCATGGATTGATATAACTTTTCTTTTTTTATATAATTGCTATAAAAGCAAAAGGATTAGAATCAGATTTTTTTTTTTGGCCTTTTTAATGTTTCAGTTTAATTTCAGACGTAATTTTTCACAGAAATCTGGTTAAAAGCTCCCCAGTGTTTGCATTCAGTGTAACTACTGTTCAAGTGTAGCACTGCGTGCCACTTACTGCCAAAGCACATGTGAACCAGAAAGGGTGTTTGATCAGTATTACTCCAACCTGCTTAATTGCTTTTCTGTGGCAAGATACTTAAGTGCAGGAGACTGGATGGTTTTGGTAGGGCTGCCTCTAGTTCTCTAGTACTTGTTTCGCATGTTTTGGCAGTAAGGTACCTACTGCATAAGATACAGATACAGATTGCACAATTCTAAATACAAAGAGTATGGCCAGATGCAGAGAAGACGTGTTTTATTTGCAGTCATGAAAACTGACTTACTTAAAAAGCCAAATTGACTCTTATACTTTGAGTCTCTTTGTTTGTTGCTGTGATAGATGCAAGACTAAAGACTGAAAACTGAAATAGGAGCAACTAAATCGTAAACCACAAAGTGAAACTCCTATAAAACTGCAGTTAGTACTGTGTGAAAATGGTCTCATTCAAGGTCTTCAGCTCTCACTCAGCTCTTTCTCGCAAGGTTTTGAGTGAGTTTTGCACCATTGCCTTAGAAACAAGGAAGTCCCAGATGCTTTAATAGGTGACTGCAGCAGGCATCGGGTTTCATTTCGTATTTCTCACCAATACCTGTGATGGGGCAACCTCAGTCTTAGATACGTGATCCAGAAAACATGTGTTCAGGTCACCACACTACACGTGGGAAGCGTTTGGTAACATTGTCAGCTCGCACAGTGAGAATTTAAACCAAAGTAGCAAAAAAATTCATTCTCTTGTAAGTGATGCTTCATAGTAGCAGAAAGTATTCTACCATTATTTCTGTTCTTTGTTAACTTTGTTTGTGTGGGCTTTGCAGTCCATACTTTCTTTGGACACACTGTATGTCTCATTAGAAGTTGTTTGAAGAATTAAAAGCCTCTTTTTCCAAAAAGGATGCCCCTAATACAGCTAGAGCAATTCCAACACAAATTCCGGTTTGGGTTTTAGCTTTATGATGTGCTTTGGGTTCATAGTTTCTTTGTAAGGTGCCAAAGGTACCATTTGATTTCTCCAGGCTTAATGTTTCTCTCTTTCCTAGGAGCTGATGCAGCAGAATGATATTGGCTACGTACTGAACGCTAGCAATACTTGTCCAAAGCCTGATTTTATTCCGGAATCCCATTTCCTGAGAGTGCCTGTGAATGACAGCTTTTGTGAGAAAATTTTGCCTTGGTTGGATAAATCAGTTGATTTTATAGGTGAGAAGAAAATTTAAATTCTCTCTCTAAAACAGTTTCTGGATTCCTTTGTGTGTCTGCCTTGCTGTTTTGGCTGGAGAAGACCTGAACGCTTTCTGGGTGGTATGAAAATCCCCTAAGGATCTACACACATGATCACCATCACTTTATAAGCACAGAAGCAAAATAACCTAAGGAGATTCTGCCACTGCATGTTGCAGCACTTGAGGAACAAAGACACTTTTCAAGAGCACAACTCTGCTTTCTGGCAACCTGATAGATGCCCGATATATCCTGCAGAGAGCGAATTAGAAAGTTGGACGTACAGGTCCTGTCTTTATCTTTGAGAAGTGAGCTAGCCAAATTTGAACCGGCCAAATTGTTCCATCATGAATGCTTGCTTTTTACTTGCATATAAAATTAGAAACAGTCACCTTTCCCAGACATCTAAATAGGTTTGTTTATGTGCACATTAAAATGCAGCATGCTGTAACTGCAGTATGTTTCCTGTGTGTAGTTGCATGCTTTTTCCATACTCAGTGCTATACGGTGCTAGAGAAAATAAGTTATTTTTGTTTAAAGCTTCCATGAGATTTGCAATTAGCAGTTGATTTGGAAGTTTTGAACAATTTTAAATAACATTGCTTTCTTTGCAAACTTTTCATCGTGGTATAATGCTGCTGAGTGTGACACTTGCCAATTTCTTTGCTATGCAGAAAAAGCAAAAGCATCAAATGGCCGTGTGTTAGTGCACTGTTTGGCTGGAATATCTCGCTCTGCCACAATCGCTATTGCATATATCATGAAGAGAATGGATATGTCCTTAGACGAAGCTTACAGGTAAGGAGAAAACTTCCCTTCGTATTAATTCTTGTGCCTGTTGGCTTGTTTTTAAGGTGAAGAGTAAAGGGTTGTATGACCAAAGGTAGAAGCAGACGTGCTGTTTTTTTATCCACTAGTTCACTGGCCTCTGCATGCCCTCGTTTTAAATGCGGGCTTCCTCCGTAAACAAATTAGCGGTGTTGTGTAGACATCACACAGCTAATATTAATTGCCCACCTGCAAAATGCTGATGGATGTTCGTCTTTGGTCCAAGGAGGCAAATACGTGGAATTTAAACTGCTTATTAAATGTGTGTGTATGTACATACATATACACGCACAGCTATAGCACGCACATAACAGTATCTCGTAAGTCAGAGAGAGAACAGAATGGATAGGGTTAAAGAAAAGAGTACTGAGGATATTTACAAAGATGATGCTTATGACAAATGTTAGGCTGGAGCTGTTGACTTCAGTTTGGTATTTGGTAGTGCTCTCAAAAAACTGCCTGCAGGTGAAATGTCTAGGAATTAAGAAAGCTTCTTTGTTGCTATTAAACTCAACTGGAAAGCATTTTGAAGTGTTGGCTCTTTGTGGCATCAGGGAATTTTTGTGGGACCACCCTCCCACACCTCCCCCCTTTTTTAACCCTTCAAACCCCATGTTTCTGTACTCTGATTGTGAACACTTGACTAGATTCCAGGTGGCATCGTTGCAGTTCTCCATGACTTCTCCAGTTCGTTTAACAGCCTGCTTTGTTGCGTTGTAAAGGAGATGATGGGTTTCTTTTTGATGATCTTTATGTGCTAGTTGGCACAGCTGATGCATCGCCGTAGCATGCGTGGTGCAGAAGCAATTTGAACATATGCGCTGGAGCAGGTGGAGAGAAGTGCCTTCCACATCACTGGTGTGTGCTTGCTACTACTGTCTCTAAAACAGCAACGAGGATTGAAAGACAAACATTTGATGTTCCCTGGTGGAGTGTGATTTCCATGGGGTATTTTCTTTTAAGCTGATAAACATAGTTATGTACACAGTGAAAAAAGTGCCTGAACTACTACCCTCTACCGTTGCCTTCAGAAGTTTTCCAGTTTCTCACTAAAGCCTGCTGACTGCTTGGTGTCGTGCAGTAGTTTCAGCGTGTATGGGGAAACAGGTTTGGCTCAGAGGCGTAGCTGAAAACTCACAGTTATACAAGCATAGATAATGATGCGGATGGCTTCTGTGTAAGGTATGAGCTTGAGTCACTAAAAAAACCTGTCTGGTCTCAGGCTGGAGTGGTCGGGAGATCAGAGCTGTAGAGTATTAAACACTTCTAAGATGCACACACTTCAGTGAACTTCTAAAGTGCTGCTTCTACGTTCCTCCTTGAAATCCCTGCATTAAATTCTAGTTTGTTTCTTAACCAGAAGTGTCAATTGAGTGTGAAGGATTAATCATCATAGGCCTTTTTCTCTTTGCACTGTTAATACTGGACAACTACTGTGAAATTTAGATTCTATTTTGCTGTATTTCCTTTCATACGGTTTAGTGAGAACAGTCTGCGGCACGTTTCACTCATTAGTTTGGGATCTCTTGTTGGTAAAGCTTGAAAGAAAAATACTTTTCTCTGAGTTAATGAAAGTCATTAGATAAAATATTTATCTGACACTATTACAAAAATAAAAAGGTGACACTGTTACTTGAAGTGAAAGATCTGAGGAAATAAATGTTTTTAATATATTCTTTTATATAATGGGTGATACAAGGGAAACAAACATCAAAATTAAATGTTACGCATGTTTTCCAATTGGAAAAAAGAGTGCATTTTGAAATGAGAAAGATTGCAAAGCCTTCAAACTTCTTGAGGGGTATCCAGCAGACTTTCTTGAACCCTTTTCATTTTTTGAAAAGATCGTTTTAAATTTAGGGACTGCCCAGTATTTTGGGGTGAGATGAGGAGAAAGTGAACAGGAGATGCTACCAGAAGACAGGCCAGAAATTGCAGCATTGACCAGAAGGATCTTGCTTTAAATAACAAATCCAGTAACAAGTACAACTAGCTTTGACTGGAAAAGAATGAATGAAGATTGTCTGAATTCTTGTGAGTAAATTGCTTACGCTGGAATCAGAGCCCCCAAATTCAATGCTAGGAGATTGACCTAAAGAGTCTCTTCTGAGGAGACTTGCTAGTTCTCTCCATTTGCCAAGTGTTAGCACTTCATCGTGGAATTTTCCACTATCACTTTGTGCAATCCAATCTTCTGGGTCATCACTGGACTATTCCTACTACTGTTTGTTGTTTGGGAACTTAAAAAAGAGTAAGTTTTGTTTGGTATTTTTCATGTGCTTGCTTGCATTTGTGCTAGTGTATAGACGCACGCACAAGTATACCTTCGGATTTTTTCATGCCGTTTTTAATGACCGCATACTCACCTTCTGTACGCATCCCCAAAGAGATTTTTTTTTTTTTAATATTTAATTTTCCCAGTGATACATTCTATGTGTGTTTGTACTAGATTTAGCTCTTCAGGGTTTCTTCCCCTGTTAAATTCGCTTGTCATCTGGTACCTTCATAGTTCCAGGAATGCTTTAAAAAAANGTGATACATTCTATGTGTGTTTGTACTAGATCTAGCTCTTCAGGGTTTCTTCCCCTGTTAAATTCGCTTGTCATCTGGTACCTTCATAGTTCCAGGAATGCTTTAAAAAAATGGAGGAAGGATTTGGGCAGCTTTCTGTTTTACAGCCTGTAAAAAGCAGAGTACTTTTTTAGCTACGTTGCGAATCAGGCAGGTAGGAAGTATTGCTTTTGTATTTAACTTTGAAGTGTATGACATGACTTCTAGTACTTAAGTCTTTCATACATTTAGAGTCCTGGCTGAGGAAAATATTTTAAGTATGCATTGCGCCTTGTCCGTATTCAACCAACTATGTAAGTGCATGCTTAGATTGGCACATGTGTGCAAGTCGGGCTCCTTCCTACAGGACTCGAAATAGGTTAACTCTTGCCGTGATTCGGTAGTACTGTTGCCCTTTACTGCTGAATCCCTACAGAGCTCAAGAGAATGTTTTTGTTTTAATGCTGCATTTGCGCCTTTCTGTTTTTGATGTTCTATCAGTGGTCAATACCAGCTTATGGTAGAAATCACTGGATAAGGTCAGCATGTATCAGAGCTCTTTGTCTTGTGTGTCAAGGATAAAGAGAGTAGGGAGGGATCACTGCAGTAGCAACAGCATAAGATAGGTGAAAGGAACGTGGGATTTCATCCCTTTGAACAGTGGGGAAGGTGGTTCACTTCCTGTAGCCCAGGAGAAGCCAAGGTGTCTTGGCTAGAGTTCTGATGCTGTTCATGCAGAACGTGAGGCGCTCTGAACTCTGGTCAGAAACTGAGGTAGCAGAGATCCCACTGGTGAAGTAAAATAAGGAAAATTATTCACTCAAACCTTGTGGACATCATAAAGAGGTAAAAAGAATGCTTTCTTTTCCCTTTTTTAGCCACCTTTATGTAAGCTACAGAGAGAATTGAGAGCATCCTGCATTATCTTGCTTAAATGATGCCCTTTTCCCCCCCCCCCCCCCCCCCCCCCCCCCCCNAAGAGGTAAAAAGAATGCTTTCTTTTCCCTTTTTTAGCCACCTTTATGTAAGCTACAGAGAGAATTGAGAGCATCCTGCATTATCTTGCTTAAACGATGCCCTTTTTTTTTTTTCCCCCCCCATCCACGTTTCCTGTGCTTGAGTGAACCTCAGTCCAGGCATCCTGACAAGTTAAGATTAGGCTGTTAACTTTCACAGCAATCGCTCAAGGATCATCTCAGGTCTGAGCAGCAGGTCCTTAAGTTAACTCCTGGTTTGTTTGTCCCCTCTTTCCAGATTTGTGAAAGAAAAAAGGCCAACCATTTCTCCCAACTTCAACTTTCTGGGACAGCTTTTGGACTTTGAGAAAAAGATCAAGAACCAGTGCAGTCAGCCTGGACATATTAGTAAGCTGAAACTTCTGCATTTGGAAAAAAGCAGCGAGCACATGCTGGTCCCAGAAGGCGGGCAGAGCAGCCTCTCCACCAACCAGCTCTGCGTTACTGCTACCTCTGAGATCATGGAACAGAAGCCGACAGACTGCGGCAGTGTGCCGCACGGGCACTCCTCCCCTCTGGAAGATGGCCCGCTGGTACAGGGCATAAATGGACTGCATGTCTCCCTAGATAAGGTGGAAGACAGCAACCGGCTGAAGCGCTCCTTTTCTTTGGATATCAAATCTGTATCCTACTCGGCAAGTAGCAACTGTGTGACTGCATCGGTTCAGGGCTTTGCCTCCTCCGAAGACACCCTGGAATACTACAAACACACAACTGCTTTAGAGGGCAGCAGCAAGTTGTGTCAGTTCTCCCCTGTCCAGGAGGTTTCGGAGCAGACCCCAGAAACCAGCCCTGACAAAGAGGAGGCAAACCCTCCCAAGAAACCCCAGAACACGTGGCAGCTGGACAGCCAGAGCAAATGGCAACACCTGGGGAGAGCCAGCGGCAGTGCCACCACTCAGCGGTCGCTCCTGTACCCCCTCCACCGGAGCGGGAGCGTGGAAGACAACTACCGAACGAACTTCTTGTTTGGGCTTTCCACCAGCCAGCAACATTTGGCGAAGTCCGCTGCTGGGCTGGGCCTCAAGGGCTGGCACTCGGACATCTTGGCCCCTCAGACGTCAGCTACGTCCCTTACCAACAGCTGGTATTTTGCAACCGAGTCCTCGCGTTTCTACTCTGCCTCCGCCATCTACGGGAACAGCACTGCTTATTCTGCGTACAGCTGTAGTCAGCTGCCCACAGGCTGCGACCAAGCCTGTGCTGTGCGCAGGCGGGCAAAGCAGGGTGATCGAGGCGACTCCAGGCGTAGCTGGCATGAGGAAAGCTCTTTTGAAAAGCAGTTTAAGCGCAGAAGCTGCCAGATGGAGTTTGGGGAGAGCATCATGTCAGACAACAGATCCAGAGAAGAACTGGGGAAAGTAGGCAGTCAGTCGAGCTTTTCAGGCAGCATGGAAATCATTGAAGTGTCTTGAGCGGCAGCAGGCCTCTGTGACTGTATCAGAGTGGCTTCCTCCTCCAGGCTGCTCCCCCAGTGTTTGAGAGGTCCCTGTAAATCTGAAATGAACAAATGGTGCAAAAAGGTTGGGGAGGGGGAGAAAAATGGGAGGCTTCGGTGTGAACACAGTGACTAGACCAATACGGCAAAGACATGACGAGCAAGCATCTGCCCAAGGAGACCAAGTGCGCCTCTGGGTTTTTCTCCTCCCCTTTCCTGGAGAAGGGCAGAACATTTCAAAGATCTTTCCCTGACAGAGGCAGCAGTTATATGCAAAGGATTGCACATCGTTTCAGTGTTTTTTTTAAAAGGAAGCTCTGTTGGTATCAAACCCTTTCCCTGGTTCCACTGAAACATGCTCCTTCCCATCAAAGCGAGTTTTGTTCCCCCCTCCTCCTGCCCCATGTCTTCACTGGTGCACCTTAGCCCTGACACTGAGCCAACCTCTGGAAGGAGACCTTTTTCCCCTAAGAAAGCAGACCGGGAGCGATTCCAAAGGACGTAAGGACTGGTTACAGCAAGGCTAGTCTGAACGCAGTTCAGCCAAATGTAAATACTGATGTAACTATTGTTCTAATAGGTAGGCTTTAGGTGATTCTCTAGAGAGCTGCTTCAGAGAAAAAAAACCCCAGTACCTCAAAAATATAAAAATAAACTAGGGCTTTATGGCTGCCAGATGCTGGTAGTCAGTTCATAAGCAATGTGAACAAGTAATGACTAGCCACATTTGATTTTTTTTTTTTAAAGCTGTCTACGCACAAGTGTTTCAGTTGGCTCATCAGCAATTCTTAAAACAGATGAATGAACCATACTTATGACCGTTTCCCCCAGTCATTTTAAAATATAAAACATGCAGTATTTGTATTTTTGATATTAAGCTGGCTTCTGGGAGAGGGGTAGCTGCTTTGGCTTCTAAGCTGTAACGGAGCAGTTAATACTTAGGGTTATGTGCAAGAAAAGGGGCTGGTACCATACCACAACATCCTTTTCTTGCCAATTGACAGTTCAATAGATGGCTCTTGAAGGCCTTTTTTTGTTTGTTTTTTAAAGTTAAAATGAGTTGGGATGTCCTTAACTGAGCAGTACCATTAAGGAACTGCTCTTCGTATATGGTTCCAATCACATGTGGTGTGGGGGCAATTCAGGTGGTTGGGTTTTTTTTCCCATCCCAACATCCTTACCCAAACCATGGGGATTCAAAGTTAGAAGCGTCTCAGGAGGTTTGCTGATCTCATCTGAGAAAGAGAGGTCAGTCTGTCTGTCTGTCCAAGGAAAACAGAAGAGGACCCCCAGTGTCCCATCTCACTAGTGTGGTGTGAAAGAAAGGAGGCTTGAGAAGGGAGTGCTGTGATGGGAGGCCTGCTCACCTCCTGGCTGTTGTCCTCTGTCCTGGCGTAGGGTGTTGGTTTCCCAGTGTCCTGATGTATGATTTGGCTGCAGGCGCTTCCAGCTGTGCTGCTGCTGGCTGGTACTCCATCCTCGCCCTCACCACCCCAGAGACCATGGCAGCTTGAGGAGGTGTCACCTCCCTGCAGCCAGCGGGGCATTTCATGGGAGACTAGGCGCAGCCCTTCTCGTGTTGTTTTTGACAGCGAACCAGTCGCTGCCCCTGCAGCTCGCTGTTCACGCAGTACCTCGACTGCCACTTCGCACATTGTTTTATCTGTGCGCATTGCTGCAAGAGGTTTGTGGTCAGCAAGCGGTGGTACCAGATGCACAGCTTAAAGCTTCTTCTTTCCTGGGCTAATGGGAGCTGCACACGTGTTCTCTCAGGACCTCTCCGAACGTGTGTATTGGGGGGGTGAACTATATTGTTTTGTACCATTTCAGTGCAGGCAGCTGAAAATTTTAAATCATATGTAACAAATACCCCTGGCCAACAGCTTTAAAAAAAAAAATGTCAGCCCTAATTCAAGTCAGCAGCTTGGGTTCTGTTTTGTGTTTGGTTTTTTTCTTTTACTGTAAGTTTAGCTAGTTTGTGACTCAAATCTCAGGTTTTACTATATCGAAAAGTGGAAAAGATTTTGTCTTTGTTTTGCGGCTAGGATGTGACTTTAATTTCCTACATCAGACTGTTGAAAATAGCACTGAGAGCTACAGCATTGATTACCTTGATGCTAAAAAATGCAAAAGGCACAAAGAGGCAGCACCAGGCGTAACGGAACCCAGAGGCTGCGTTCATGCCATCTGTATGAGATGCTGGAAGAAGGGGTAGTCTGGGCAACGGACAGGTTGACAGCACACTGGAAAGCGTGTCAGGACTTGGCTGTTCATTAAACACACTGCCACTTGTCTCTGTTTACATATCAAGTGAAAGCGATTACATTACACTATTTTCAGCATATATACACACCCTGTGTGTGTATATACGTATGTAAACAGTTTAGCACTGCTTCTCTGTGCCAGATTTCAGTAAAAGCTTGTGTCTGACTTAAATCAGTTAATAGGGGTTAACAAATAAATCCCTAGAAGCAGGAACAGAATCTTACTGGCTTTTGTACTCCTTCACAGGAGTGTGTTCTCCCCTTCTCTCTGTACATATCAATATGTGCGTTTGGGTTCCGTTTGGTTAATTGCCTTGTGAGGAACTGAAATCTGGTCTTCTGGCTCCTCGTGATCTGCAGTGTGCCATAGTCACCGAATGAGTCAAAGCTGTAGGCTCGGTGTTTTTAGGGGACGGGTTCCTGTAGGAGGAAGCCTTAACCCCACGTCCTGCACAGGGTGGTGCCCTGTCTCCTATCTATCTGAACTAGTGTCGTGTACCTGAACAATGCTGGAAACAGTTCGTAGAAGTTTGGAAAGCAAAGTGGAAGATGCGGGGTGGGGAATGTGTACGTGTTTGATATGAATATAATGTTCCTTGGTGTATGGCAAGCTGTTTAAATGGTTCAGAGCGATGTGAGTGTCTCATCTTGTTGTGTCATGAGCATTACCTGTATGTTATGATGAAATAAAATCAGAAATGGTACCTGTTTATATAGAAACGGCTGAGGAAGGAGCCTGTGTGCCTCTGGCCATGGAGTGCGCGTTACCTGCCTACAGTCTGACCTGTTCCCCAGCACCCAGGACGAGCAGGGGACTTATCCTTACCCTGTGTATCCTTTACAGTTGCATGCCTGTAAATGAATGACACAGCTTTGGTAGCTTTGGACCGCTCGTCACAAGCAGCGGTGATTTTACAGCACCAGTAACAGTTTTGGCCTCTTACCTGTTCCTGTTTACCCCACATCTTGTGCCCCCTTGGGTTGCAGCAGGGGCACTTCTCTGCATTAACGTCTTATAATATCTAATACTGCTGTGAGTAAACTCTTTCCAAGGCAGCTATGCTAGTCCTTCTGAAGCAAGTATTTCAAATTGATTTAAGTTACCTAGGATGAACCCCATAGTTTTTTCTTGCCTCCCATACTTCTTCAAGTTTACTTGTTTTGACTGATTCTGCCACTTCGAACGCAGGTCCAGTAAGAGAAGCATTCTTTCAAAAGGTAATTTTAACGCATAGTCCCAGAAAGGGGAAGTGCAGAATCTTTGGCCTCTCTGGAAGAGACGGTACCATCAGCCACAGCACAAGAAACAATCTGCATGAGCTTCTGTGCTTACCTCTACAAACAAGACGTACCACCTCGTACACAGAAAGCTTGCATCCATTGCACGGTAAAACAAGAACCATGCACAATACTAGGCCTAATAGCATGAGTTCACTAGGTTCACTCGACAGTCTACATACCTGCTCTAGCTTCCCTCACTCTACTCCAAAATCCACTCTTGATCTCAGCAGGTCAGACTAGCTCTCTCATGAACTGCTTATTCCCTTTAAGGTCTGGTTTTTGAAGCGTGCACTTGAGTTTTCACCACTCCTGCCCTTGTGTGCTTTGCAGGACTTGCTCTTCTCTTCTTCCTCCATCCTGCCACCCTTGCCCTTGCCAATAGACAGCTCTGTGAAAAGACATTCTAACTCCATCTCCAGTCCCAACCCGAGCGGCAAGTCAAATGTGTCTCACACGTGTCATCAACATATAATTTTCATTTCACTGACTGGCATTATTGGGAGGGGGTCCCTGAGGTCACTAGGCTCTTGATGTAACCATCACTGTTAGATTCCTAGAGTGAAGCGGACTGGAAACAGGGCAAACCTTCCCGCAGCGTGGATCAGTTAGCCCTAATTCTTTTTGAGGGGGCTGGTGTGTATGGGGGGCAGAGATGGGAGAAAGAGAGTAGAAATGTGGCAATTATGTGAGCTACTCTTTTTAGTAACTACACGCTCACCCCCTGCCTGCTTCTTACACTGCGAGTCACAGCACAAGTTTTAAATAGATTTCTACCAGAAAGTGGTGGTAGCAGAAGCCCAGCACAGTGGCCTAGCAGTTCTCCTGGGGACAGCACTGGAGTCCTAACAAGGCTGTCCCTGCCCCTTCTTAAATCTGCAGTTAGTGAGATTCAGCCGAACTCACCTACCTAGACATTTTAATTAGATAGCTGTACCCTCACTAAACACCTAGCTAGCCTGTATTTGTCCTTAAAGTTTCTGATATGAAAGTAGAGTTACTCTAGTACTTTCGGACTTTATAGCTTTATAATGCAATAGCACTATTAGATTATACACACAAAACCACAACTGGGAGTTCAGGTAGAAGAACGGCATTTGTAATACTATCAGCTCAGCCCGGCAGCTGGCCTCTCCCTTTGAACTGTGCCTCCAGAGAACTTCATGGCCTTCGGGCCTAAGGGTTGCTCTGAGGTAAACTGGAGTGTTCCTGCTGTAAAGGCTGCACCTAATTCTGCACTTTTGAGAGTATCAGTGAGAGCCATTACAAATAGAAAAGGAAAGGGAGCTATTTCTAGCCTCTGCAACACCCACCTCTCTGGAAAGGGGCTGCTTTCCGAGCATATGAAGTGCTGTAAAACAGACATTCAGGGAACTGCCCTGCTGGAAGGGAATGCTCACTCGGAGGTGTGGATTTCAGCTGCTGTTTACAGGCACCCTCACCAAGTGCCACTGCTATACAAAGCTGAAGTGTGACATATTACAGGCAACGACGAGGCTGGGGCATCAGACCACTTAGCAAAGAAGAGACCCTATACGTTTACATCTCTCTCTGTTCAGCACCCCATGGGCAGTAGGTGAGACTCCATCACCACTCTGCTTTCCCAATGCCAGCAGTGCTCCCCAGCCACTACTTTCACTTACTCTCCTCGAAAGCACTGATTTTTCTAAGTTTATTAGCATAACCCATTTCCTGCAGGAAACGGCCCCATCACAGGGTGTCCCTCAGCAAGTAGCAATCAGCTCTTACAGCAGCTTCTCTTGCTTTTTTAAAACACAAAATTTTGCTATCTACTTGCAGAAAGCTGGTTGCTTGGTCTTCAACAACCCCTGTGACATTCCACTGAGCCTCCAGCATTGCTGCGCTTCTCAGTAGTTTGGCCTGCATCAGAATTAAGAGAACAGAATCAAATCCTTCATTTGAACACTACGCTGGTAACGCCCCCAAGCAAGGTGTTGACAAAATTTACAGCCATGCTCATTTATTTCTGTGGTCGTGTTACTGTCTTACAGTAGACCATCCTATTTCATTACCCCCACAGCTTCCCCATGATGTCTGTTAAAATGTGAAGCTTTTAAAAAGACAAAAGAGGTTATTTCTAAGAATTGCCGGCTGAACACTCCTCTCCCCTGCCTTAGGAGGGCTAGCTCTGTCGTGCTGTAGGTATGCCGAGCACACCCACGACCACCTCAGAGCTGCCTTGGTTTTGAGGACCATGGGCTGAGCTGTTCTCCTTTCTGCATCACCTTGCTGTCCTGTGCAGGCTCACATTGTGACTAAGTTAAAACCCACCTGTGGCAGCTGAAAGCAAGCCAAGAACCCCCAGAGAAATACCACAGACCAGCTGAAAATAGGCTAAAGTCTGGCTAAAAGTACAAACGAACCATTCAGTGACATGCGAAGAATCAGTAGGAGGGACGAGCCAGCCTGCCCAAGGATGCCCAGCTCTAGTTCCTTCTGTCATCTGGCAAAGAACTGATGTAAAGCATCTGTCAGGACATGGTCTCTTTTTGACAGGCAGATAAGCGTCGAGGGGAAAAGAAAAAGAAGTAAGAAATACTTTGCTGCTCATGTTTAATCTTCCCACTAAACCTTAGCAAAGCTGCTGGCTGCACACAATGTGCAACTGCCCTAACGAAACAGGCAGAGAGCGTCTCGCACCACGAGTGCTTTGCACAGGGATGCTACAAGTCTTACAAAACTGTCTGAGTCCATCAATCCCAAACCCTCCTCTTTATCTCCAAGAGGATACCAGCACAGAAAAGGTAGGCAGCCAGCTGAACTATGGTCCTGCCCTGCTGCTGGCGAGTCACAAGCATCACCGCACACACCTTTTATTTAAACTGAACATCAGTGCCAACCAGAATTGAGACAGCATCCAAAAAAACCAACAATTATTTTCATTCCAGGACACACATTTCCTGACAGTCCCTAGGCTGAGGCAGCCCCAGGGCAGTGGTAACCGGCCATCTCCACAGCACTGGGGTGGGTTCTGTGCACAAAGCAGCCAAGGTAAGATGCAACCTCCCATGCTAATGTGTGTGTGCTGTCCACAGACATCGCAACAAGAAGCAGTGCGCTGTAAATGAAGAACAAGCAAGGCAACTGGAGACACATCACACTTGGAAAAGAGCGATATCAAATGTTTTAATGCTGGAGCTGTGGGACACGCAGCACATAGGCGTCTGAAAGCAGAGCAAGTCTGTGAACAGGATCATAACCCATAAACCAAGGGGCGCTCAGCCACAACGCTGGTAATCAAAATACACTCTGGCCACTCGGGAACAGGAGGGATTTACAATAGCACCTCAGGAAACCACTGGCACGCAGACTGATAGAGAGCGAGGGGCTGGCTCATGCAATGAGTAGGCCTGTGAAAGCGTGTATTTCTACTCTTTCTGTTTAAAAGCTTAGAGGAGGATAAAATACACTTTAAATATTTAAATATATTTAAATATATTTACTTTAGAATACATATATTTAAAAAAACCACACAACTCTTCTGTCCCCTTCACCGGATCTTCGCAGAAATTGCCCTGAACATAGATTGGCACTTTAGCACCCTGTCAATGCATTAAATTACAAAAACAACGGAAGTAACAAAGCAAACCTCTTCTGTGCCTGTAGCGCACTGACCAGCGTAGGATGCAACAAGCACCAGCTGCAGAACAAAGTGGGGGTTGCAACAGCAGTCAGGGAAGAACCAGAGCAGCTCAGGCCAGCTGGGAACTGCAGACCCAGAGACTCATGCTGTTCTCCAGCTTTTCAGAAGATTGCGTATCAAGAAGCTTAGCATGCACTCCAGACCACACACCACCTCAGAAAGCAGAAAAGGGCAGAAATGTTTGTTTTCAGTGGAGCACGCCAGATTATTCTCTGTTCGTAGCACTAACTTTGTGATAGAAGTAACGGCTCATATATTTGTGAGAGATACCCGAGGCCTTCTCCAACAGAGTTTGGCTTGGAAAAGGAAATTCATACGCAGAAAGGTAATTCCAGTCACATCTCAAATTTCCTGCTAAACAACAGGAAAGGGAGTAAAGCAACAGTCTCACCTTGAGCATCATCTGCATCTGAGATGAAGCTGAAAGCAGCGTGCAGAGCAAAGCGAAGAGGAGCAGCCAAGCAACAAACAGCAGCTCAAGAAGACCCGACAGAAAATGTCATCCCCTCAGTGAGAGGTCCAAAGACTTACAGTTAATGAAGCCAGTGACAATGTTTTAAATAAAAGTGTAAACCATCGTTTGAGAACAGTTAGAGGGTGTACGCTATCTTACAAGATCCTTACAAGAGACTATCGCCTGGGGAGTGAAGATGATGACCTGTGTGCTTTGGAAGAGGTCGGCCTTCACGTTTCAGCTCCGATTTCTTTCTAGTTAAAGCTACTAATGTTTTTCACAACTTACCCGTGCTGCTCAGAAAACTCTAGCTGGGAGGCACAGCAGCACATCCACAAGCTTAAAGGCCAGTGTCCATAGGAACAAGCATTTCCTCCTGTTATCAGCCCAATGTCTAGGTGTTTTATAGCAAATAAGGAAGGAACTGATTTGCAGCCCTTGCTCCTGCAGCTTTCAGATAGGAATACCATTCACTTGCCCTCATTAGCACTGCAAGGAGCAATGCTTTGATCTCATACTTAACAGCATGAGGCCAAATGTCTAGAAGCTTTACAGGAGAGAGCATCTGCAGGCCAGGCCCTGCCTCAAGTTCCAGTATCAGGATCTTCCCACCGGTATAGGCTTCCAGCACGCCAGGGTGTGGGATATCCATGATCCCATCTGGCAGACGGCTGAATGTTGCACATTCTAAACTTCCAGACAGCATCATCTGCCCGAGGAGGACAAAAATGCCTGCAGCCGCTATTTAAAGCTGCTGTATATTCTGGTGTGTCTGATGGCAGGAGGCAGGGACATAGTCAGCGACGGACAAGGAGGACCCTCATGGGCATGGCCCTGACAAGCCAGTTTTCATGGGTTGTTAAGTCTCACGTAAGCTTTTAACAAAGCAAGTGTAAAATACTGCAGGACACATGAGCAAGGATGGAAGCCTGATGTTATATCCCGTGCAACATACAGCATACGCCTACGTGTAACACAACTATGTAACAACCCTGAGATGGAAGCAGTTGACAACCAGGCCCACTGCTGCCTTTGCTAGAAAAATCTGCTGAGTTCCTTGCCGTCTCTCAAGTCAATCGCTCTTCTCAGGGCATCATTCCAGGGGGCTTCATTTCTATGGGACTCTGTTTTCAGACAGCGTTCAGTGGGCCCTGGGTTCCAATCACTGCTACAGTTCAGATGCAGACTGCGGCCAACTTAGACGTGCATCATAAAACTCACTTTAGCTTACAGAGCCTTTCGGAATGCAACAAGAAAACAGCCTGTTGCTTCCTGCCACCAGACAGCAATTAATACCATCAAAAACCTACCGTGCTCTTACTCCCAAATGCTTATAGACCATCTTTTGCTGATTAAGTACTCTTAAGTACTAAGAGGTATCAAGTCGAGTCACCTTTGGCAAGTCACCTAGCCTTATGCTGTACCGGAAGACGGGCTGTCACACTGACTCTCTCAGAGACAGCCATCCTCACCACTGGAATTGCACTCCCGATGTACAACAACCCTTGGGGTTCATGGACATGCTTCAGCCTCCTCATCAGCAACAGCATCCTGGGACTAACATAAATGCACACAAACCTACCCGTGACCCAGCAAACTCCTCGTTTCTTGTTTCATGCCCTTGGTGCTGCAGACGAGAGCTGCCACACAATGGTGACACAGGCTATTAAGCCTTATCTCTAGATTTGTAAATATTTTTACAGCAGCATATAGAATATCCCCATTTTATACGGGAAGAAACCAAAGCTCAGAGAGGTGCTGCAAATTGCCTGCAGCCAGCAGACCAGCGGCAAACTTGGCAACCAACCCCATCTCCTACGGGCCAGCCCAGCACCCAGGCAGCATGGGCATGCCGCCTTCCAGCAGGGCCCTCGGCTTGGGAGAAGGCAAGAGCATCCTGTTGCCTTTGGAGCAGTTTGCGGAGCGTAGTCCTAAAGGGCCATGTGGTTTCGGTCATAAAACACCGCACTCAGACAAGCTCTCTGCCTGACGGCAGCTAAGCCAAGGAGAAGACCTAAAGGAGTTCTTGTATCTCCCCCGTCCAACTCCATACACTTGAAGGTAAAGAAACAACTGCGTCCCTCCGGAAGAAAAAGACAGCACCAAGATAACTGGAGTGTCCCAATAAGAATTAAAAAAAAGACACCTCATGTCCAACTTTGGCATGCAAAGTGAGCCTGTCAGAATCACTGTGCAAGATGAGGGACATGAAATGCCACCAGCTGGGTCGTGGGGACATTGCCAGGGCAAGGGTGAGAGGAACGCCAAGGCTTGCTTAACATTAACATACATATCTGGAACAGTTACTCCTTTACAGCCTCATAAATTAGTGAGCCCATAAAAACAGGAGCCTCAAGGAGGACATGCCAAAACCCTGCCATGCAAACCATGTTAATTATGATAATAGGCAGATTTTAATAAGTCAGTTCCTGGCTCCCACACTTTCACCTATAAAACACATATTTCCAAGGCCAGGGGATCTCAGAAATACCTGCCAGCTGTCTAATCGTATAAACCCCAGTGACACAACAACCACGTTAGAGGGTTTGTCACACCCTGTATCCCTTTGAATTTTTCTAGTTTTAAAACAAAAAAAAATCAGATGAAAGAAAACTCCTCCTCTCTAAACCCCAATCTAGTCACAGCAACGAAACAAATGTCTCTGCACAGGTGGTGGTAGCGGTAAAGGAGACAGGAGGGCAAGAGGAGGGAGATGAAAGAACAGTACATCATCTTCTCCAGACGATGGGACCAGTTTGCTCCTGGCTGCGCAGTTCTGGCAGCTGACGCCACTCTTCCTCGGATGCCCTGGCAGAGAGTCAGGCAGCACTGCCATCCGCTTCAAACATCTGCCAGCCCTGCCCGTTGGAAGCACGTCCGTGCTGAACGCTGGAGCGTGGAAGGTGAGGAGGGGGAGCCTGACGGATCAGCTAAGACTTTAGCTCCCGGTCGGGTTTCATGCTGAAGGGCTCCAGCCTCTCGCTCTCTGGCAGCATGCTGTTCAGCCGCTCCATCAGCGGGATCGTCTGGTCGATGCCCATCTGTATACGGCGCAGGATGGCAGACATCTCGTTGACCTTCTGGATCTGCTCCGCATACTTGGCATACTTCTTCTGGCGCTCCTGCATGAAGCTATAAAGAGTTTCCACAGAGAGGTCCATCTGTTTAAAAACAACAAACAGAGCGAGGCACAACTGTTACCACAGGCCTTTCAGCACGTTGTCTTTTCTAAAAGCAACTGAGAAGCATGTTAGATACTCCACTGGAGCTACCAGCCAGGTACAAAGGAACTCCTCTGTTGGGGCACAAGAAGTTTGTCATAAAATGGAATGATTCATAGCTGTATACCAGGGAGGACACATGACCGCCTCAGTTTGACACCCAGATGCTCAGTATTTGATCAGAAAATTCTTTATTTACAAAGCTGAAAGCCAACAGGCACTGCCAGAGATTTCCCAGTAAACGATATGCATATCCTACAAGTTATCCAAACCCAGGGAACTTGTGGCCTCCACCTATACCTGTAGTATATTTATTTTCACTGGAGATAGTTCATTTGTAAGCATTAAGCTCTACTGCAGTTGCCAGTGCTAATTTCATCGGCTTAGGCAGGTTCCTCCGTGACTAAGCTGCTGCTGTTATTACCACCATTGTCTGGAAAACTCCTGCCTTGGGAGAGAACCGCAACAGACTGCTAGCATCCCTAATTTCCCCGAATCCTAAAAATAAACGTGTTACAAGTGACCCCAGGAGAGACATTAAGTAAATTCAGCCATGCATTTAAACACAGTAAGTACCCGAACACAGCTCTAGCCTGATGACAATGACAGGAACTGCAGTGCTATTCCTGCCATTGAGTGACAAAGGTGGCCTTTATAATTCACAGCCCAACTTTCTCTTCAGCTAGACCTGTAAACTCCAGGCGGGATCCAGATGATACCTGCTAGTACCGTACGCACATGAGCCAAGCCAGATGGTTTAAGCTGTTTTACGTACATACAAGACATACCATGTATTCAGAGAGCTTGGTAACAGATCTGCTGAAAGCCCTCAAGCACACACCTGAAGCTCGGTTGCTTCGGCTCACTGTAGCTGTGCACAACAATCCCAGTCACTCCAGTGCCCTGGCTCTTCAAACTGCTATGTCTGAGCGGTGGGCACGCATCCTGCGGCAATGCTCTGTCCTCAGCAAAAGCAGAGCCCTCACTTGGGGCTCAGCGTGTGCCCTCGGTGGCTGCCGAACAAAGGGCAGGACTGGACACACACTGACCAGTTTTAGCCCACTGCTGCCTCTTCTCACCGTTTTTCTGAACCTCTCTCATGTAAGTAGCCCCAGGGGAAAGAAGTCACTGCTTATGATGAGGCAGCCTCAGGGAATCGCTGCTGAGGACTCCTGGTCTACTAGGAGTCCCGGTTCAAACAACATTCCTCCTTCTAACTGTGTGACAGAGTCAAGCCCTTTGGAGGAGGACAGTGATCATGCCTGTCATCAGGGACAACACAAATTTATTGGTACATTGCTAAAAAACAAGCCATGCTTAGCATATCTGACTTACATAGTATTTAATTGGCAAGTGTAATCCTGACCCAGCACGCAGCGGTGCAGGGCTGTAGGAGAGAGCCCGCAGCAAGGGGAGGATTGGGTGGAAGCAGTGCAGAGCTGGAAGAGCCACCCTCCGCCAAGGAAGGGAGTCCCACCCCACCAAGCACTGCCATCTCGCTGGCGGCAGCAGGGTCTGACACTGAGGGAAAAACTGGGGGAGCTGTGTTTGCTGCCAAACGTCCCTTTCAGGCCCTGGGGAAGGGGTCAAGACAAAAATAGTTGGGCAAGAAAATATTTTCTTGAGAAACCTAAGTTACAAACAGCATTGAAAACAAGCACGCAAGTTTCCGCTGAACTGCCACGGGGATTAGGAAGCTTTTTTTTGCCCCCCTATCACCTCCATCAGAGCTGGACACGCTACCAATTAACCTTTTAGTTCGTCTGAACTTTCTAGTGCTCTCAGGCTGAATTCTTCCTCTTTGCCTCTGTGCTTTCCTGTGAATTCCTCCCTCCACGCTTTCATGCATGGGACAAAATAAAAACCAGCAGAGCAGGAAACTCCAAATAGAGTGGAAACAATTTAAGCCTACACAGGGGTTTCTATTAAAATCCCAGCTTAATAATTTAGTAGCTTGGCACTAGCTCTGTAAATTGGAGTATGTAAAAGCAGACCACCATTAGGTCTGCGCAGGGTGGAATTAAGTTCAATCCAGCGCCTAAAAACATCCTACCTAATGAGAGACAGTGGTGTGGAGTGACAGTAAGTCAGAAACCTGCCAAAACCAGCATGTCTCATTAAACTGAGTGGTGCGGGGACCCAGGCAGAAATCTCCCCTGTTGCTGAAGTTGTCTTCCACAGGTACAGGTTCTCCACGTGGCCTCACAGCACTGTGCAAGAGGCAAAGCTTGCATCTACCAAGCTCTGAAACAAAAAACCCAAAGGCCCCGTTTCTCTCCATTCCAGTAACTTCCATCTGTTGACTTTTAGGCTTCTTGTGTAAAATACCAGTAAGTTCCACTTACTGGAGAGGAACATGGGGAGAAGCTGAAGCTGACCTGCAAAAGGAAGAAGAAATGCAGAGGGCCCTTCCAAGCTCTTAGCTACTTTTGGACACATTTGCAATAGCTAAAAAAAAAAATCTGCCTCATAAAAAAGAGAAAGGGTGGAAGTGAGCGTTTCCTATGGTTTCCCTACACCTAGCATTCAAGTTTGCCTTCTGTGGGAGGCCACGGCAGCTGCACAGCCAGCAACACGACAAGGAGAACTAAAGTTGAGTAATTGTGAAGAAAGGCCAATTTTTACTCAGACTGAACCTGGTCTTTTTAACTAGGGGGGGAAAAAAGCTGTGTGTTAACTCCTGTATATAAATGCCAATGCCTCTTTGCAGCTTTCCTTGAAGTCAGCCTAAATACACACTTACATCCTTCCTGCCTCTTCTCCCTCCAAGCGAGCTCCTCCAATGCCAGACCTTGTGCTTTTACCTCTCCTGGCACGCAGTCCCATTCCTCTGGCACTCAGATGGGGCTTTCAGTTGCAGAACTCAGAGGGTCAGCCCTACTCACCCACCACAGAGACTAAAACTGCCCTTTGAGAACCTGCAACGAACAGGGAAGGTGCATAAGAATCCGCTTAATTCCCATCTATTTAATTCCATACAGTAGCAATAAAAAGCATCCGGAGAAGGGGAACTGATGCAGAGTCTGCTCCCTTGCCTATAGCCAAGGCGGTCCATGCTTTTCAATACATCCTCGAGGATCACATGAGAGAATTTGCCTTCTCTGAGCAGCTCCCATCAACTCCCACCTCCCATACACAAGACTCTGCCCCAGTCTCTTCTGAAAAACACTCAGGTCTCAGCCTTGTTGCCCATTTCTGGCCGAGAAGCTCCCTGGGAAGCTCAGCAAGATGCCTCAGAGCCAGCAGCTCTTCTACTGCCCTACAACCATCTGCAAGTGTTTATTTGAGCCATTGTTTCTGCTCTGCTTGCTTTGAGCTTCCTACCACGCCAGGCCACCACAGTCACAGGCAACTCCCCTGCTGGCAGATCACCACCCTGTACCCATAAGTCATGACAGATGCGGAGCCGCACTGTCACCAGCCCCTATGTGGCTTCACCATCATCAATTTCTCCTTCAAACATTGCCACTGAGTAAGCTATGACCACCCGCAACGTTCAGGTACAGAAGAGTTTAGAGAGTCAGAAGATCGGACCTGAAGTCTGTTAAGAAGCAACAGAACAAAAAGCAGAAGGTAGAGCCTGGCACACAAGGTCCCGGTCCTAATTCTCAAAGCAAGAGGTTTCCTCAAGAGCCAGCCTGATCTTGAAGAAAGATGTGTTCTCAGTGAAGGGGTAAGAGCTCCCAACGCACAGTTTATTTCTTTAAAAAAATAATTCCTTCTCTTAAAGCAGCAAACCTGAGGCAGGACATGCCCAGAGTAGAAGGCAGAATTTTCTCCCTTTCTTACATTGAAAAGTATGGAGGAGTTTTTTCTTTTAGGAGTATAGTATCATAAAAATTGGTAAACCTAAAACTCGGGTTCTGGCATGACGTACTTTTTTTGTACAGCCAGTGACATTCAGAATTTAAGTCTTTTTTTTCAGTTTCAAAGCTCATGACTCCGTGGATCATCATCAGCAGGACACCAATTTATGCCTCGGCTTCACATTTAAAACACGAAATTACATCTACTGGGCTTTTCTTTCTTCAAATGAAAATAGATTCATAATTACTTCAACAACAGTGCAAGATGGATATTCCCCCACTTAAAAGGGCCCCAGCACAGCCCCTCCTGCTACACCATTCACATTGCCAACCAGTAAGGGCTCGCAGGCGCTCCCCTGCGCTACACAGGCCCATTTGTAACACCACGCTGACGAAACACAAAAACAATTGAGGGTACTTTCAGACATCTTGCACACCACAAATTCTTGCATTCATTTTAGAATTCTTCTTGGCCCACACTACCAAGCAGAATAAAGACATTAATTTAGCCCACAAAAAGACTGAGGTCAGCGCTGGACACTGCCCAATTCTTTTCACGAGACCACACTGAAAACAAACCAGTGCCCTACATATACCTCTTACCTGGCCTGGTTTTATAGCACCTCTGTCACGGGCATGTTAAGTGTCCTGAGCTCTTGGAAATAAGAGGTCACATCTTATTAGTTCAGTGACTGAGACTGAAAATTGCAGCTAGACACGTTTTCCCTGGTTGCAGAACATGCAAATTCAATCAGAAGTTCATTAAACTTGGAATCAAATTTCTAGAGAGGCACTCCTGACATTCGTAGCAAAACACATTCATCTCGTAAGAGGATGCTTGGTCATTCTCAGCTTCTCCACTCCCTCCTTTAAATGGCAATTAGGCAAGAAGATGTTTTGTTTCCCCTCCCCTCAGCAACAGCCTTCGAGAGCTCAGGTAGACATTCATTTGTCCTGTGTCTCTCTGCCCTAATGATTTGCTGTCAGTTCCCATCCCCTATGGTTGCCCCTTGAAAAACCCACAGCAATTAAGGCACAATCCTTATTCCAGAAAGTTCAACTGCAAGAACAGCGCTCTGAGCACAAGAGGCCTTTCCCTTCATGTTGTCAGGTGCCTGGCTGGGGTTAAATGAACTCCTTCCTGCAGCTGCACGAAAACCACATCTGAAAGTGACAGGCAGGAACATGACTGCCTGGAATATTAGTCATGATGTGCTGGTGTGAAAATACTTTTCAATCAACACGCTTAAAACTGAAGACAGCTCCTCTTTCTGTACTGCCTGAAAACAAATGTGCTCAATGAATGGCTTTTTTTCCCCTCTTCCTCTCTCTCTTTGATAATGTCACGCAAAGTTAGCACAATAGTTCATGATGACTTCCTGATGATGGGAACATCCTCTGTTTCTCCCAGTCATCCCACACACTGGTAAGCGATAAAACTTACTGGGTAGCATCTTTGCCAGGGTAGAAAACAGAGGTGCCCAGCCAAGGATCTCATGTCCTTCCCTTCAGCATCGGTCATGAGTACAGCTCTCCTGAGTACCCTGCCTCTGCGCCACTGCCAGGTAAACAATTATAATTTGTGTTTAAGTTTTGCTTATCACATCCAAGACTGAATCACATGCCAAAATGTTCCTTTTGCTCCCTCTGTAATTTGACATTGCTGTAAACAATTGACAAAGGTTATTCTGTCTAAGCACTGCACAGATTGCGGTCAAGTTAGAGAACAAAGAGTAACCATTTTAACCAGCTCTAACATTGAGGTTTTGCAATATTAATAGGTACATCAGGGCCCTTACTGCAAAAGATCTACAGCTAAAATCCATACCTGGCTCCTTCGAGCTACAGTAGATACACAATAGGGTAAGATACGCTGCTGCGCCTGTAACATGAAGATTTAACTATTTTGGGAGGCCTTGGGTTGCATAAAAGAATTCAGAATTCAAAAGAATAAGAAGGTTCCTTCCTGAAATTAGCTTTTCCACCTTTCTATAAATCTTTTCCTGCCTGTTGAGTTATTGGACAGGACATGTTTGTCGCTGCCCCGCAGTCTGACCTTTGCAGCCCATGTCTCCCTCACAGCTCCGACTTGAGCCTTCCCTGCTTGAGAGCTAGCAGCACCCCTCTGCCAACTGGCAGTCCCCCAAGCTAAAGATATGACTGCTATCACTAACTGTTGCTAAAAAAGAGAGTCCTAAAGCTACGATTAAAACAATACCTAACTCTCGCCCAGCACTAATGAACCAGTAGGCTCCAGTAGACTTCCAAGTGCTTGAAAAAGCCGGGCCCCACTTCACAGAGGTGGGAGAAGATGGACAGCAATGCCTGACAATCAGCAGCCATCCGGAATCCTTTGCTGTAGATGCTACAGCCAGCTCTCCAGCTTGGATACGTCTCAAATCACAGTCCTGATCTACTGGACTTTCTTTACTTACATTCCCCTCAACACCACAGCTACTTACCACCTTTCTCTCTCACAACAGCTAAACCATAACATAAGCAAGTGAAACTCAGGGCACAGTTTCACATTACACAAAATCCAACACAATCTCAGGCTGCGAAGTAGCAGTCCCACCCTCCCCCTTCAAATTAGCTGTGTGATCGTGGACTCAGTTCTGCACATAAGTCGGTGGAGGAGAGAAAAGCAAGTTTGGTCTTCCCAAGCTCTCTCTTCTTCAGTGGTTTGATCTTCTGTCCCATCAGTTTGCTTGACCGACCTGTCAGCCCGACAGTCACAGAAGCGGCAGGACCACCACGCGAAGAGAAGCACCATCTCTCCTCTCCCACTGCACGTGTTCCTGGATCCTAACCCCGCGTTTGCTGTGGCTATGTCAGACTTTTAAATGCACAACAAGATTCTTGGGGGGGGGGAGCCCAACTGATTTTATCAGTAAGTTTTCTAAATTGTCACCAAGAAAAGGTTATAGTAATTTCTAGCTCACTGACTTTATCTAGTAAGAACAGTTTTTTCTTAGAGCTTTCAATTGCTGCTTTCTTACAACAATCTTAATTCATCTAAAAAGTCCTCTCTAAAATTTATCACAACTAAAAAATGTTGTGTTACATGCAAAGCATTAGAAATGCTTCCCTACCTCTCCTAAATGACAAAGTATAAAAAAAATAACAAAAAACCACTCCGACAATACTTGAGATTAATGAACCTGCATGTGCAACGTCCTTGCAAAACCTCTCTTTTGTGGAGCATAACTCCACAGAAATGAATAAGAAACTCCTAGCCTGTCTTTAATTAGCTGTTCCTGGAGAAAGAAAAATATGTATCTGAGTGATCTGTTGTCTAAATGATAACTTGCACAACTCTTATTTCAAACTACCTAATAATTCTGCTACAAAACACAGACTTCAATTGCCTCATTTCCTGCTATCATATTACTCATTCAGAACACTCCTACACCCAGCCAGAGCCTGAATACTACAGGACAACAGCACTTGTAAATGTTATTTACCCTTAGGGTTTTATTTTATCATAAATTTCAGTTCTGTACTTTCAACATGTCAGAATGACTAGCTTTATGCAAGTTGCTCTTCCCATCAAAAATAAGCTTCAATTTGAAAAGAGATGACCATTATCATTAATTAGATGTTTCTCAGAAAACGGCACCATTCTCATTTCAGAGTGAAAAGGTGCTATCTAAAATAGTCAGCGTCATTACATTGCAAGCCATGTGACCTAATGATATTATTCTCAGCTTCACACGTGGGACTCTATAGCTGTACGTTGTCTTTTCCAGATGTCCTACAGAAGGTCTTTCAATTTTTTTCAAAAGATGATGCTACCGTTGCCAGATTTAGTCAGGGTTAGACACACTTGAAGAAAGCATTTTCTACAAAAGAAAACTACTTAAGAAGAAAAAAACTCTTAAACCTGTTCTCAGAGAATGCAAAGGAGCTGAGTTTTAACCATTTCCTATGGTTTGTGAAGTGGTCAAAGGATTATCTAGGACTCCCCCCTTTTTTTTTTTGTCTCAAGAACTGCAGACAAAGATGGGTTCAAGCCCCCTGCCACACTTACACAGCCAGTCCAACACATCTGGTTGCATCAGACCTACCTCCCATGTGCCNGACTCCCCCCTTTTTTTTTTGTCTCAAGAACTGCAGACAAAGATGGGTTCAAGCACCCTGCCACACTTACACAGCCAGTCCAACACATCTGGTTGCATCAGACCTACCTCCCATGTGCCATGCAGATGGCCTGCATACATGCAAGAAGGCTGAAGTGTGAGATCTGCAGGGGCACAAGCCTAGCAGTCGGGAATTGCGGATTTCTGGTCAGCTCACATTAAGCTTTCGCTCTTTCCCCAACAGCCACAGTTCTCATATGAAAGTCCAAATCAACTGCTGCTCACCAGGGAAACTCAAAGGTCTATCAGCTCTAAGAACGTTAACCACTGATAATCTGAAAAAATTCTGAAAGGTCTTTTTGAAGCTTTATGCCACCTCTTCCGTGTTCAAACTGAACACGAAATGAGCCAAGTACATCCCAGTCATGATGATGAGGGGAGGATCTACTCCTTCATTCCCAGAAAAGCTGCTTTCAAGACTGACTCCACCATATTTCCACAGTGCTGAAGCTCAAACGCCCCAGCACTTTTCTGGAAGTCACAACGTCTGATAGTAAATCTTTGGCTTCAGGAAAGCCTCAAGGAAATCTTAAGCACTGTAGATCATTTCCATAGCAAGCTCTTCTGAGGCTAGAGACTATTGTTCAAAACACGGTAACAAAAGTACATACCACCACTGATTAATAGTTCAGATGAAAGTTCAATGAGCGAGTAGTGGTAACGCTAATCCACTTTGAGCACTCGTTTTTATTGCATTGAGCTGCAGTGGTCTCAAGTTTCACCTAAGGCTGAGTATTTCTCTCTCCTTGTTTCTGTCTACAAATGGATCTCTAGAACAAACTGATCAAAACCAGGAAGGCATTTGAAAATTCACACTAAGACCTGGCAGGACAACTTATAATTGAAAACTAAGTAGTTCGTCTTCAGTTCCCATGTACCTTAGATTGGGCATAAGCAAGAATTAAATTCTATGGACTGGATTAAGGAACAGGACAGGCTATATAACCCAAGAATCCTTTCTGACCTTAAAAAACTTATTCCTTGCCATATACTGCTGTAACGCTGATTTGTTTTAAAACAACTACCCGAGTACCTTTTCCAGCTAAAATTAATCTGATTTGGGATTTTATCCTTTAGATAATTTACCAGTCCCAACAATTGCTCTTCAAATACATCACTTTCTCTTCTGGTAAAAAAAAAAATTTACTTGTCCACTACACCACAGTTTGGCACAGTACTTACGCTTGATTATGGGGTATTCTACTATACTGTAATTCAGCATTTTATCCAGGCTTCCAGAGGTAGATGACACATTCATTTTAGATGACACATTCAGGAACAACACCCACACAAATTAATTACTAGTAAATGTTATGTTTCATACCTCTAGAGCAATGTTGAAATAATGGCTAATAATGTTCTCGTACAGAAACATTCATGCCCCAATGGCACAGAAACATTAAGGAAACCCTACCCTTGACAAAAAGCAAGATGGACAGATTACTTGAGCTAAGGCTTTGTAATACTTTCAACATGAAGTCATCTCTGCAGATCACATCTGATTGTTATCAGAATGTTAATTATAGGGCTGCTAACACAAGGTCAACCCTTCTCTCCCAGCCTACCACCTAGCATCTTTAAGTCATCAGTGCAACTCCAAATATTTGCAAATAATATTGGCTAACCTACCTAAAATGAATGTCAAACTGCTGAACAGCTTTTAGCTTAACATTCCTGACACCTCACCACCCCGCTAGCCTCCCCCTGCCAATTCTCACTTAGGGGTAGAGTTGACACCTTGAAAATTTCAATTCAACATTGAAACAGGAGGTAATCGTTAAGGATGAAAGCCTGTAAAGTGACTTTTCCTGCACAATCCAGCAGGGAGGGAGAAGACCATTTTCAATCTACATTAACCTCAGACTTACTTAGAAAAAGAAATCATACTATTTTTGGTCTTCATTTGACTAAGCCAGACAAGTAAAGCTTTTCCAGGTTCCTCCCTGAGGTTCTGCACTTTCCAGGCATCCTTGTAGCCCTTCTGTTATACTATGAACTCGCCTTCCTTGAACATAGTGAGAACTGCACACAGAGGGTCAGACAAGATCATCTCTCAGCCTTGTGCAATACAATCAAAATATTCCTGTTTCTCGTGGGAGTACCTTGTGTGATATATCCCAGGCTGATACGCGCTTTCTTTGCATCTCAAAACTGTTCCATGTCCAAACTCAGTATCAAGTCTGCTAACTCTGGAATGGACTTCAATAAGAAGTTCTATCATAATACAAACCTTTCTGACTTCTAGAGGCTTAAGTTTAATTTTCTACTCTTTCTTGGAAATTTGGTGATGGGAAGGATTCCAGTTTAGATCCTTTCTCATAAGACCATAAGAAACCAAAACACAAGACAAGGGAATACGCTGGAACTGACTTCACACATATATTCTAGGAGCAAGGGACTGGTCTTTATGACACCAAATGAAGCAGCGCATGTTAATAGAACATATTTCAGGCTGTCGCAAGTGCAAACAATCTTTCCTCTTCCTTAATCACTGCTAGACTACTTCGTAACATCCATGTACAACAGAGCACTGGCCATTTGCCTCAGGCATACACAGCAAGACATTCTATGTGTTAAAGTAACAACTGTGAAGCTTTTTCAAAAGCATTTTCCCATTTTGATGCTGGCTGATTAAGACATTACCCCACCACTTGAGAATTCAAACTACTTGCACATCAGGCTGGATAAAAACGAGCAAGATAAACTAAAGGACATGAAGGTAGTTTACAGCTTAACAACCCTGCACATTTATTTCTGCATGATGGTGCCCATTGAGTTAAGATTCCAGTCTTTATAAATAACACTTCATCACAGAATAGAGGAGAAATAAAGAGCCTGATAGATTGCCACAGTCCTCAATCTCGTAATTCCAAGATGCCGAAGACTATATTTAAGGTACTGATTTCTTCACAGAACACTATGTTCCCTAGCTTTTCAAAAAAGCATGGCAGCATGGCATTAAATCCCTTGAAAATGCAAGTCGTATTTCAACACAGGTTCTTCCCCATTTCAGAAATACTACATTCTAAGAATTCTCAGGCTTCTCTCCTTGGATTTGGGGCATTGCTAATTTAAGTCTGTGAACCAAAAGGCTCAATTTTGCTTGCCAATTAACACAGCCTCATCTAGAAAGTCTTTATATGTTTTGTCAAAACTAAACGCATCTCAGTTTTCACTTTTGCCAGGCTTCGTTTAACAGCTTTTGATCCTCTAAGCCCTTCCCTTTAATGGGATGAAAAGTAACTTACTGGTCTGATCCATACGAGCATGTGGCCCTTGAAGCAAAGGCTTGAAATCAAAGAAGCAGTTTGGACTTGGTAAGGCCATTCATATTTTGCTGGTCTAACTCAGTGTAGTCAGAAGGTGGATCATTCTCAAGGCACCTCTGCTGAAAACAGCTTTCATAAATAGTTTTGGAAACTCAGCTCTGATACCACCTACAGGGAAACCATAACTAGCAGGAATGGCAACAAACATCTCACTCAGCAGAGCACTAAAACCAACAAAAACAGAGATCAAGCAAAAAACACCTTAAGAGAAGCTTAGGTGGCTTTCAGCTTCCCTTCTGCTTTCTTAGAAAGAAGCTAGGTCTGTATTTCAAGTGTGACTAGTAATTTTTTTGATACTCAGCTTCAGATATTTTGAAAGATCCAATTTTTGAGAACCACAGCACCTTGTGCATGAAAAATAATCTTTTTTTAAGGCACTGAAACCAGACAATTTTGGAGGCACACAAAATCATAGGCCCTTTCTGAAGATTTAGCTCTGTTCCCCAGCCTTTAGATTTTCTACTTGTTTCCCATTCCCTGTTATTCACCATCCCCTATATCAGATGACTCTCCAAATTCTCTCCCTGACACCCAAAGCAGACATCCTCCACTGATAAGGACTTAATGTAAAGTAGTCCTCTTCCTGCTTCAATTCCTTCTCTCCACCAAGTCATACTTAGTATTTACTGCTGGTCAATGCTTGCCTTCAAACTAATCTTGTCAGAAACCCTCCATTTTACAGATTGCAAAACTGACGCAGACACTCCTGGTGAAGAGAGCACATGCAGCCCTCATAACCCCAAACTTCAAACTAGTTATAATGCAGATCTACAGCACTGTCATGGCACAGACAGATGTGGGATGCAGCAAGTTAAGACCTCCTGTCTACGGCTGGGACCCTAAACCCACCACAGAAACAAAGGAAAAACAGTGCAGTTAAGATCTTTTGTCCTCATGTTGAGAGACATTAAAGATTCTTTTTTTTAACATACAACACCCAAAAATAGGCAGATCGAGATTGTTCTATCCCTGCTTAGCAGTCATGATTCACCTCAATGATTTTTAGCCTGAAGTATCACATTCTCCGTAAGCATCAGCTCTGTCTTCATCATTAAACACTGTGGCAAAAGCTCCAAGGTGCATGTAAGATCAGTTTAACATGTTAACTAGCTGTAACTGCCTTTTATACCTTAGCATTTTATAAGATGTTATCTACTGGGTTTTAAAAGTGTGCCTTTTTCCTAGCGTAGACCTATAACAAGCTCACCTGGGTCCAACGTACCATCAATAGACAGACTGGATCCTGTTCCCAGACCCATCTGAACAGAATGCCCCCCAGAAGTCAATAATGTGGTGATTCATCCAGTAAGCTAAAAATTTTCATCATACGAAATAGCAAAGAGTAGACAAATTACCCAGAAAATGCTGCACACAGGCTTTTTTCCTTGAGAACTGTCAAATTTTGTGAGATGCCATAACCCTGGATTAACATATACATAAATCTCAAACTGTTGTTCTGTTGTTTTTCAAATGGATAAGGAGAAAAAATTAAAAGGAATCCTAAATATTTCAGTGGTCCTGGAATTAAAGCAGTATTGCAACAGGTTGTGAGTCAGTTACCAAAAATTAATATGAAACATAATATTTAATGCATAGTGGTTATTTTTCCCGTAAAAATACGCAAACACATCTTTTTTTTTTTTTTTGCAGTGAAGATAAAGCCTATTGTCATAAAAATCAATCCCTTCCAAAACCAACAGTTTGGGTACAAGTAACTGTGACTGCTGAAGAGAGGCAGTTGAGTCAACTACGTTCAATCACATCTTCAATCCTTTCCCCTTCAAGGAAACGCTTGGGTAAACATATTTCTTCTTGAGAGAGAACAGTCACAGCAACCTGAAAGCCACACAGGTTGTATGTTTAGGAGCAGATACAGATCCAGCCGACACACTGCAGAGAAATTCTGGCTAAACTGGGAAATGGTATGGAGAGCAAAGCTAGACTGTTTTGGACCCCAAAGTAACGGAACGCACAGATGGGTCTACTTAGATCTGCAGTAACTACTGTCATGCAATGCTTGGTTTTCCTTAGCTTATTCTCTTTCTTATTAAGAACAATTTTAATTCAGATTGTGTGCTGATTTACAAACCACTACAGCCAATTATGAGTTATCAAGCACCAATAAATTTAGAACAGTACTTTTGAGTTTTGCCAGAAACCAGGAAACTTTTTTTCTGGCCACACAGACAATGAGCAAAAGATATTTGCCCTGGAACATTTTGTCAAGTAAAGACTAAAAAAATATCCTGGCTGCAGGCAGTATGACTGTAGTTTACTATACAGTAGGACTATTACTTCACTGAGTACAGTCAGTGACGGTCTGAAAAGCAAATGTACCTCAGACAAATGGTAGGAAATCGGGGACTGAAGCTCACCAGCGTTATGTAGGAAAGTTAAAAGCATCAGTCACTTGATAAGTGTGTTATTGGAAGAATAACACTTCAATGCTTACAGTGTTAAAGAAAGGAAAAAGGGAAATACTGAGTACTAAAATGAGGATAAAAGAATTTACTGTTCCACTCATGAATACATTATGCTTTTCACAATACACTTCATTTTCTTTTTCATTTTTACTCTTTGCCAACAGTCAAAGCTTTATCTACATGGCAAAACTAAATCATTGCTGACAAATGGGTGCAGCTAAATGCTATTTCCTTTGTCTGCACTTGTAACAAGAGACATACCCTGCTCTAGTTCAGCTGCACTCCGTGTTGTCAACCACTGTCAACAGCAGTTCAATTTAGTGCACCAAGGAGAGCCCAAACAATTTGGAAAGAATGATTTAAGCTGAGTGGGTCCCACCCGGCTTCTCCAGAACACACACGCAGAACAGCCAATGCAAGAAAAACATTTAAAAATTATTAGGAAAATTAACAGTAAGAACCCACCAGATCTGGCAGAGGGATTGAAAGCATCTGAAATTACTTAAGTGTTGTGACCAAAAAAAAACCCCACCGACTGAACTGATTTGTCAGTTGCCCAAGTTACAGACTTGCCCATTTCTCCTTCACTTTGTCAGAGAGGAATCTGTGACAAAGAAGCTAGTGACAATATCAGTGTCATTTTACTTATTTTACATGAAAAAAAAAAATCACAAGCCTTACGACTGGAAGAAAATATCTCGATAGCTAATTTGAAAGGGACTATGTCACTTGCCCTATAGAAGACAAATCCAACTAATGCAGACTGCACTGGTGGTGTCTACCATGACTTTAAATCATGTCGATATTCCCTCTCACACTTTAACAGCCAAAAGAATTACAATCTGCTTGGATTAATGCAGCACACTGTCATTAGGCTGGCAATTAAATCCTATTTCTGAGACTGTGTGATCTGAGTCACCAACATCTGCAAATATCTTTACATCTTGTGTAATAGCTGGCCTCAGATCTTGATACACCGAAGTAAAAAGGCCTTTTTAATGGCTCCCATGTTATTTTGGACTTGTAACTTCATGATGACAGCAGCTTCTCAAAACAGCCCATGAATCAAATTTATTATCCAGTTTGTCATGTGGGATTTTCTTAACTCTAAGCCAATAGCGCAACAACAAATCAAGGTAATTCTTCATATTGCATGAATAAAAATTAACCACCTGTTCAAAAACCTTTTGACATTGGAAAGTATTTGGTCTCAGAATTTTGACATATGCAGCATTCACCAGTTCTTCTACCCATCTGAGAAAACACTCTCAAACAGCATCTCCTCTCATGCCAGTCTGTCTTGATGTTAAAAAAGTAAATAAAAATCTGTCAGCCATTCTACTGCTTCCAATATCAGTAGTTACACATGAGAAAAACAATCCAATTGCAGGATGCTCACTCCAGGAATTAATTTCCTCCCCAACAGCGTCACTGAATATTTAAGCAGATCAGTGATTTTCAAATGATGGTTTAGTGGTAAAAACAGCAGCACAGGACCATCTTTTTGCCACATGGATCAGAGAAGAGACAGAATGTTACGGGTTTTGACAAGAAAGTCTAGCTCTACGAATCCATTTAAGAACGAAAGAAATACTACCTTCTCCAACCATAGATGATGTTAAGATAAACATTTCTTTGCTCAAATTAGAGCCTAACCATGAGTCATAATAAAATGTATGCTATACAGACCTAAACAAGGAATATAACCTTTAAAAATTTCAGTCATCTTTTACTTCTTCAACAGTTACTTGCAGTACTTGCCATACCAGAGGAACAGCCGCTGTTTGCAGCCAGGCATCATAGGGCACAACCAAGAAACACACCACCTAACAGTAACCACAGCGAAAGCCAGGAAAGTTTGCTTGAAGTGCACACTCACAAAGTTTCTCTACAAGGTGTACTTTGAAGTGGACTGCTGCAAGCAACCCAAGACCATCTACAGCAAGCACCTGCATTCATAGCGTAAGATGCCCAATCCAATGCCCCGAGCTCTTCCCCACCAGAAGCAGGCACGCTGCAGGCAGTACCTCCTTGATCCGCTTCACGAGTGCGTTCTGATCAAAGGCAACCGCTTCTGCACACTGGTGAAGATGATCTTGGTACCGGAGACACAGCTGCAGTACCTGCTGAGGGTCCAGCTTTTCCAGTTTGGTGTTGGTTGGAGAGGTCTGCCCACTGAGGAGTCCTACAAGGTAAGGGAAGGACCAGAGTTAATCTCACTGTTCGTATCACTAGTTCAGCTGCAAGCCGAGAGGCAGCAGAACAAACCCAGAAAAGCAGCTTTATAAGGGGTAATGAAAAATTAATTCAGGATCTTAGGCTACTGAATAGACTTTAGCAATCTAATAGTCCGGTGAAGACTAAATGTGAGAAGGGCATGGATTGAAGATTTACAGATATTTAGGATTTACAAGCAGTGCAAAGAACAGTTTGCCACACAGCTTAGCCTTCCTTGACAGAACTTAAACACAGACTCTAAATGCAGGTCTATAATGCGTATCAGCTTGGTTTTCAGCAAGCCCTGTTTCCTCTCCTCCATAAATAATCCTAAACTGTCAAAAATTAACTCCCTCATTTGTGTATGCCAGAAGGGGAAGGAGTTGAGATCTGCAGTCCCATATGGGCATGGGACTCAAACTACTTTCACCAGAATCATGCTATCAAAACCAAAGCTCTAAAAATTCACTGGTTCCTCAAAGCAAACCTGAACAAAAAGTGACCCATCTAAGTTAAATTATTAGGGGTGAAATGTTCATGTTTTGCCTACCTCGCCTTTTTTAAAGCTCCAGAACCCTTTCATCTTCTAAGACTTTTCTTCACAATCTCAAAGAACAGCAATATACTTTTTTTTTTAAAATATGAAATTCAGATCCTTATGTACTTGCATGACCAGGTTCCACAAAAAGCTCACTAAACAAAGGCATTGGACTTAAAATTGGGGCACTGGCAATATCCAGAGGAGCAAAATTGCCCAGAGCAATTTCTTATGCCCATTGTTTGTTGCCTACAACATAGTGCAACTTGAGAACCTTTGCTGAGCTCAGGCATACCTGTGCCATACTGACCGCTTTCCCCAAAGCTGCTGGAAAGAATTATGCTAAACCCTAAGGCCATCCTTTTTTTGCTATTTCATTTACTTACCTTCATTTCATTTTCCTTCAGCATTAGCACAACTTTTTTTCTTGTTTGGACACCATCTGTGACAAACATCACACGCAAACAATCTGCTTTTCCCAAAACATCTGTTAAGCTATGTAAACTGAATTCAGTGACCGCACGCATGTGCCCTTTGGGACTCTCAGTTTACAGACAGGAAAAGACATTAAGACAGCAAATGTAAGCAAGTATCACACTAAGCAATTAAAAAGTAGTAAATGCCAGTTATTTGGATTGGAAAAGTTCTTCTAAGAATGTATCTCAGCAGGAAATGGAAACTATTTTGGATGGCCCCCATGCCTATTGGACGCTACAACTGGTGACATCGAGTTCTTGCCAAAACACAAGAACAAGATAGAAACCAAAATGTAAGTCAAAAGCATCTTATGAATTTGAGAAAGTTAAACCTCTGAAAATATTTGTAGACAGAAGTGAAAACAAAACTAGGACAGCAACTTCATCAGATACGATGAAGTAGGTTTACTTTTCAGCAACACTCAGCATCTTATTCTCTCTGGATGCTCTCAATTACCCTTCGCACAAAACCTTTTCTTTCCTCTAGGGGGGAAAAAAAAAAGGATAGTTTTGTTTTACTGACTTGTTGCCCACTACAGTTGCACTGCCTGAGTCAAGGGGTCAGAAGAGGAAATAGACACTTCATTATTTAGTCTCAAACCTCTGCATTAGCAATAGGCAAATTATTTTTTATGTTTTAGAAAGAATCATCTCAAACAAAATCTTAGTTCCAGCAGTATCAATTGCAACTCTTTCAAGTCTACTTTCAGCTGAAGTGCAAAACTTTAACAGGAGCAAATCCAGTGAAGGAAATAAGACTTTTTTTAAAATGTGTGTGTTACATGTTCCAGTGCTTCTTCAGTTTGTAAATTCTGGTCTTCTATAAAATTATCTTGTTAGGATAAATGCTCAAATAATGTTGTCAACTTTTAGTATGTTGAATGTTCACATAGGAATGAAGAGTTCACCATATACCTGAGGCAGCTATCCGGTTTCTGCACCAGTCAAATACACGATGCTATCAACTAACTGATTTTCTTTTATTACTAATCTCTCATCAACTTCAAGAGCAGGAAGAAAATTAGACTCTATTTAAGAGATTTAATTAATACGAAGTGTGTATTTTGGCCAACTTATGCTACTTATGAGAATTCTGAAATGGAAGAGGCCAAGGACTGTAAAATGAGCCAGAAAGGAACATGCTACTCAGACTTATATTATGTACTTACAACCTTGTGCAGGTTACATAATGCTAAACACAAAATTAATAAAGTGTAAGGAGCCTCTAATTCACTACCCAGAAAAGCACAAGCTCAAGTGAAGGGAGACGTTAACTGTTCAGCTAGAATTCCTTCATAAGAAGGCAGAGGTGGAAATACAATCCAGTACAAATGTTTGGAGTAGCAATAAAAACCAAACAGCACATGCCAATTAAAGACAGACTATGGCATTATTTTGGGTGATGCAGTAGGGAGAAGCCAAAGGAACTGGCTTCTCCAAAGACCTCTGGGCTCATGCTGACAATGCCAGAGAACAATTCAGCTTTGAGTTTCAACTTGCAAGAAAGCAAAAAGCAGAGCAAGCAACAGCATGAAAAAGGCCATGCAGCCTTCCACTTGGCAGAAATTCCCATTGTCAAAAAGTCAATCCACCATATTTTTTTTTGTTCACAGTAACTACTTACTACCCACGCTATAAATATTAACACTTTCTTACCATTAACATCCTCCTCCACTCTGCTCTTGTGAGACCTCACCCGGAATACTGCGTCCAGCTCTGGGGCCCCCAACATAAGAAGGACTTGCCAGAGCAAATCCAGAGGAGGGCCACGAAGATGGCTGAAGCATCTCTCCTATGAAGACAGGCTGAGAGAGTTGGGGTTGTTCAGTCTGGAGAAGAGAAGGCTCCAGGAAGACCTTATAGCAGCCTTTCAATACTTAAAGGGAACTTGTCAAAAAGACAGACTTTTTACCAAGGCCTGCAAGTGACAGGACAAGAGGTAGCTGTTTTAAACTGAAAGAGGGTAGGTTTAGACTGGACATAAGGTGACACTTTTTACAATGAGGGTGGCGAGACACTGAAACAGGTTGCCCAGAGAAGTTGTGGATGTCCCATTATTGGAAGTGTTAAAGGTCAGGTTGGACAGGGCTTTGAGCAACCTGGTCTAATGGAAGTTGCCCTGCCTATGGCAGGGGGGTTGGAAGGAGATGATCTTTAAGGTGACGTTTTACGGGGAAGCACAGGGAGCACAAACACGGGAGATGCAGAGCTGGAAAGGACTCCCCATGCCATGGAACCCAGGTATCTTCTCCTCCTCCTCTCCCCAGCAGCAGGCAGTGAGACCAAACAGGTTTAACACAATACCTCCTCCACAAGCTCTGCAGTTCAGAGACAGCAGCGTATGGCCCTATACCCATGAAAAACTTGAGACCCACACAAAAAAACCCTGAACCAGAGTGAGACACAGAAAAGGGTAGGGGGTTAAAAAGGATATTGCTGGTGTCCTTTGTTCCTATATAACATAAAGCTGAGGACATATCTAAAAGCCTCTAGCAATTCAGCACTAAGAAAGCTTCATTTTTAGAGCAGAGATGGTCAGCACTGCGAGCCTTCAGGTATTACTAAACAACTCTCCTCTTAAAAATCACTGCTTCCTTCCTAAAGCCTTGTTCCTACACTTGGAACTCTCCACTCAACAGGGCCATCCCTCAGTGACTGGTCTACATGCAGTTTGTAAGAGGATATGAGATCATATCTGCTGCAACAAAATATTTATTACACCGCTCTTACAAGTGCCAAAAGGGGGAGAGACAGAGGTCACTGAGTGGTTCAGGCTCACTCCCAAAACTTGAACCTGGTCACCAGCACATCTCAGAGGTGAGCCTTACACTGCTTCTTCACTGAGAAAAGGGTATTCCTGTGACTTTGTCTGTGTGACTATTATTCTTCCCCCCACCCCCTCCGAGTTCTGCTCTTAAATGGGAAGAAAACAGCATCTAAAGTTTTAGTTGTTTCTCTTCCAAAGAAGGAAGCACACCAGTAATCATCTTTGCACTGTTTGCAACCTCAAGAAGAGACTGCTTGGCACATGAGTGATGCAACATGTCCCAGTATGGTAAGGAAAGGGGGCATGGAGGATGTCATGGCCTGGAGAAAACAAAAACAGGGAAACAGGAGGACTACTGCAGAACTTTCGTGCACGGACAAAAAATGCTTGTGCAACTTTGAAACTTGCACAGTCTTGGCTATCAAATTACACCGTAAAACAAATAAGAAGACAGACCACATTATGTGCCTGCCACAGTGTAGTGAAGTCAAGTTCTCCCACCTACTCTGGATACATCTGATCAGTAAACAGCACGCCCATGAAGGTGATAAACAGCAACTGGGACAAAGAAAGATTCACATTTCAGCTCCTAAATGGTGCTTTAGATAAAAACAACCCAATACACCAAATATGTCGTGCAAAGAAAAATATCATATATCACTACAAGGCTAGCTGACCCACAGACTTGACAAATCTGTTATTGTTTCCATATTCCTTGGCAAAGCAGAGGCATGTTAAAACCATTTTCCTCCTACTTAGTCATCTCCTTGTTGGTTCCAGGTCAACATACACTTCCAACAAATCATATCCTACAGAGCAGAAGAAAGCTGTTAGTTTAAAAAAAATTTTACGACTGGAAGTGAAGTTCTTGAAAAAATGCTTTACATGCTATACTGATTCTACATACGTACAGAACGTAGTAACCCACCACAGTTATGTTCTGCTGCTTTAATGGACAACCCTAGCAACAACTTGAGTGCTTTCCAACCTGAAAAGTATTAATATTTCGTTTTGACTTCCGTATTTCCACTTGTCAATCCCCTTTTCAACCAGTAACAGCAGACATTACAAAAAGAAAACCAATAGGTCCACAGTTGTTAATTTATTATTACAGACAGCAAAACACGTGATGCTGTGGTCTTGTTACTCATTTTAAGGCCAGAAAGTGTTGCTGTCATCAGCTAACCAATCTTTCTGTGGCATATAAGAGAGGATTTTAAAAGTAACTCCTTATTTAATCAGACTAGAAGCCTGCCTTGCCCAGAATACTGCTTCCAACATTTGACAACAGTGGACATCTAGAAAACAACATCTTTAACAGTTCTTCTTCCTCTTCCACAACCTTCCTGCCTCCAAAAGTTATAAATAAAAATTTCAGGCACAAAATAATGTCCTCAGTGAAGCTATGATACTTGAATTTCACTAATCCTTTTTGAAAGGTATACATTTATCTCCATAATACCCTGCGGCAATGAGTAAGATGCTTATTTACGCACAGCGTTAAGAAAATTCTTTTCACTTGCTACTCTGCAGCAACAGAAATCTATAGAGCGGGGAGTACTTTCTCCCATCATCTTTCCAAGCACAAGAACCCCACTGATCAGTCTTCTCTCCCACAGAAGACTTAATTTCTCTAATTACCTCTGTAACACCTTCAAATACCTCTAACCTGAGGGCTGACTCTGCTCTTTAAAGGCCACGTCAATTCTTCTGCAATGTATAATGGTTACGCCTCTAACAATCCAGTTGCTTCTATAATTGCTTCCCCTTTGCTGGACCTAGTAATCAGCAACACCCTTTTTAAGAGCATGCATTACAGTGTATTGCACATGTCATCACCTGTTCTCCTAAGACCAAGGTTAAACAAAGCAACAGATTACACAACACGATTAGCAATAGCTTGTCAAGTTTACAGAGGCATTGCTGGGTTCTTGCACCCATTTCTGGAGGTTTATTACTTTGTACATTACCTTTTTTTCTAAAACCTCTTCTGTGAACACTTGTCATTCATCCTTGTGAAGAATGACGTACTATTTTTGTAGCAAACACTGATTCAACTACTGGATTTTGCTTTTCTGAAATTCTTCTCTGAAGACAATTCCACAGACTCTTCAGCAAGCTCCTGGAGAATCTGAAAAGCTGTCATTAAATATACATGCTAGTAGAAAGCTGTTTGAGAAATTTCTACTCTGATCTTCTGCTGATTTCCTATTTAACCTGCTGGAGTTTGTGATCGTTTGCTCTCCTAACACAAGATTCTTCTTAACTCTTTTGTGTGCGGATATCTTTTTGCCTATAGCTCCATTCACATTGCTTTAGCTACACCATTTTTCCCTCTCCCACTCTTCACAATCACCTGTGCTGCCTGCAACTTAGCTTATTCCAGCTGTTCCCACCGTCTCCTCTTACTACCCTCATTTTTTATGAAACTCAAAAAAATCACAGAATGGTAAAGGTTGGAAGGGACCTCTGGAGATCATCTAGTCCACCCCCCTGCTAGAGCAGGCAAACTCATCTTCATAAATTTAATCTAAGACAGTAAAACTTTTTCAGCTCGTCTGTTCCTCACTGGAGTAGACTATGGTCACTATTAATATAATAGCATTGAGTCTTTTCGTTTACCCTCATTAAGACAGCATTACTTTTAGCTTAAACAGCTCCAGTGTTTTTCAAGACTCCAGGAATTTTCCTGTGTTCCAAGAGTATTTAAAAATGATCAACCTCACAACTTGCCTCATCAAGCTTTTCTAAAGCTCTTGCGTAGAAGCTACCCAGTCTGGCCAGCTTCTTAGTAAGTCTGGCCTCAGTGGCCACAGGTTAACTATTACAGTCACCTTTCGTGTTACTATTTGCATGGAAAGATTGTTTTGCCAGTAGCTTCAGGCATCCTAAGTACCAAAAAAGATTCACACAAGAAACAGATGAAGTCACAACCCCGAAGACTGAGCCATCTTTCTTGACTGTTACTGCTTGCACAAGTTTGGAGGCAGGAACTTGCTATTAGCTGAGAGAGTGAGCCCATTTCCATATAGTTTCCATGCAGGAAGACATTAATATGACCTACAGAAAAAAAATAATTGCACATGTATGTGCAGCAGAATAAAAGGCATTAAAATACCTCCAAACAGATAAAGTAATCAGATTTACAGAGCTCTTATTGACTAAATGCTTTGAATTTTAATTGTATACTTCCTCTCTCATTCTTGAAGACTAAGAAAAGACTACATTTTCAGCAAAGTCTGGAGAGTCAAAAGAGGTTTTCGGGGGGTTGTTTTGTTTCATTTTGTGGGTTTTTTGGTTGTTTCTTTTTTTTTTAAGTAACACCTCAGTTAGGAATCATCAAAATTTATACACTCGAACTTGGAAACCCAGGCTGCCCATAAGAAAAGGGTACACACCAGAGAATTAGTAAGTCAACCGGAAAGAAACTGAAAGAAAACTAAAAAAAAAAACCAAAACAAAACACAACAATACTGCTACTCACCCAGAAATCTTTATGCTCAAATGTGGATGACCACATGATCTTTGTCACAGACCAGTTTATTTTCTAAAAATCTCACTGATAAAACACCTTGTAATAAAATACGTTTTCACTCCAAGACAAAAGTTCGCTTTTGTCGACTGTGTATTTTCAATTCCTTTGAACTTTAAAGGGGGAACACAACGACTGTAGGCAGACTGAATAGCTATTATGTGAGCAAAGAACATATTTGTATTGTGGCAAGGAATGTTGGCTGTAACAGCAGATTTTCCCTCTACTTTGGAGTCGGTACCATGTGATCGTTTACTTCTGCATGGGTGACAGATGGGCTGAAGACTCTCATCTTGTCCCATCATTTAACAGGCAACTTTTCTGACTGCAGAGCTCAAATATGCTCTCAATATGAATACTGCGCCTCAGCATCCTAACACAGCAGAAGCTATTGCTTGTAAGACATTACTTACACCACGACATATAAATTGCCTCTCCTTTTGTTCTTCCACCACTTGTCTTAAACATTAAAAAGATTCAAGACATTTAGGTTTCTACATAAATGTAGTTTGCTACAATTCTAAGACAAAAACTCCAGTCTTACAGATTTCCACCTATTAAGGTCACATAATTTATATTAGAAGAAATTGTCATTCAGAAGGGGGTGGGGTTTTGTTGTTGTTATTAGTAATTACACTAAAAGAGTATTTGTTTATAATATTTCTGTTTTCCTACTGACCCCGACTTTCGCTTAGGACTAGACCCTGCAAAGATTTCTAGACATCATTAAAGCTTTCTCCTGTCACATAGGGTGGTTATACATAACCAGTAATGTGCGCGCAATTTTTTTGCGCCACTGAAGCTTGCAGCTTGCCTGATGTGATGACTTTTGCCCCACGCTTTCTAGGATCTGTACAGCAGTTAGCACACTGGAGTCTGATCATGACCGAGACTTTGAATACTGCTGAAAAACCACGTCTCAATGCAAAAAATTTCTAAACTAAAATTCCCATTTGAAAAGAAGTAAAACAGAAAGACATCAGAAACGCTTCCTCATTTGGATTGTTAGAAACCTGAAAGTCCAAAAGCAGAAGATAGCGCACCACTGACATGTACTGAGATTTCAGCCTGCAGTTACTTAGACAAGCCTCTCTAGAAGTATGAGATTGCTTAGTGTTACACCTTCAAAAAGTCACTAGCGGTTGCCATAAAATTGGAAGCATGTCTACCAATACCCTGCTTTTGAAGCTTCGGGTAGCGAAAAAGGTACACCACATACTCTGAAAAAACAGCAGGCAGCTGCGCTTTATCAACTAAAAGCAGCCAATAACCTACCCAGTCCATGCCCCTACTGATTTTTCACTTCTAGAGCACAGAAGTAATACAGAAAAATAAGTGGGTTTGATATGCAGTTGCAAAATTGTATGACCGACTTCCTGCAACAGACCCCGAAGTATAAAAACAGGCACAAGGCTGGAAAAACGGGTGGGGTAATTCACAGGGAAGTGAGACACGATAGTCCTGTGTCATGCAGTAAGCTGTACTTACTCTGCAGCAATGGGTTGGGTTTTTCGAGAACAGAAGAGAGGCCCAAGACCTACCATCGTCTGATTATGTAAGCACATGGTATCTGCAGGCTACAACTGACCCCATTCCTAAGTACTCTGCAAACCAAAGGTCAGAAGACTAAGATCATTTTATAAGATGAGGAATGGAGACACAAAGGAATTAAATTATTTATCTGAGACCACATGGAAACTGCTGTCCTTCAGCTTCAGCGCCAGAACATCCCTCCCCTTCTCTTACCCTCAAATACCAAACGCCAGCAGGGCAGACAGCAGCAGAGCCTGCTTCCCTACAGCACTGTCGGCATTGAGCACTCAGCAGCAACGTGGTCTCTCCCACACAGATTCTCAGACATCTAAAGGTGCATAAGACAACCTGAGCCAAATCAACAGGTGGTTCCCTCCGACCCCCAAACACATACTTCACAGAAGGGAAGGTCCAACTCCCATCTTCGTCATAATATGCCTCACCACAGCTCTTGCACAGAAAATTATTCACTTCACTAAAACCACAGAGAACTAATAGAGTTGTTTTCTTTTTCCTGTAGCAAAAGGTACCAGAACAAACAACAGGGTAGCAAAAGGAACCAGAACACCAGGAGATTAAAACTATAGCTAGTCCCAGGAGAGGCGGGAGAGAGGCAAGGGAAGGAAAGGACAGAGGGGGACTTGTCTGCTTTAGTAACAGCAAGCTGTCACTTCAATTTTTTTTAATGCATGCAAAGCACTGAGAGTCTCAACTTTACCTGTCCACCCATCTTCCTTGAAGCAATAGGACCTTAACTATCTTTCGTATCTCTTTCCCACTGCAAAGTTTGGTTGAAATTTGCCAGCAGATGCAACGTTTTCTAGGCTGTAGATGGAAGAGAAACAAATAAAACTCAACTTCTTTTAAATAAAATCTAAAACCCCCAAAAATCTACAAGCTAAAACTAATTTAACTGATTTTATTACCAGTAATAAAGATTAGCCTCATGGCAATCTTTATTTAGTTTTATGCAAAAGCGCATGGATATTCATTCACATGACATAGCACACATACTAGCAGAAAAAAAAACCCAAACCAGTACTCAGTGGTTTAGAGGAAAGGTGACGTCTGAAGTCACCTGCGAGTACAAGGGCACCCACGTGAAGTTGGGGCACGTTTGCTATTCCACAATAACCAGCCTGTGTACACACACTAACCCCAAGTAAATTCAGTGGGGGCAGAGTACACTGTGCTGCTTTTACGAAGAGGCAAAAGGACACACAGAGGCAATTACTATAGTGTAGCTGAAGTGCTGCAAGCCTGAGTTGACAACCTAGTTTTCTCTATGGTAACTTATTCATAGGCTTTGTGCCTGAGATCACGTTACGGGAAAGATGATTTAAGGCAAAATGGTCAGCCACTTCAGGCTCACAGATCACATCTACAGCATGCCTGTAAATGAGGTATGCTTCTTCAACAAGTAACATCTTTTCTTAGATTAACCGATACCGCTGTCTGTTTTCTCCAAACTTTCAGGCACTTTCTTCAGTTGTCAATTTGAGTTTTCTGTTTGCAATTTATTGCCACAGCATGGCATGGAGCAAGACTGATGAACAGGTCATTTACTTACAGATTCAACAAGTTCAACACTTCAGTTTTCTTTTCCAAAGATGGAGAAAACTGTTTTAAAAATGACAGAGAAAACTTTAAAGATAGCTTCACTGAAAGAGTTCCTTTTAAATAAGTAAGGGGATCTGTTGATGAAGGTTCTTATCAATGCTTTATAAATGCAAACAAAGCACAATGCTGATCCTGGTATAACCATCATCTATATACATGAAATACACAGTTTCTATTTGATATGTAGCAGCACTTTTCATGTATTTCCCATAATTTTTTTATCATCACAAAAATGTAGACACTTGTGATATTTTCTTCTTCTTTCCTCACAAGGAATTTCTGTATCAGATCAAAATACAGTCAAGTGTTAGACCACAAATCATTCACTTCTGTTCCGGCAAACATGATATCCTCAATTACACCTGCAGCCTCAAACCTTAAGGGCTCCAGGGAAGGCACATTGCCATAGTAAAAATAACATCATGGCCAAGAGTTATGGCCACATCACGGCCTTTGTCCATCTTTCCAAGAGTGCTATCTAAAATACACATTAAAGAAGCACTGTACATAATATACTATTGACACTTTCTGGCCACAGGTACCAGGAATACTAATTTGTCTCTACGACATACATTCAGGAAAACATTCTGAAGAACAACGGTCATTTGTAAACGCATCAGAGTTGACATTTTCTACTTGATCATCTTTTCTCACTTGACCCAACTTACCACTCAGCTATTCTGCTACCAATGCGGGCTGCTGTTTCACATCCAAATAAAAATTTGGATGGTACTTATTTCCTCTCTGAAGGTTTTACCAGCATGACTTGGAAAGGCTGTACTACTCGGGAATAGCAACATCTAAGTGGCACTGATAAAACTTTTTAAATGATACAGCCCATACGTACATAGCTCATACAGCATATACTTCATAGAAACTAAGTAATTGCTCCTTGCTTTTTCTTATAACAAGATTAAATGGACTATTTTGTCTAATAGCATAAGTGGTTATCTACTAGCAAGTTCAACTGAGCAAAAGGAGAGAGAGGTCTACCCACCGCATATCTCCTGTTCAGTGCCAAGCAAGGAAGCATCACTTTGGGAACTTGGATGCCCTCAGACAGTTAAACTTCTTTCTTTGGCAACCCCACTGCCCAAACAGCACGAAATTATTCAGGAAGAGCCATTTTCTAATTAAATGATCCTGCCATCTGACATCTCTTCTGTGAACGCCTGCTGAAGTCTGAACCAATCCTTTCATCCCTGCCCTAGCTCTCTCACCCATACTTAAACATTCAGGTTTTGTTTCTACCTTTCTAATTCAGGTTAGCCAAACTCAAGCGCTGACGTACTTTCCTTTCTCACTATGATTTGACTCTTTCCCGCATCCATTAGAACTGATTTTAGAAGAACCTCAAGGGATAGTGGATGTCATTTTCCCAGCAGTATTAGTATCTAAATAACTATTACTGTTCGCATCATAGCATTGCAAGCGGCCAGAAGGAAACATGAAGTTGGCATGACATTATAACAACTAAATTTAGGATATTGAAATTACTCGAAGGCTGAGCTGTGGAGAAAAGGAAGAGTCAATGCACACGCTATTTACTTTCGACAGGGTGTTTAAAAAACTAATCACTCAGCTTTGCTGGACTTAACTAGGGCACCTAAAACATTCAACAGTTACACAGAAGTAAGTGGCCTGCTGTACTCTGCATTACCTCCATGTTTATAATCTCCTGTCAAATACTGTCAAGTGGCAAAGTGCCTTGAAGAAAGACAAAGCATAATAAGGAATCCCTAGCATGAAGAGTTTTAAAATCCCCAGAGGGGGAATAAAAAAAATCAGGCAAATTGCACCTCCTTTGTAGTAGAGAGTTTACATTCCCTTTGCACTTCAACAAATAAACCCGCTAGTAAAATATTATGAAAGAACATCATCTTACTATTAAAATAATAAGCAAGTTTTGAATACCTAATAACAATGTTTGTGTGATCCTGTCCTTATAGCTAACCTACAGGTAGCGGTAATCTAGGAGTACCACTTTTATCAGCTAGAACAAGTAACAGCACAGGGTTAGCAAGCCTAGGAGCTTCTTGAGTCCCGGCTCCCCACACTGGAAGTCAAGGACTCAAGTGGCCATCAGCCTGGGCAGAAGCATCTTGGAGCCAGCCCCAACAACTTCCACATTCCAGCTCCACCAGGCATGTGTATCACTCCCTCTGCAGTCAGAGATATCCAGAATATAACAATTCATTTCTTCCTCCACTCAAGCCCCCCTAAAAAGTGCAGCGGTAAAAACATCTCTTGCTTATTTTATTTTTTTTTTTAATAAACAGTCTGCTGATGGGTGTGCTCACACACAGCACGAACCTATTTCCTAAGTCTGTCATGGAAAGTATCAGTCATTTCATACCAAAATTTCACTTCCTCGCTGTAATGGTTCTAAGCATGTGGTAGGTGGAGCTTTGCTCATCCTAAATCATGTCTCCCTCAAGGTACTTACAAGGTCCACTACAAGACCTATAAAGCCTTTATAGCTGGAAAGCCTCCCAGCAGTCGGGAAAAGACCCTGTTTAAGAAGGCACCCTCGCAGAACTACATCCTGAGCTGATCTTAGGGCACTCTGCCACTGAAAAGGGGATGAATCTTATTGCTCTGCCACCACTCCTTACCAAGCAGGCCAGGCGCCCTCCTTGTACCAGTTCTGGTTCTCACTGAGCTCCCCCACAGATGGATTCAGCTCACCAACCTACCTAAAAACTACACACTTGTTGCCATTAGTTCTCCATCGGCCCACCAAGCCAGACTGGCTCACAAGAGGGCCAACAAGCCTCAGAAGCAGGACAAAACACACAGCTATAGGTATGTCCTTCCTCCTCTCAGCTGTTAGATCAGCTCTCCCACTCTGGGGATGATCTAAAGACAAACAGACATTCGTCCTCAGTCTGGTGCAGAGTCTGGCATGCAAGATTATAAGAGCCCTCCCAGGCACAGGACTCACTCTCAGCATCTTCTGACTACACTAAGAAAGAAAAATGCATCATGTTATGGATACGTACAGCATCAGAATACCACCAGTTAGAGTAATTACGGGTACGTGAGGACATCTGTCTACTCCTTTTGCTCATAACATTAGAAAATATGGACAATAGCCAAATAAAACTAAAAACACTGAATAGTTTCTCAACTGTTGAGTATTTTATCCTGTATGGCTTTAAAAAAACCCAAACCAGACTTTCTGACTTGGTTTACTATAAGAGAAATTCAACAGCATTTCAATTAACACATCTCCATCGGGTATTGCTTGTGCAAAGCAAGTTACAACTCTTGGTGAGGCTCCGGTGCTGTAACCTTTCTTAACAAGGGCCCTGAATCGGAGTGCAGAGCTGCAATGCTCAGCTGCTGCGGCTTATACAATAAGAAGGAAGGCTTGCTCCCCTAGCTCAGGCCTCCTGCCACAGTGGAGGGGCAGCACCCACCTCCTCAGCCCCTGGACCCTGCAGCATCCAGGAGGAGCCCCTGAGCAAGAGAAAACTAGCTGGGCACCTCTCCCCCTCTGCAATATACTGCTGGGCAGAAAGGTACCTCGGGAAAATCCCATTATTCTGTATTAATATATATACATGCCCCTAAAGCTCAAAATTCTCTTCACTTACCATCTGAAACAACAACTTTGTTTGTGACACTGACAGCAATTAATTCTTACATTCTGAGCAGAATGGTTCTGACTTCAGATAAGAAATAAAATACCAGGAAGGGATGAGCTATAAAGCCAAAGACAGTCTTGTTTCCAGGCAAATTCTCTTCTTTGTTATAAAAATATGGAGAGGAAAAAAAAAAGAAAAAAGGCAGGATGCTTCCAAATTAAGTTTTAAGATTATACAGGAAAACAATTGAAAATTAAACATTTGGTGGGACATTATCTGCATTTGCTGCTATTTTAAAATGACAGAAGTGAGAAAGTTATTTTTCACTACATTTAGCATTTTTAAAGCTCTTAATAGCAAACTGTATAGTCCCAGCATTCACATCAGACAGCATCTAAGACTTTTTGCTTTTCAGATCACTGAAGATTAAAGGATCACGCTCCAATGCCTACAAGCCGTCACTTGGTGCTGCGTGTCCACAGCAATTTGCCATCGCAGTTTGAACAGACACAGGCCTAGCTCTTGTGCTGGCACTTGCAGGGTGTTAGGGTGCAGGATGTGCAACTGGCCTCAGAAGGGGCTCCTGGTCTCCCACCTACCCCTTCCCAAAGGGCTGTATGCCACTGACCCCAGTCACCCTTTCCCAGGCTTAGCACTCACACAGCTGTGGGACATCCTGGTTCAAGCCAGCTGATCCAGCAAAAGCCTCCCCCTTTCAGCAAAACTGCTTCTCCCTCCCACTGGCCCACGCAACAAAAGCACCTGGTGGCTGCTGCACAGCCACCAAGCCCACCACAACAGAAGACGATGGCGGTCTGCAGCAGCAGTACCACCGTGGAGTGGCGATGCCTTTACACTGTGAAATCCTCCAGGTTTTTCAGTAAGATTCAGAGCCTGGGTACACAAATCAAAAGTGCAGTAATAAGCCACAAATGTGGGCTATCTCCCTTTGGGAAATGCAAGGCAGGGTGGGTTATCTGTCAGGACCCGAGAGAGAAGCTGCCTCGCTTCACTGCTGCCAGCCTACAAGAGGTAGCTGCTGTACCTACACCAACTCCTTACCTGCAGTGGTACTTGTTCCTGCGCACAGCCTGCAGACACGGTAGCTTCAGTTTAGCTTTCAGAAAACGCTCCTTCAAGTCCAGTATAATACTGAACCCAGAAAAATACCGAAGTCCTATGAACAGTATATCCAGGTCTAAGTGACCTCTAACTGCTACATCTATCACACACTCACTGTAACTGGAACATGATTTTGACATTAGGTTCTCCATCTGCAGGATGCAATCCATACTTTCTTAGGTTTCTTATGAAGGTGATATACCTTGCATGCTTAAACTCTGTTCACGTTAGGCTCACTGGTAACGTCAGGATGGCTGTAAGACCTGCAGCTGTTAACAGAAAGTAGCTGTTCCAGACACCGTTTCGTTATAGGGTCCTACACAAACGTAGCCACTTTTGCAACTATTTTAGCACTGCCTTTTGCAAACTGTACAAAAATGGGCTCAGAGGTAGAAAAGGGATGCAGAAGGGGATTAGCCACAATTTTTTTCAGAAGATGTAGGGGAAGAATTTTGATCATCTAGGAATCTGTAACCACAGGGCTGATGACAGAAGAGCCTTACCATTTTTTGTTCTGAAATCATGGAGCATTTCTTGTTTTCACTAATACAAATACATATCAACATGTAGGCTCTGCATCGCCACTCTAACAAAAGGAAAGTCTGAAAGCAATATGAAAACAAACTGGTAGTGCAGACACGTATGCATCTCTTCTTGGGTTAGGGGAGAAAGAGAACAGGGGAAACTAACTACAGCAAACATGAGTGACAGTAACGTACAACAGTCTACAACTGCCTTAAAATTAACACACAAAACAATTTAGAACATGTTAAATCTTGAAAGTCTGGAGCTTTGAGTTCTTGAGACTCTCTTAGAAATGCATTAGTATCTTAAAAATTTTCATTCAACTCAATTAATGAATACTTGACTTTTTTTCTTTTCTGACTTAATTTAGGGAGAGTAGGATGGCACTTGCAGCAGCAGTTAAATGATTCGATTCTGATCGCTTTCAGTAAAGGAGTACAGCACACAACAAACCTGACCGTTCCTCCTCCCCAGCTACACTGCCTGCACTTCCAAGCAGCTCCAGCACAAATGCAACACCTTTTCCTTGTCCAGTCTGCCTTGAAGTCTGGTGCACTGTCCTTTGCTCTATCCAGAGCTGAGTCATTGCAGAAAAGGTCTGAAGCGTGCACATGTCTAGGAAGGTCATTCAACAGAGAGCACTCAGATCTATTCAATCAATGCCATGCTAGGCGAATTTTTTGGATGAGATAGCGTGATCTAGCAGGAAGTCATCAAATTTAAAAGCTTCCGGAGAGTCACATATACCTGAGGGAATCACGTAACAGAGGGTCAAATGTGAAGCTTTGCCTCCTTACGCTACCACAGCGGCTCTAAAAGCCTGGCAATGAGAGCCAGTTGAACATAAGTTACATTGTTAAATCGATTTGCAAAGTTTGTGCTCCCAACAATCCAGTTTTTAAATCCTTTTAGATTCTGAAAAACAACCGCCCAATTTTCCACAAGTGCTCAATATCCTGAAAAGCTGTTTGCTAACTACACAGATACCTTACATACGTTTGGGTAGCTGCAGGCTGCTTGTAGCAACTTGTATACATGGTGCAGATAAGGCAAGGGAGGTATACAGGACACAGAAGATACCTCACATCTGTACAGCCATAAGGCTCAGTACTGACACTTACTCCAGTCCAGGCGAGCTCTTTTCTAGTTTAACTTGTGCCACTTCAGAAACGGTCTGCTCTGAACTAGAGTACATGAACACTAACAGAGCAAACACCACACAACTCCTATGTTTGTTAAGGAAGGAAAAAAAGTTCTTAGACCAAGTTATATGTTTTAAATAAATAAATAAAAACCCACAACAATTCTATCCTCTGCAAGAGCATTCATACAGGAGACAACCAGCAGTAGGTGTTCTAGCATAGACAGGTCGTAGATTAGACGCTGTTAATGATTTCTCATGCTTTTTTGGTTTTAGAAGACTATTTTGTTTTTTAGAAGCAGTTTTTTCTAAAACTGCTCTATCACAACATTCATTCATTACACCTGCACCTTTTCTGACATGTTTTCCAACATGGCTCACCATCAAATTCACCAAATACCAGTAGTTACTTCTTCGCTTCAGAGTGGTACCTGCTGGAAGAAAGCTCTCACTGTTCTGCTGCCTGCCTGCCTCCTCTAAGTCTCTCTTTCTAGAGAGAAAACTTTGCATAACTTGAAGTATAAAATATGATGAAGCTTTAAAAGAAGAGTATGATTGGCCAAGCAATGAAGCTACCAGGTGTCACAAAAACTGAACTTCTTTATTCAAGCAAAAATTCCCATTAAAGCCAAATGAGGTTTTGTTGAATAAGGGCCACAGGAATGAGCCCGTAGTATGTTCTCAACTGGGAGCAAGTCAAAGTAAATTACGCAATGGCCGACAGGAGTCTGTGTACAGCTCCTCAGAGCCGCAGTGTAGGAGGAGCCCTGAAGCATCCTTAACCTTTGTCTATTTATGTCCCAGCACTAAAACTCCTTCCAACAAAACAAGCCATGCTTTTATATTTTTATTAGCCCAATTTATAGCAAACAACTCTCTCCTCCTCTTCCTCTTTCCCCTCCTCTCCTTCCCCTTTGCAGTGTTATGCTGTTTGTGTGGAAAAAACCAAGCTACTGCCCTTGCCAAGAGTGACATCAACTCATTCTTATCCAGTGATGTCCAGCAGAATCTTCCTCTGATAAACATTTGCTCAGTGTCAGAGCCCCAAGGTTACTGGCTGCATTTTGTTTTCATTGTCGTTTGTCTTCTGACACTTTGCTGCTCCTTATACACTGAAATCCCTCCCCACGTCTTCGATCTGGAGCCAGAGCAACGCAGTGAACAGGACATTCCTTCCTGCTTACCCGGGCCTTCCCGCCACCCCCTGCCCCCTGGAACAAGAGCCTGTTTGTCTCTCCGTGAACAATAAAAAGCTGATATCGTGGAGAAGCAAAAAAAAATAGGAACAAAGTGTGTGCAAAAAGCAANTCTGTTTGTCTCTCTGTGAACAATAAAAAGCTGATATCGTGGAGAAGCAAAAAAAAATAGGAACAAAGTGTGTGCAAAAAGCAATTCAGGAGTACAGACCTATGGATTTTTGAACTTTGTTTTCTCTTTTTTGTACAGATTTTCTTATATCCTTCCCTAGCATGCTCTAAAGTTAGCGAAGAGGTGTAGCTGGATCAACGTGCTGATGTACCTTCCTCTCCTCCAACAACAGTACCCTCCAGCAAGACTCAGCGATACTTGCTCAAATCTGGCATCTATGCTGTCTCATGCTTCTGGGCTCACCCCCACCTGATAAAGCATCTCAGAATTTTTCCTCTTCTCCCACCTTTTTCCATCCTCTTCTCACAAGCCACCAGCTTTCTGGAGCAAAGGGAAGCAGATGATGCTTTTCCTCGCACACTCCCCTAGCATTTTACACAAGCTGACATTTATCTCAAGTACATCAGCCTGTGTCTTCAGGCAACTAGTACTGAATGAAATGCATTACTGTTTGTCTCAGCAAGGTGGAATCCATGGATGATCTATTACAGCAAGGATGAGAGAAGATTTTTACAAAACCAAAAGGGTTGAGTAAAAGTCAAGAGCCCTGAAATGTCTAGCAGTGAACAAAGAATGAAAATAGGCATCTTTTTGCCTGGGATGGCTCCTATCTACAACTCCACTGAAGAGGAAAGACTCTACAGAAACTTCAACTTACAGGACAACAAACACATTGCATCTACAACCGCGTTCCTCCTTGGGTCATCAGGGAGAAAGAAAAAACAATTTGTACAGTTTTCCAGAAAGAAAAGTCTGCTGTAATTGGAAGGAGATGTTCTGGTAGCATCAACGTACAGACTCCCGCTTTTCTAGGAAGCTAGTCCTAAAACCTCCTCTGGTGTTCAGGAAAAGGTTGCAGCTGTTCCAAACAGTTTATAAAAACAATGTCCTTTTAGCTTGTGTGTGACACAATGAAGGTCAATTACCTGCAGAAAGCAAGTGAAGAAAAAAATTACTTCCAAGTGTTACCATTAACACATACTAACTGTACTAGAGCATTAGAAGTACTGAGGAAAACCGACACAAAAAATTACTCCCTGCCACCAACACTTAAAGGAGTCTTCTAGAAGAAAGAAAGAGAAGGCAATCACCTGGCTTAAAAGAAAGCATAGGAATCCAGTGTTTAGACAGGTTGGTCAACCTGTCCTTTGATTTTTCAACCTCTCCAGTTCTCAGTGGTGCAGCTGCTATCACTTGGATCCAGCCGTTCCTGCGAATTCACACGTTAGCGATACCTGCTGCCGCTGGGCTATCTGCAACATCCTCTTACACAACAGCAAACTCTGCCCTTGTATAGTTTCTCACTGGTTTTTATACTTTATCATTACTGTTTTCTATTTCAGACAGAAAATATTAACAAACAAGACAGTTCCTCAACTCGTAGCCTCATTTCCTAAAAGCCTTGACTGCTCTCACTGAAGTTCATGACCATGTCAGTGGCCTAAACAAGTAGGTGGAATATAAGTAACAGCCATAGTCAAAGTCAGGCAAGAAATACGTTCTCAAACCATAAGGAACGAACACACAGGCTCTCAAATACACTTTAAACAACAAATGAGACATATTTTAAATATTTCCAAGGAGAAGGTTGCTTATCTTTTAGAAAGATGTTTGGGAAGATCAAGGTCTTATTTCCTATGTACGTAACAGTTCTTTTGAAACTGTAAAATATTAGTAGTAGTTAAAAAATAAAGTCATCAGCTAGCCTGCAAATACGTATTTTGCGAAGAAGGGTCCAGTAGATTAATCTGTGCTACTTACTGAGAAGAGAGAAGGGGGTCCCAGTAAGACAGCCATGTAAATGAACGGAAGTCCACCTCTTGCCTTGAAGGCCTAATAAGATGCTACATCACTACTCCACAGGCTGCCCTCAAAGTTTTCCTGTCACTTTTCACAACTGAACAGCCAGCCAGATGCAGCAACAATTTACACAGAAACAACACTACAAATCTATAACTGAACATGTAATATCATTCCACAGAAGCATGCATTAAAAAAACCCTACACAAACAGAAGCAACACATGCCAGCCTTAAAATACACTAAAAAAAACCAGAGTGATTTTCCAGAATACACAAAGCACATTTTTAGCACCAAATTCATTACAAGTATTTGCACTGAAACGTATCTTAACTCAGTAGTCAGAGCTTGAGGGGAAAGGAAAGGGGAGAATTTTTTTTTTTTTAAGATACACAAACACAACCATTTGATGCTACTGCCTGAGTGGTCGCTTCACTGTCCTAAAGGTGAACTCATTGTTGGCTGACACACAGGCACACAGCTCCATAGGAAACCCAGGTGATATTCATACCCACATTCATTTTAGGGTTGAGTTCTTTTCTAGGGTATTGTAATTTATTATATTTGCATGAGTATTTCTAGTATCTGGAAATGGGATGTTTGGTCACAGAAATACTAACAGGGACCCAAATTCCCAAATGACCTTGACTATAATTAACCATCTAATTATAGTGTCATTTGCCCTACCGACACCTCTCTGGGAGTCTCTGGCTGTTTTGTGTCAACAGATACACTGACTGCAGAATTTGTCAGAGCTGCCCTCTCAGCAAGATAAACCCCTATGTAAGAAGAGAGGTGATAGTTGCAATACAGGAATTCATATGCCTATGAAGAAGATAAACACTTTTTTCATGGCAGAAAGAAAAAAAAACATACAGCAGTGCTGTCTCAGGGGTTTAATTAGCTTAGCAGGAACACTGATAACAAGACATCTTATCAGGAGCTTTGCTTTCAACAAAACCAATTAGTATCAATTTAAACAGAACAAGCTAAGATAAACGTGTACATAACATGCGTAACCTTGAGGTTCGCAATGCCTAATAATTAAGTATTGGATCATTTCCCATACTCGAGAGAGCAAAGTTTGTATAAATCAACAATAATCAAAGGAAAGTTGTTCTTCTATGGGGACAAGAAGGGTTTGAATCCAGTACATTGATTTCAGCCAGTTGTCCTTGTGAAACTGAGCCATGGCAAGGCTCAGGGTTTTTGAGCAACTCCTTGAGATTTCCAAACCAGATTGTGAACTTTTCCTTCCTATCATTTTGAATTATTTTTCTTAGAAAAAAAAAAAATCAGTCCATGCTTCCAAAGTCTCTTCTAGACAAAGGAAAAGCTAAGCCACAGCTAATTAGCAAAACTCCCACCCAGAACTGTACTTATGCACCTCCTTGCCTCTCTCTGTTCTTTTGCAGACTTCTCTATCTGCTTTTCCATTGCTATTTATTTTTAATCTCCTGTTTCCAGCAATATTTATCTGGATTTTTGAACTAACAATAGTTTGATGGGTCCTTATTTACCGATACAGATTTTAACCTCATACAACCTCTAAATAGGCTGGATGAGCAGAAAGCAAGGTGGATTGAAAACTGGCTGGGCTCGAAGGGTTGTGATGAGTGGCACAAAGTCCAGCTGGAGGCCAGTTACCAGTGGTGTTACTGCAGAGACCAAAACTGGGACCAGTATTGTTTAATACATTCATTAATGACCTAGATCATGCAACAGAGCGCACCCTCGGCATTTTTTCACAGTCAACAAGACTGGGAGGAACAGCTGATAACAGCAGAGGATTGTGCTGCCATTCAGAGGGACCTCAACAGGCTGGAGAAACATGCTGATGGGAATCTCACAAAGGTCAACAAGAAATGTAGAGTTCTGCACCTGGGGAGGAATCACCCCAAGCACCAGTACACACTGGGGGCCAACTGGCTGGAAAGCAGCTTTGCAGAGAGGGACTTGTGGGTCCTGACAGACAAGTTGAACATGAGCTGACAGCATGCCTCTGCAGCAAAGACAGCCAACAGATCCCAGGTTGCATTGGGAAGAGTTGCAGCAGATCAGGGGAGGTGATCCTTCCCTTCTGCTCAGCATTGGGGAGGCACCTCTGCAGTAGTGTGTCCTGTACTAGGCTTCCCAGTATGAGAGAAACACGGACATATAAGCATGAGTCCAGCAAAGGACCACAGAGATGATTAAGGGACTAGAGATCTGTCATACAAGGAAAGGTTGAGAGAGCTTGGACCGCTCAGTGATGAGGATTAAAGAAGATGAGGCCAGGCTCCTCTCTCAGGGTATGCAGTGAAAGGACAAGAGGTAATGGACACAAATTGAAATACTGAAAATTCCACATAAACATAAGCTTGTTTTGTTTTGGCTTGGTTTTTTACTGTGAAGGTGATCAAACAGTAGAACAGGTTACCCAGAGTCTCCATTCTTGGAGATTATTCAAAACATGACCAGACACAGTCCTGAGCAAACTGCTCTGGCTGACCCTGCTTTGAGTAGGGGAATTGGACTGGGCTGTCAGAGGCACCTGCCACCCTCAGCTATTCTGAGCAACAAGCAAAGACAAAAATTAGGCTTCATAAGGGCACCAATGCCTTGTAAACCACGCTTATGTAATCCCTACTACTCTTAAAGAACATTATAAAACTACTTCACACATTACCCCTTTGCAGTAAGCTCATACCATGTCCTTTTGACATAGAGCTATGAAGAATCACTACCAGAAAAGGACTTCAGCTTACTCCCAGCTCTAACCCAGTGCTTGCACTATGCCTCTTTTATCCCACTTGGCTAATACAAACTAGTCAAGTCTAGTCAGCATTAGAGAAGCAGCAGCAGGAAGGAGTACTCTGCATTCTGGTGTACAGCAATCACTGCCTGTGAACAGAAAATGCACATGTTTCTTATAACATGAAGGAATGCTTCTGGATCACTCGGGCCAACTGAGAGCATTTCAAATTAATTTACTGGGCCAAATTCCTTTCTTAGTTACTGAAAAATAGAGCAACACCATTGTGGTCAAGACACAGATTTTAGGCTATTGTAATTACTGTTACATGTGTGAATGTATGCATGCACCCACCCCATATGTTTAGACTCTGTGCTACTCCCTTAACTGCATTGCAAGTTTCACAATGTGTACTATTTTTTCCTGCAGGATCAGCAAAGTTATAGGATTATCCTCCCTACTTCTAGACATCCTGGCTGCACAGAGCTTGGAAACATATGTTCTTCCCATACTTCTTCATTTGCCTTTCATTTTTTTTGTATAAAAAGCAAAATTTCTAAGTGGCAACTCTTCAGTGCTTGAAGCTGATAAAGACTGCTGTCATTCATCCAGAACACTTCAATCTAAGTCTTTACTTAGAGATAACTAAGGTAAACACAGGTGTTTCAACTTCTAATTCCTGTGATGCTCACCTAAGTTCTTAAAAATCATGCATGACTACCATCCAGAATTGTAGTACACAGGAACACTCCCCCGAGGTCACACAGGAACCAGCTACTAACTCTCCACACATGCGACTTCTGCCACCCGTAGCCAATGGCTTCAACAATCATGCAGACCCTGACTTTTTAACAGGAGCAGCTTTGCCCACCCTTTCTCCAAGGAAAGGACCGGAAGCCCCTCTCTGGTCCTCCTTACCAAGGGCATTCCAAGCTCTACATCAGAAAGCCACTCTTTTTGCCTCATTTATCCCAACCTCTGCCCTCCTAGAGTACACCAAGCTTCACAGCTATTTATCTCCATCTTCCTCACCTTCAGTCTTTAAGAATATACTCGCTTCTCCACCAGGCCAATACCACAAAACACGTTTTGCAGGTTCCACCGGTTTTGAGACCAGAATACCGTGATGTCTCAGTACAATTTGAAAAGAAGAAAGTCTTCGTACGTTTTGCAATAGCTGCCCCATCATTCCTCTGCGTGCTTTAACCAATCTGTCCTGGTTTAACCAGGTGGAATATGAGTGGAGGAGTTACGTTTGCGTCAGGGTGCATCCTCAAGGTTTCACTGCAAGAGTCCCATTAGAGAGACGGATAATCTCAGCAGAGAACCTGGAAGAGAGAAAGCGGTTTGCATCCCAGACACTAATGTTCACCCAACCACTGACGGATACCTAGACAGGTTCAAAACACAGAAAACCATGGGGGAGAAAATCCTTGCTGTGAAGAAACTAACCATTACTCAGCTACGGTGGCAGCACAAAAATCACAATGTAAACAAACTCTTAACATTTCCTGTCACTAACCATGTTTTATTGAAGGTAATATTGTCTTTCCCTCATGTCACTTAAATGATTTTTAAAAAAAAAGTGTCTTTCCCTACTTTCCCTACAGACAAATGCCAGCTTCTGAACAGTCATCAGACCATATGCAGCAAGGTTTCATTCATTCATCCATGGTGCTGTATACACTGCAATCCTGGAAGTTTCTTTCCATCCTATGGTCATTTCCTAAAGAAGATTTTTAGAACTGGTAAAGGCATAGTCTAAGACCTTACCATTTAATCATCAAGAAATTACACTGCTGCTAGAGACAGAGAATATTAATGAGTGTTCCTTGACAGTAACACTGCCCTTGATTGCAACAGGTTTTTCCAGCAAACATAGGAAGAAGATGAAAATTCTCTCCTTTTCATTTTTATCCAAAAGCACTGAAATTAACCCATAGGATAACTTTAAAATTCAGGTGGCATTTTTACCAATATTCTTTTATCTTAGAACTGACAGCAAAATAAATAACCCCTTTGCAGATGAATACACTTCACATAAGCCTAAGCTCAAAGACTGAAAGTTCCTTTTTTCTTAAAAATAAGGGATTAAAACACCCACTTGCTTCTGCTTTGCATCTGTTTTGAGGATTGCAGGAAGAAATATGCTATCTCAGCATACAGGTTGAGCCAATTTAAGTCAAATCTGCTGCCCTACACCCCATATGCAACTGGCCACATTATAATGACCTCCCATTTACATTGTCACTAGTGCTCATAGAGCAAGGTAGAAAGCTAGTTCAGGGAACTGAGACTAAGGAAAACTAATGTTATTTTTAGAGAGGGTAGGGTTAAGTTTTGAGCTGGCTCAGCTCTCTGTCTGGCTGCATGAGAGGCAGGGATAACACAAGGGAGCAGCGAAAACAAGACTGCCTTCAACCAGCTTTAAGCTCAAAGTACCTTTGGCGAGCCAGCTGGAACATCAGAAGATGAAACCTGCTGTGCTCATGCCACTCCCCAAAGACCACTTCAGTGCTTGAGGTGTGTACAATGCATATGTGAGGCAAACGTGTTTAAAAATAAAAAGCTTTGTCAAGAGGTACTAGTCAATGTCGAATTACCAGGCACAGCTACAAAGCCCAGTGTAGTCTCTTACAGAAGAGTTTGGTCCAACGAGCTGCACAGCCCAAGCTCAGGGATGCACTTAACAGCTCTATTAGCTGAGAATGATTCTGCCTCACTGGTTCAGTTTGAGCCGCCCTGACATTGCCTTGCACTGCCTAAAAGTCAATGCCCGACATATGTTACTCCTCATCAAGTCACTTGGGAGCTCACATAGGAACGGTACTACTGCTTAGAGCACACATATCTTCCCTTACAAGCAGGCTGTTCCCAAAATGTTTGAAACAAAAAGGACACTGCATTGCAAGCCAAATCTACACATGATGTTACATGTCCCCAAAAGCCTTGGGCATAGTTTTCTGAAGACAGAACTGCCAAAGTGGATCACTAACTAGAGGTCTGACTGGTCCTGCAACACTAAGAGCCTCAGAATCAGCAGACGGTGGGTAACCTAGCCCGATACCTAGAAACCATCACAGACTCAAAAACATAAAGTTTGATACTCCCTCCAAAACGTTTGGTAATCATTTATTCTGACAACTCCCTCTATTCCTAACCCCTAAGCAAACATCCAGCTCCTTTTTGAGCCCTATTAAATTCTTGGCCCTGTCAGCATCCTGTGGTTGACTGTTCCAGCATCTAATTGCAATTCCTAACTTCTGGAGCCGTCTGCCGTGATCTTTCTCACTTGAACACGGAGCCCACTCCGCCCACGTGCAAACGAAGAATGTTCCTGATAATCCTTTTTGAACACATCTGCTTCAGAGCTGAGCACTGTCTCAATGCAGGTCTGTACCAGGCCTCCAAAACCCAAGTATGACGCCATCAGGAACTGCGGAAAGGTGAGAAGCAGAATGCCCATGGCAGACTAATCCTTGCAGCAGTATTTTTAAGAAGCAATTAATTCACTCTGCCAGGAAAAATAAATAATGCAAAGGCAGAAAACAGGAAAGCTGAATCAGAACAACAAAATATTCAAACAATTAATAGCAAGGAGATACTCTGGTTTTATCAGTGCACACCTAAGTTAAAGATGTGCTCTTGTAACACAGCAGTCCCTAGAAAACAAAGTAGAAAACACAGACTGACTGTGTCAGGCACATACACACACTAATGTTGTATTATCTCCTCCCTTGCATCCTGTACATCAGGGAGCCCAACGGTACTGGCCAGTTTCCAGAATGAAATCATATAGTCTGCTATCAGCACCGCAAATTTATATTTCCAGAAAATCCTGATGTCATAGCTTGAGACCAATTATCAAATGAGGAGTTATTGATTTTAATGTCAAGTTGTGCAACCACTTGAGAGGAGGAGGAATAGAAGAAAACGGCCAAGAATGAACAGGCTATTCAATGACTTTAAAAACAAGAAAGAATTAGTAAGAGTCTTCGATATCCAGAACAATTGCAGTCATGGTTAAAAAAATAAATCTAATTTTATTCCACTAGAGACTTACTGTTGGGTCCAAATTTCTTACTGCAGTCTGCTGGAACAGGGAAAAAAAAAATCAGTTTAGCTGAAATGATCAATATACACACAACTGACAATATAAGTAGATTGCAGAAATGCAATCTATTAGATCAATTTTACCCAGCAAATGCTGCAATCAGACATGGAAGGCGTGACTTCATCTAAAGGAACAGATGCACCCTGGAGTTGAGCAGGATCCACGGGCAGACAGCGCAACACATGCCATGTGATGCCAGTATGCACCTACCTAAGAGGCTAATACCAGCAGGGAGCGGAAGTCCTCTGCAAAACCTGAGTCTCACCAAGAGTAAAACAGGCAAAGCTCTTTTATCACACCTAGCGACAAGGGTTTCATGGCATCTTAGATGCTGATGTGTGTCAGCACATCAGCCAAACAAGTGATGGAGCCAGCACAAAGGCAAGGTGGGAAGGGACTGGGTCATCAAGCAGCTACACGTGCTGAAGTGCCACAGGAGCAAAGCTTTGGCATGCTCACTCCTAATGGCTCACACTATTAGAAAGGGGTGCCCTTGCATCTACCTCCTCTCTTGTACCAACCCTGGCACTTGTCTGATAGAGCAGTAAACCAAATCAGCTAATTAATGGTGGAAAATTAACCTGGCACAAAGAGTTTTCTGCCAGGTTAGCAAGACAAATTCGCTTCATGTAGGATCAGATAAATGTCAGACTCAAAAACGATGAGTGGAAGGGGAATGGCACACAGAGGAAGAATGTGGGGGAGGGTGTATGCTCTTTCTTCCGACAGGAGGGAAATATCACATCAGCTCAGGCTACATTGCGTAACTTGACCCTTAGGAGCCAGACTGTCTCACTTTGCCTTGGAGAGGACATCGACCTCTCTCCATCAGTCTCCACATTCAAGAGTTCTCCAGTTTTGTCCAGTATTATTTTTATGTTTTGCCATACATCAACACAGGCAAATGAACTACACGAACCCTAGGTACAACCTGGACATAAGTGAAGAACAATCCCCATGGTACTAATCCTACAGGTAGAGCCCAAGCCAAGCACTTTGCTCAACAGGCCACAGAAATTTTGCCTTCTGCAAGCTTTCAGAGCAAATACCCTTTAAACCTGCAGTGCTTCAGTGATTACCTCACTTTAACACAAGAGGATTATACAATTTCAAGGCAACAAACGTCATTTTGATAGGAATCAAATGTTCATTTAAGAAAAAAAACCAAAACAGCGTATTTCCTTATTTCACTTTTCCAAATCCTCCACGAGGTGCTAGTTTGCTAGATGTAGCCAAAAAGCAAAACTAATGCATCAGTCCAATTCCTCTATTAAGAAATGATGAATCTTGAATATTTCTGAGCTGTATTCCAGGCATCCTCTCCATGCAGGAATTGATTAGCAGTTCAGCCATGCAGTGGACCGCTGCTCAGATAACAGACAGATTGTATCCACTTTGCAGAAATAGCTTCCTCTCAGAGACATCAGAAAACAACTATGCAATGACTGTTTATTTGCATTTGAAGGAAGCGGCAGTGAAAAGTCAACTTTGTAACCATGTTTTTAACATTCACTGAAAAGGGACAGATAGCCACTGAGTAAAACACTGCAGTGGTTTAAGACGTTCTTAAAATAGCCTTTTTGACTTTATTATTCAGAGAAGCAAAGGCAGCAAAGCAGACCACAGTAGTCCCCTTTATGTGTTTCAGTGTACAGTCACCTAGCTATTTTTACCTGCCAGTAAAAACTGCCAGCTGAGCCAGTCCAACAGTCCACATCCACCAAAAGTAAGTGTCCTCTTTCCTCACACATTCCCTGTGCTCCTAACTAGGTGGTTCCATCCTCTTTGGTACCCAGTAGACTGCTCCATGAACCAACCCAACTCTCCAGCCCAGCAGCAAACCCATCTGCTCTCACTGTCTCAGTTCACTGCAGGTCCATCAGGTCAGGATCAGTGGGAGGAAGGAAGGATGGATGGAGGGGAGAGTGTAGGACCTACTGTAACAGGAGTACAAGGCTAGGTCAGCTGGGCCTGCCCTGTGCAACGGCCCCCTATGGCAGCACTGTCCTACCGGCCATGCTACTGGTATGACGACCAGCAACCACCAGCAGCATAAACCCCTTCAAGCTTCACATCTGCTCCTACAGCACACACAGAGCTGCAGTCTGAGACATCAGAGATGCTTTCACTACCAGGACACTGGAAAGAATTGCAGCTTGCAGAAAGGGGCCTTGATTTTAGGACTGTTTGAAGACCTTCTTAAAACAGAATATCCAAAAACAAAAGGGTCCCAACATCACTGATTTATCTTGAAAATATTAACTTTTACTTTTGAAGTACAGGAAAGTAATTTTCAAATCTCTTTCTACAAGGAACGTACATGTCTAGCTAGCAACAAGGTTTACTTCTACTAACATCTAAATAGCCAGAACTAGCTAAGCTATGGAGTTCTTGGTCCATCTGCTTCAGTGCATGGAACATTATCTTCTCTGCATCCTGCAGTGTATTACCTAATCTACCATAAGCATTAAAAATGTGCACGTATCTATATACAGGTGTATATACACACATACTCCCCTAAGATACCAACATCCCAAAATAAGTACATTAACCAGAGATATGTCAAAGGTCTATAAATTATTTCACTTGAGGAACTTGTTTCTTAATACAGAACAATTTTCTAACACAAATCTATGGGTATTATCCCAAAGTAGGTGGCACAGGAGGAGTTAAGCATAAACCCCTCCATACAGGTTTAAAAAACTCCAGTAGCTATGACGACACCTTTAGAGTGCATAATTAACTGCGTAACAAGAACATGCCTGAGAGCAAGTATATTTAATATCATGCCAAACTCCTCCATGACACCTCCGAAGCACAGAGCTCTCTGGGCCTACAGCAATTAATTGCTTTCTACATTTTAAGAGCAAAGAATCAATCTAACCATTCTTTCTCCCTTTTTAGCTTTGGACAGTATGCCTTCCTGGACAGAAGGGATCCCCTCAGTGTCTTTACAGTGCCACTTCACCTGAGAACGGGAATATAGGCATGGCCTTGAATTAAACTGTTAATTTTACAATTTGTTAACCCCTACTTATATTCAGGCAACAAGCATCTTTAAAACTTCACAATCTTTGATTAAATCATCCTACTGTGAGGTCTTTCTAGCGAAGACACTCACAACAGTATACTTTCAAGTCCACACTTGCAAGACCAAGAATACAGAGATCTTCCTATCTCAAGTCTGAATCAAAACCTACTACGGTGTACCCGGCTGCCATTTTGAACGTTAGTGCCTATTACTAAGCCAGTCTGTCTTTTGCTTCATCACGAGGTGTATAGTTAAAGAAGAATAAGGAAAAAAACCCAAAACGTTGGCATTGTCACTTGTCTTACTGCTTTCTAATGTGCACAAGTCCTGATGATCCATTTCTGCTTAATGCCAAATATTTATGAAAACAAAAAAAGTTACTTTGCTTTTTTTATTAAGCAGAATGGCATTGTCAGAAATCCCAGGTCTTGTTTCAAAGGCTCACTGTTGAAACCAAAGCCAAAAAAAACCCCAAACCCATCAAAACCCAACAATGAACCTAATCTGATAACAAATGATCTGTTTTGACCCAAAACATCAGCAAAACTGTGGCCTTTAGGCCAGTGTACAGTAGCACTTCTAGAATAGCACATCTCCATTCCCTGACCTGTTTTACAATAGCACTGCGAGGGAACAGCCCCAGACAAGAGGACCTGGCTCCTCCAGCGGCAGCAGACCTGGTTCCGAGTGTCCCTGGAACTACAGGAAGCTCTACAGAGAACAGCTGCTCTTCCACCACTACGCATCCTGATGCAGAATATTATTTTTAAGGATAAGGCTCTTCAAGTAGGCAAGGTCTAAAACATCACTCTGAAGAAAAAGTAGAAAGGAAAAAGAACACATGTGAACATGGGAATCTTTCAGCTCTCTGATCCTTATGGATTCAAAGAATGTTTATTCCTTTTGTAAGAAAAAAATAAATAAGAGTTTAAGTTTAGTATAAACACGAGATAAGGCACTATTTTAAGGTCACTTATTTATTTCCTGTGGAAGAATTAAAAAAATTTTCTTTCAAGCTTACAATTTTGTTATCCCTGTGTTTCATGACCTACATTTTGTCTGGAACAAGTCTAGTGTGTTAAATGAACAAAATTAGATTTAAGTTAGGTACAGTGGATTCCAAACTTTGATAACTGAGACTCAAGGGAACAAAAGGCATTTGCACACGGCTCTGTACAAGTGAGCACACCCTGGCTTCATTTCAGGAGAAATATCCCACAGCTGAGAACGTAAAGCGGGATAGCAATAGCTCCGAGCAAAATACCAATATTTAATGAAATAGCACTTAAGTTCTCAACAGCAGAACTCTTGTCCCTCCCTTAAATTACACTGACATTGGTTTAAACTGACAACAGAGTAGACGGCACAGTGAGTTTGTGAATGGAGACGTTACCTTATTCTACCATTACGCACAGGGAGTGGAAATGTACTTACAGAATAGCCAACACCGGTATGCTAAGGCATATTACAGCCTGGACTTTGGCATGGATTCTTTCCCTTATGCTCAAAAATGGGATCTAGCCCCTTTTTCCACTGCATCCCACTCCATCACACATTTGCTTTTTTGCCATGCTTGCTCCACCACAGCATGGCACAAGGCACCCAGCTAACAGGCTCTGGAGACAGCAACCGATCTGCTCCTCAGTAGCCTCACTGGAAACAGCCCCAGCGTGCCTGGAGAGGTGCTTCCGTCACAGAAGCTCTTCAAAAACTGCCCTATTAACAAGGAGGGTGAAACAAGTTTGGAGAGGGGGCATTAAAGGTAAATATTATTGCCGAGTGAAAGCAGTCAGTGCACACCAATGAATACATGTGCTGGGTTTGCTCATGGAAAACCCCAGTTTGACAAATGCTTTGGAGAAACTTATCTATTTCACAAAAAGTTCTGGGAAAAAAGTCATCTAAACATTATGTGTTGTCACAAAGACTATTACTATTAATCTGACATGTTTAGCTGATTATAGAGGCTGAATAACACCCTCTTGGGCACTGGTGAATACTGAGCTAAAGCCAATTCCTCGTCCCTGCCCCCATCCTCCTGAGACATTGGCTCCACCTATATCGCATATAAAATGAGCAATAATATACACAACTTGCTTTTAATTCCACAAAACACAATAACTAGTGTTACACAGCAAAAACATTAAGCATACTATGACACACTTAATCTAGCACATTATCTGTTAGTCTGGCCTCCCTCAACCACCTTAAGCCTCAGCAATGCCCCCCCTGCTTCTGAGAATTCACACACTAGAAAATCTTTACATTTTTTTAAACCAAATGCCATCAACCCAAATCCCTTCTATTTCATGCAAGGGTGCATTTGTGGCTCCATTTTGTGAAGGAAATATTTCAAAGGGGAAGTATCCAGTGTGGTGGGCCACAGGAGAAAAGCGCTTGAGAAGAGGTCACGTTTGTTTTGTTCTTACACACACAGAGACTTCAGTCAAAGAGACAGGAAGCCCCACACACCACAAGTTTCATTTAAGACATAGTAGTACAGACTAGAAGCTGGGGAAACGACAGAGGAGAGAGATTTCTGTGGTTTTCAACTGCATAGTAAGATTTATTTAGTTTTATTTTCTGATACTCAGGGCTTGAACAATATAATAATATGATCTTATCTCAATTTCACTATACCTTATTTTGACAAGCGAGAAAAATAAGTCTAGCAATCTAGATAACAGAGGTAGTTTAGCACAGTACAGTCTGTGATCTGCCTTCTGAAAAACTTCAGTAAGGTCAAAAATCAGAAGTAGTACAGACTTCATTTTCCTGTTAAGCCCCTTGAACTAAGAAGACAAGGGAAGGGGAAAATCAAAAGTATCAAAATGTTTGGCATCAAAACAGTTTCTAAACAAAAAGTCTGTGAACAGCCCCAGCACTTTTTAATCTTTTTCAACCTCGGTTCCCTCTGACGACTGCTTTCCAAAGAAAAGGTAAATTCTGATGCTTTTAGGAAGAAAGCCCCAAATCATTAGCTCAGCCTGTTTTGTTCACCCCTGCTTTTGGAAAAAATCACTGACTCAATCAGGTAAACAAAGAGCAGAATACACAATATTTGTGCAGAAAGCCACAGAGGGGCAAGTCCACAGGTCCAGCTGAGACAGTCGGACCACCGCTCCTGCCACTGCGCCACCACCCACAGCCACTGCACAGCTGCCCTTCCAGCCTGCTCCCCACTTCCAAGGGCATAAGCTGGCCAGCAAAGCATAGCAACGAATCCAGCCAGGACACTTCATGGGAAACCCGTGCCCCTCAAATTCTATGCGGGTTATCTTCTCCGCATCGAGTCTAGAACCTAATTTGGTAACATGCTTGCTTGCCTTAAAACCACCAAGATAAATGTCTCCTTAGTTCAGAAGCACCTAGCCAGGACAGCTAGTTTGAACCAGCACGGTGCCAGATGTTTCCAGATGGAAATCTCTGTGACGGATTTATGGAGAATGACATAACAACCACAGTTGTAAGCCTGTACGCTCCAGTGCTACTCAGCCGTGTGAGGTTGCAGCTCTACAACTGGTAAAGCTGATCTCAGCTGGCCCTGACGCAACCTCACTCTCCAACCCGTGGGATTTCTCCCCACACCAGCCCTGGTGCCTGCCAGATCCCATGATGAGCCAATTCAAGTTCCTAGCCTGCCAGAAACGTTTTCCCTTTTTTATTTCCCAGATAATTCCCTGGTTATGCTGATCACTATTTTTCTTTCATCTTAAAATTGCATTTACAAGGAACGGACAGTAGAGATGAATTGCCCGTGACCACCAGTTAAATATTAATTGATTAGAGGTCAGAAAACAAACATCCTCATTTTCTCCCCTTTTTCCAAAAGTATACCTGATCTGTCAATATTTAACAATTTCTCCCCTTTCTTTTGTCCTGTGTGCACTATCCTTTATCTTTCCCTGTTGCACTTTGACCATGATGGCACACATGAGCACAGCCCACCTTTAGCCAACTCACTCCACCAGTTTTCTCTATCTTTCTTGAGAGACCAATCTTTTTCACATCAGTACTACTGTCGTGGTACAGTGTCCGTACGTTTAACTCTCTCCTGTCAATTCACTGCACAGGAAACCTACTTTATTTTAATTTAGATTTTAAATAGTTGATGCAATCCAAATTCTAACCTGTACCTTTGTAGATGCTTTCCTCGTTCGCAAGCTGAGGTGGCACCAAGGTAGACAACGCTACAATTTTCTTTGCACAGGTAGGAGCTATGACATGAAAAAAAATCTACTCTTCCCACATCTGTCCTATTGCGTGGCATGAAGGGCTAAGTTGAGTCTTCACATTCGTAATCCAAATACAGATGCAAACACTGACAACAAAAGTAAGTGGATTCAGATACTAATAAAGGCATTTGGCATTTAAAGTAAAGAATGGGAAGTTTAAAACACCACTACAGCCCAATCATCAATGTACTAGAGATCATTTTAAGAGGCCCTTTGGAGAAACATAATTCAGGCAACCAGCTTTAACCAGCAGGACTTTTTTGTTGGTTTTTGCTTGGTTACGTTGTTTTGTTTGGGTTTTTAAATGCTTTTACACTTTTGGTCCCAATTTCTTAAGATGAGAAAACCTGTGCCTTTCAAAAACAAAAATACTGAGGGCAATATATTTAAAAGCTGATTTAGAGAAACTCAAGGCCGATGTCACAGAAAACCTTTGCTTTCCAGGTTCAATAAACCCCACGTCTCCCTCCACAACTGCAAGTCAGGCACACAGCTGCGTTTAAAACAGAAAAAATCATGTAAAATGGACTTCCAGCATTTTTAAAAACGAGTCCACAGCCATTCTTGACAACTGACAGCTCATCAGCCTCTGCATTTTACATCTGAAGAATCTGCCTGTTTTCATCACATTGTCTGTTTTTTTTTTCCCTGCAGTACCTTTGTCATCTGATACACTGATTTATTAACATGCTAGCCTTCATTAAACATTAAGTACTATGACGTCAACTTCAGTACCGACCAAATTCCTTATTTACTACACTTGTAAATACAACCTANCATTGTCTGTTTTTTTTTCCCCTGCAGTACCTTTGTCATCTGATACACTGATTTATTAACATGCTAGCCTTCATTAAACATTAAGTACTATGACGTCAACTTCAGTACCGACCAAATTCCTTATTTACTACACTTGTAAATACAACCTAGTGAATACAAGACCTAAGTTTGTATCAAGTCCCTCATCAGCCTCCAGAAGTTTCTAAACTTTTAGCAACAGATTTTGAAATACTTCACATGCCCATTTCAACATGCAGTGACAGTCAATGCCTTCCCATTCCCGTCGGCAATGCACCTCTGTGTGCCTACGAAATTGTTAAACACAGAACAGGACTATGCGAGCCTTATCGCTACCTCCTAACTTAAAAAAAAGCAATAGCAAAAAGCCAACAGCTAGTGGGAACACAAATCTAACTTAAGATTTTGATGAGTTTTGTAGTAGCAGGGTCTTTCACTTAGATAGTATACTCACACGAATACCCCAGAGCAGCAGATAATTTTGAAAAGCAAGACACCTAAAATCCCTGTTGTTGGAAGCACTAGCACAGCAACAGTTTACAAGGTCACCGGGAACAGCAATCTCTTTTACAGCAGATGAAACACATTTTTGCACAAAACTTCACTAATAACTATCATTAGCTTTGTTTCTTGTTCACAAAGATCCTAGCAGATGCTCCCAATATTAAAGACAGAACACTTGACAACTATGCAAGGACAGACAGAAGCACATTTATCTCCTAACACATTAGCAAGCTGGCAGCATATCTACGTAATGCTGCTTCACTGGCAGCTGGGTATTATGAGAGATTGAAATAAATTAATATGACATTTTCTTCTTCTCTTTTTGTTGGTCATCTGATAAGAAGCTTTAAGTATCACGTAATATCTAAACACAATTTGTCCAAGCCAGGATCACAGGTAGTTTAATTAGACTTACAGTGTGGAAAAATAAACAATATCCATTAAACCAGCCATCTGGACCTTTGAAATGATTACAGATTGAGATCAATTCAAAACATGAACCAAAGTCTAATTTTTATCTTCTGGTGTCTTTATTAGGCAATTAAGCAAGCAAACACCAACTGCTTGCAGTAATGCTTACAGGACATGGCGTTTGTTACAAGGCTTTTTGTTTTACTGGTAAGATGTCAAAGACAATATGGACAAAAACCACATGGATTTGCACTTCTTGTAACTTCAGTGTTGTCAGGTTGAGACGAGAGGCCAGATAGCCCATAGAATCTGAAGTCACAGCCAAATCCCTGTCCTCTCCAAAGCACAGTCCTGCAGCACCTCATGTGTTTGGTTGGCCAAAGTGAATCCACACTGGCACCTCAAGTCTCTGGACCACCCTGTGTCAGCAAAAAGCAGACATGCAGTCAGTTCCGTTTTAAAGCTCTGCTGGGCTCTTGGCTCCAAAGATGACAAAGCTGTGTAAAGTTCAGATTAATCTCTGATTAAACACCAATTTTGTTTCTGCCACCACACACCCATACATCCCAGAACACTTCAGAGCTTAGGAATGATTTCAGTTAACAAAAAAAATAATGTATGCAAATGTTCAAGAAAAGAAATTAAGCCTCTAATCTGAATGACTAATGCACGCTTCCTTGCTGCCTTCTCTACCACAGAGTCTAATAAATCAGATGGATAACTGAGGAAACAGAACAGTAGAGATTTTCAAACTATTGCAACAAAAGCCACTTGGCCACCACCCAAATTGACTCCAAATTTCAGTTAATACTAAAACTGGTGACAAGTACCCACAATGGGAGGCAACAAAAAGCAACAGGGTGGGTATTCCACTCTAAGTCATCTTGTTTGTACAAATGCACAAACGCAAACACATACTTCCATTCCAATCATCTGCTTTTGCCACTTCCATATCACAGAAAATGAGATTTAATCTCACAGGAGGTAAACCAGCATGCATTACTTAACAAGTAAGATCCTGATCTCCAGGATCTCTTTCACTTCCTATTACAGATAAAAATTCTGTTTACTCAGATGAAATCAAGAGACCTAAAGACTAAAAGGAAAATCAAAGCTTTCCCTTTAGGTTCAGGATTTGTTTAGCTGACAGAAATCCTCTAAGACTGCTATCACAAAGGATGAGAACTGATAAAACCCTGACCAACCTCTTGCCCATCCTCCTCCTCAGCCAGCCGAACATTCCCAACCCACTCCTTGCAAAGAGAAATCAGTCAGCACCAAGAGTATTCAGCAGTGCCTTTCCAGCAGTTTTATCTGTGGCTGGTATCATACTGAAAGAAACATTTTAAAACATAAGCCATTTTATTTAAAACTTGTGAAACACATCACAAGGATAATATATACTGCAGCACTCATCTCCTGCTTCTTGGAGCATATCACACGATGTTGTTCTTCTCACCAAGAACTGAAAGAGAAGGGTTACTCACTGAAACGCAGTCAGATGAAAGTTAGAAAGTTTTTTAAGTCTCTTGATCACTGTGACTTGTAATACCCTGATCCATAAGATGATGCTCTCCAAGGAGCTCTCTGGAAACATCTCATTTACACTGCCACAATTGCAAGTGGTATCTGCAGTGCAGTGGACTCCAGGTCAGCTGCCACTTACACACAACGGGCAAGGTCAGACACAGAAGCATCCTGTCCTTGAAGGATTGCCCCCACACACAGGAAAAAAATCCACCACAATGAGGACATAAAGAAGTAAGAACCTAGTAAGAAGAGATGATCACTTCTCTGAGCCAGGTAATACCTGAAAAAGAAAAGGATTCTTCAGGAGAAGGGTTTTCCTTGGCACTCTGCTTCTGGTTTAACTTGAAACACGACTTCCCTTCTCTCATAGCCGGCACAAGAGTTTAGAAAAGAGTTAGCAGAAACAATGAATTTTGAACAAGGAAACTCAGACTCTAGTAATCTTATAACAAAGTTCAAGTGCCAGCAATCTCACTTTGAACAGTGAGATCAGGTGAATGAGAACAATCACAAGCAATTTTGCATGGTGTCTCACTAAAAACAAGTTCAGGCAAGCACAAAGTTTGCCTATAATAGCATTTTAATTTTTAAAAAACGGTTATACGCAAATAGGTTATAGCCTCAAGTTCCTGGTGAGTGCCAACACCTTCCCAAGCACCAAAAGATTTGGACAGCACATAGTGAAGGACATTATTCTCCAGCTGATGGCCAGATGTTTTGGCACACACCTCCCATTCATGCATTAATGAAAAGAGAACCATGTAAATCCCCTGCAAAGTCAAAGGGCTTTTGCTAGCATGACAGACAGGAGACAAGATATCCTAATGACATTTTCAAGGCAACAGAGATGAAGGTTCAAGACATTCCGCTTCCATGCTCCCTCTCCTAAGGAATAACTTGGGAATTAGAAAAGCATTGCATTTTAAGCTGAATAGACATATCTGATCAATACAAAAATTCTCCCCAAACAAGTGTGTTCATTTACGTGAGGTTAGCTGTACCCCACACACTAAGAAGGTGGAGTAAAAGTGTGGAATTTTAGGCCATCGCTTAATAGATGCGTAATTTCTTCCCCTTTCCCCCTTCCTTGTTTAACTTCTCTCCCTTCATCCACTAGCTAAAGTGTCCCAGTTCATACTGTGTTGTGCACTCTGGCAGCAACACTGGTTTGTAGGGCTAGTGATGAATTGGAAAGAGGATCCGATTAAGCTGAACATTTTTGAGCTGGGGGAAGGAGAGGGTGTTGCAATCATTTTCCAGACACATCAGTTCCCCTATTTCATTGTCTATGATGGATGACCAATTTTTCCTGCACAATGGGCCTCTGGGGAAAAACTCAGAATGTACCAGTATCTTGGGATGAGAACACCTCAGTCCTCAACACATCTATGATCAAAACAGTGTTGACGAGAAAATACTATTAAACCTCATGTTCCAAATGGTGTACTGAAGTGAGGATCAATAGCCATGGACAGGAGCTGAAAATCAAGTGCTTCCATCATATAAGTGGTACACAAGATTTTAATTTTTCAAGATCATAAAGACTTCTGAAAGACTTATAGCTGAAGATCTCTCCACCATCTCCTCCTCACAGTCCCAATTCTGTTTCAGCCTGTAGTCGCCTCTCAGTTAAGCACTGGGTGGCTCAGCTCACAGGTCCAGCAGGTACCAAACTCAGCTTGCTAGCAAGGCCACCAAGACGTTGGTCACTTGGTACAACGAATGCAACTAGAACACAAGTGTTCACTAAAAGAACTTGAAGAGAAAGCAGTTTCCAACGCACTGTTTCAGCACGGTTTCCAGCCTTTTTCAATCACAGCTACTACTCTTTTTGTATTCCAGTGACACCCTGTGGCAGCTACCTAGACTGCAGGCCAGCCAAGCCTCAATAATCATGTTAACAAAGGACTACGAGGGTAAAGAACAGCAGCAAATCAGAAAACAGAAAAAGGACATTGCAGCACTGAACTGAGGGATTGCTGTGCAAGAGAAATCTGTGCATTTTACGCCTAGGAGTAATGAGGTGCAGCAGTAGAGTTACTTACTAGCAGCCCGTGACACTGCCCCCTTGACTCCTCAGCTGCAGCTCAGCAGACAGATTCAAAGGTAGTACTCTGTCCGCTGTCACACCTTTCCCTTGGGCACAATACATCATTGCCAGGCTGATATAACATGGTGGAAAGAGTCCAATTTTATTGACTCAGCTTCTCAGGTCTTTTACTGCAACACTTAAGTACAGTTTGCACGCCAGTATTTCTGTCTGCGCTGGTTCCACAAGTGACTTCTAATGGATATCCCAAAGGATATCAATTAGAGGACTGCAGCCTGTATAAAGTCCCAGTTATCTCTGAGTTAGAACAGACTCACATACCATTTCAACACTATGATTTCTGTATGCACCAGCTGCCGAAAGGAAAAAACACACAAGTGAATTCAAATTGCAGCCTAGTATTTATAACGTTTCCTCTTAATCTCATTAAAAAATACCTCTTACAACAGCACGTGTGCACTTACTTTTGCTCTTCAACTCTTTACCAAGTGAAAAAACATTGGATACAGTGCCTCAAACCAGCTCAAAGTTGATCTCTAACACAAGAGTGAATCAGATAGGAGATATTACACTGCATGACATTTTACATTTCATGAACACATCAAGGCCAACTAGGGCATATCACGTCTTCTCTGAAATTGCATGACAGAACTACAGTTAGTAAACATTTTGGAACATGAGAGACGTCAACATGTACAACACAGGTAAAAGCACCCAGGGAACTCAACCACTCACACACACACCAGAATAAACCTCAAACAAAAAACTCCACAAGCATCAAAGATGTCAGCCCACAAAAGGTATTCACATCACTGCAGTGTAATCTTCAGAATTTCTCAAGTGTCTTAAGATTGGTGGACGTTAAGTTTTCAGCATAAAAAAAATAAAAGTATCTCCCCAGGCACTAAAATCTTGCTACAGCGTACACCAAGGATGACCACAGCTTTATGGAGGAGCATCTCAGCAGCAAATCTCTCACGCCAAAGGGTGTCAGGAGCCCCTTAGCTCAGCATGTGTGGCCAAGGAACAGCTAAGAGGAAGGTGGGTAAATAAAAGCGGGTACTGGGAACTACTGTAAATGAGGTAGTGGGGATCCCAGTCTCCAATCCCTTTTCCTGAGCTACAAATGCCTTCTGCCTTATGGTTATTTAACACTGAGCACATCAGCAGGCAAGTGAGTGCAAAACCTCTAAGGATGTCCCCATCTTCTGAACAACCAAGTCCTTTGTGGATGTAGCTTAAGGGTGTGAGGGTGGAGGGGGTGTCAAGTCTAACAACCTCATTGTGCAACTTTCCTGACTGTCTGCAGAACATCTTTATTACAGTTAAACTTCAAACACCAATCTTAGCACTCTACCATACGAACTTAAACTACATGAAAACGCACACTACTTTGGGACAAAAGAAAAAAAAAAATATTTGCTCTGCTGGAGTCAACAGGAGCTTTGCCCCCATCTTTGGCAAAGTCGCAATTTCACCTTGAATGTACTTCACTGAAACAAACCACTGCTTTACAGCGATGCTTTACAGGATGATGTCTGCTTCCCAGTTCAGCTGTACGGCACACTGGGCGGAGTGGTGCTTGTGTACAATTACAACAGGCAGCAATTCCACCTCCTACTAAACATTACTACTAGTAATTTCGTTACTATTGCAAATTGAAAAGCAGTATCTCCAGCAGATCATCTGCATATCAGGATTCAATATGTAATCTGCAACTGTGTGTCTTCTGTTTTAGTTGTCGGCACCCTTGCACACGTAAGCCAAGCATACCATGATCAGCCCCACATGGAAAATTCAGGAACCACTAAACTCCTACTTTCCTTTTAGTTAAGCTGCCCTAAGATAAATAGAGGCAGATCAAATTTGATTCTGAACTTCAAGGTTTTATATATACAATGAGCTTGCTGACCTGTGCTTTATTGCTTGATTGTTGATCTCATCTTACCAGTTATACAGAGAGAACATAGTTAAGCTAAGCTCCCACCACACTGCTTTGATAACAAGGTTTAGGGCTCAAGTAGGCTTGTTTTTCACTTCTACCTTAATAACCTTTTTATCTTTACATAATTCTAGTAAGTCAAACTCTTAATTAGAAAAGAGGGGTATTATCTACACATATGACTTTCTGGAATCTGCTTTTTATTCTGCTAACAGTGTCTGCACAGGGAAATAAAGACAAGAGCAGAGCTTTTGAATAACATGACATAAAAAAAACACAGTTAACTGCAGACAGGCAGTAGATACAGAACTCTACATTCATCATCTACCTTGAACATGGCTACTTAACTGAATCGGCATCCTTCAGAAAAAAAAATTTAAAAAATCATGAACTAGAACTTAGGGTACAGTAATTTACACTGTGCCTGTTGGTTAATCATAATCTTCCTCAATAAACTGACTGGCCTAAACCCAAATAATCTTGTGGACTTGGATAAACTTATTAACTCCTATAAAGCCTCAGAACAAACAGAAACATTCATTTTTCAAAAGCAATCCATTCCAACACTGCTGCTGGTCTAGCAGCAAGACACAGGCATTCCAGGAACAGCCACCAGTTAAGCAAAAGAACATTTCTAGGGGGCCAAGTAAAATCACAAGAAGTAAACTATACATGTACAGTTTGTATATACAGAAAATACATACTACATATACACACATCATTTGCGGGTATAGCATAAACATACTATATAGCATGTATGTATAGTATATGCACACAAACACATTAAAATGTATTTTAAAGCGAACAGTATTCAAAGATAAAGCATATATTGGTAGGTACAATTTAGAAAAAAAACTGTTGGCAAATGAGTGTGTTGGTGCATCTTCACCCTTTCATTTGCAGGGTGAGAGAAGAAAAAAAAATATTTAAAAGAAATGTCTTGCCACCGCACACAACTACAGGTCAATACTGGGGATGAAAGAGGTTTAAACAGCATAGCACACTTGGCCCATGCTTTCTGTCAGTCAGCCACACGCCCACTGGGAATCATCTTTGCTGGCAGGGCGTCTGGAAGAAAATGTGTCAATCCACAGGGCTCTAGAATAGGGACCTCAGGCCAAAACACTTCGAGGTTGAGGGTTTTTTGAGGATGGAGGTAGGAGTTGTGGGGATATGGGGAAAATGCTCAGAAGCATTTTAGCTTTCTTTCCTTTCTGCTTTCTACTGACAGTTTCACAGATTCTTAACAGCAGACCCATTGCAGAGGTAACAGCAAAGTGACTTTTAGCACATGTAGCTCATTTTCCTCTTATGACTTATTTTAGATTTTCAACACCAGAAGATAGGAAAGTAAGACTTCTTCATAACTGAAGTGAACCGGTGATGGCAACAGAGAAATCTGTTATATTTACAAGCAGAGAGATTCCTCATTAAAATGCAGTTTCAAACATGTAATTACCACTTGTCATTTCCTCCAACATGGCAGACATTTCTCATTAATTCAGTCATCACTCCAAGGTCCTACCTCTTCCCTCACTGACAAATGCTGAAGCCCCCATGAGACAGAAACATCCCAGGCACAATCGTCTTGTTTCTCTACGTCCAAGCATTCAACATCTAACGTAGCAGTTCCTATCTAGTAAACATAAATACTTCATGTCATTAATGGCTGGAAGAATATAGCAAAAGTGAAAGGAGCAGTAGGTATCACGCTGGCCAGCTAAAGAGGAGAGTACAAACGGCACTAGGACAGGGCTTTCGTTAGGTCCCATTCTCCTCCTCGAACCCTATCCAGCCTACAGAGAGGAGACTTACCTTTCCCACATTAATCCACTGAATAACACCGCTGCAGACTCCCTGTAAGAGCAGTCTTGGAGAGTAATCAATCCAAATATCTCTATCTATATACATACACTTAGATACATCCCAGTCATATGTTTCTAACAGGAACATTTGTTTTCACACAGTTTTCATTCATACAAAACATCAGGTTCAACAGAGGGAGATGCATCAGAAGAAGATAACCACATAGACACTAAACAGGGAAGGCAGGAAGAGAAATTTCACTGGCCCTTCAGCTACAGACTCAACCAAGTCTTATGAGCAAGTCTTAACTTATGAACAAGACAATAATGCTGAATAAAAGCACACAAACATGAAGGAGAGAGGGAGGAGGAAAAAAATAATCTATCCAGGTTTAGATGCCTGTAGTCCTTCACGGACTCAAAAAAATCCCCAAACCACAGATGTGCTACAAGTGCTTTCCCAACACATGCTTACCCTTGTCTTAGAAAGATTCATTGGCTCCAGTAGAGCACACTAACTCCCACACCAAATCAGTCTGATGCACCTAATTTCCAATCTCCTCTTGGCATAAAAAGATCACACCTTCTATAAACATTTGCAATTATGCTAGGTATATTGGATGTTATAAATAATCAGTTTCATTTGCATTTCACTTTAACCAGTTAACAGAGATTTCAAAGTACACTGGCCAACATGCAGGTACTCCTCATCAAAGTGTGTGGCAAGTCCATAAGCCAGGACATGGTTTATTCCTTACCAAGTGGTTACTTTTCCAAAGTACATCTTCTAGTGTTATTCAAATGGTAGCTGCACCCCAACAGCTGTACAGGCCAGCTGGAGAGCTGCCACAGAAGCCTTGTTAAGGTTAAGGAAGGAGAATCTGCAGATGACTTGCGATGACCAGCAAAACTTATTCACACAGCAAGACTGTGGGGATGAGCCATAGATGCCTGAGGAGCTGTAAAATTCAGACAGGAGTCACAGCTATTGACTATACAGCTCAGCAGAACTTGGAGCTCAGTGGTACTCACCAGGGAAGAGGAAAACAGGCTAACAGTCTAGGCAGTCACATTCATTCTTTCTATCTGCCAACATACACGTTATACCATGCAGTGTGGAACAGCTTGAAAAGGGAGGTGGAGAAAAAAAGGTATCCACAGTCCCTAATACTCTTTGAACTGGTGTTAAGTATATTGTTTGGACAGTACCTAACCGCAGGCTGAAATCCTCTCAACTCATAAGAATGAATTGGTCCAGGTGTCCAAACCATCAATAAACCATTGAGGAACACATGGAAATAGGTCATCACCATCATTCTCCTCCTCTCCTCCATCTTTTTGATGAAATGAGCTTTTCTTTCAAATTGAGGCATCTCTGAGGTTCTGTTCTCAGAGCTAGTTTCATGTCATGAAACTGAAACGGAGAGGCAGCTCTCTCTAACACAGAATACTGTATTGGTCCACGAGTCTTAGGAAAAAAACAACACAACCCAGGCAGACATGCACTCACATTATCATTCTTGGTATTTCTTTCTGCCCAGCATGCTCATTTTTCACCTTGTTATGAGCACTAAGCATGGGGCTCAGCCAACAAACCTGGATGTTGCAAATTCTGTTAGAGTCCTATACCCTCAGCAGTACTACAAAGCATAAGCAGATCCTCCTAGTAAGGCACAGGGGCAAAATTAAAAAGGATTGAAGTATTGCAATGCCTAGAGAAATTACAGCAATAAAATTCACTAACATGTGCTATCAACTATATTCCCTAGACAACAAATGGAAGTAGCAGCATACAGTGAGGTAAGGGAATGAACAGAGGATCTAAGTCAGTCACTAGAAAATACCAGGGAGTAAGATGTCACAAAACCTATTGCTTTAAAGGTTCAGACTATAAGCATCCATCCTTCTTCTGTGTGCTGTCCCACAAAAATAAATACATTGATTTTTTCAGAAAAGTAGTTGTCTGCCTGAAGAGTGACCTCATCCAAAAAATTGTACAGTGATAAACAATCCTTTCAAGCTGCAAAACATAAGCTTATGCTTCCTGCGATTGGAGGACAACAGAAGATCAGCACAGCAGCACAGATTTCACCACTACTCTCTCCCACAGGTGGTTTCTCAGCATTTCCCTATGCTCCTCTGCTGCAGATGTGCACCAGCTATAATAAAAATACCATTGCCAAGTTTTCACTTCAAACCACATGGAGACAAAAAAGACACTCCTCACGCTGGACCTATCTTGCAAGACTCTTTCTACCACATAACTTTGGTCTCCTTCTTACATTACTGTCAGGTGAACTATACCCTAGACTCCTCAGAATAAAGGCCTCAGTTTTTGCTTTGTGAAATATCTTTCTTGATAAATAATGAAGCAATGCAAATATGCGTAACAGGCAGCATAGTAAGGAAAGACCTTAATGGGTTAGCCATAATCTATTCATTTACTTCTAATTCATGCCTTGTAGATGTTTCCTTACCACGTCCTTAAAAACACTAAGGACAGAAATGCCACAACTCTACTGAACAACCTCTTCCCATGCTTTGCTACTCTTACAAAAACAGCAGTAGTATCTGTAGAACAAGAATCCAGTTATATTGGGCTGGGCGATGCTAATGAGCTGCACACAAAAACCTTCACATGCCTACAAGCTACAGTATGCACACCAGGTATGTGTGACAAAGGAATGGAGCGCATCACAAGTAACTTGCCGTAGGTCTGCAGAGAAGCCACGTCTCTCCTCGCCTGGGAATGCAGGTGAGCCTTAAGTAAAAGCTCCAGCATCCCTTGCTAACTTCATTTCTCTCAGCCCTGAAGGGATCAGGAGTTCTTCAGACATGCTGCATATGATGGCAAATGCAATCAGCAGTCTCTGCACAGGACCCGTGCCTAAACTGTTCGTAAGCAACAGTCTCCAGTTATATTGCCTAACTCATAGAAATGATCCCTGCTCTCAAGGGAACGTGCATACAACAAATCAGACTGTCAGAACAAAACAAGAGGAACAGTATCATCACATTCTTATGCAGCAGGCCAAGCAGGGATCAGCAGCAGCTTCCACAATTAAATATCCACCATAAAAATTATTTTTTTAGTTTAATTAAGATTTCCTCCATAGATAAGTCAGAACACAGGGCTGCTGAGTTATCTCAGTGAATTCATGGTACGTATAGCATCCTGAATCACTCGGTACCACTAGAGCTTCCAAGGGATGCTACCACCATATTGGCAAACACTTCCTCCAAATGAGAAAGAAAGGGCAGGGAAAACAGCAGCACAGAAGAATTGCCAGTATTCCAAGGGGACTGGTAACCAAAAGTTTGTTTTAATTTATTGAGGGTGTTGTTTTAGTTACAAATGTGTTAAGTGTAACGTACAAGACACCCAGCTAGAGGAAGGCCACAATCTTCCCTACACTTCCCTACACCCAGGGAGCAGCCCTGGCAGACTGCAGTGCAGGCCTTCAAACCAAACGTGTTAAAAAGGCGCTGCCATCAGGATGTTCAACCAAACAGATCAGCTGACGAGGAGCCAGAAGGCATCTGCGTGGCACACAGAGTGGATTCCCAGTTTTCATTTTGTAAGTCACCTAAGTTATCATCCAGGCATAAATTTGTCTTCCTAAGTTCTGAGGAGACATTGTCCCTAACAGAGTACAATCATCATCAGCAGAAAATAGTCCGTCACCTTGGAGAAACCCAAGACATTAAAGCAAGAGGAAACAAAGCACAACCACACCACACAGCTAGGATAGAAGGCCCTACGTACAGGGCTAGTTTCCACAGTAGACATGTGTTCGGGAACACATGAATCTTGGACAAACAACCCAGGCACATCCTAGGAACAGATAAACCACATTTTACCAGTAGTAGCTACTTCACAACCTACATCATAAAATCCTCTGTATGATACCATTACTAGATACAGAGGGAATACGTAATTTAAGCTAATTCTGTCAACATCATTACCAAGATGTAATGAAGTCACCAGACTTGAGTCAGTTTAACAGTTTGCTACTGAAAAGGGTATCTAAAGCCCTGGGCTCCTCCTTCACCTTCACTCCTGCCAATCATCAGACAACAACTCTAGCATTCACTGATCTCCCTGCAAGGTGGCTCCACTCACCAGCCCGGCATGGAACTAGCCAGTGAAAGAGACATCTTCTACCAAAGAGCCCAACAAAAGACCAGAGCCAGAGCAAAAGAAGAGGCATGGCCACATGGCCAGAAGCAAAATCAGCAAGGAGTAAGTCCTCCTTTGAAGAGGAGGAAGCTGCCAGCCTGGGCATTACTCTGCAGCAAGCACCAAACACAAGAACAAATTTCAGTTTCTTCTTACACAGCATGAAGAACTGGTCTCTAAAACAAGATTAGTTTCTCTTCCCATGCCTGCACATTACTTGGATTTTTAGATTAGCATCAAACCAAACGGAATGCAACTTGAAAGTTATCATTTTCTTCTAATACAAACTTTGGAATCTTTTGCTTTTCATTTGACCCACCAGCAACGAAAGTTAAATTGTCTTTCCTGCAAGAAGACATAGTCACGAATGGGTATCGATTACACTGACTTGCTTCAAAAAGACCCACAAGATATATTTTGCCTTCCAAAGCATGCCACTTAGAAGTCAGCTGCCCAGAACAGAGACCCAGACACACACGCTCCAAACTCATCCCTGACCACCCTTCTCAGAACTAATCAGTGAAGGAAAGAGCGGTCTCAACCCATTTTAATTTGATTGTTAAATTAACAGATACACCAGTCAAAGCTTTTGCTCCTGCTATCAAGCTCCGAACATTTTGTTTGCCTTAGGTCTTGCTGACCTTGGCACAGAATAGGAATTATATTTGTATTTGGACAACTAGTTCTCGAACTGTTTCTCCTATATTACTAACACACACCAATAGGTCCTTTATATGTATCCATCTTTTTTGTTTACCATTACACTTCACTGCTACCAGAAAGACAGACCTCAATCCTTCTTGAGGTTGAGAGAGATGCTGATGCCCTCTAGAAGAACGTAATGAGCATTCTGCTTTCACAACAAAAACTTAAAACCTGAACATCCTTTTCAAAAGCTTTCAGAAAGCTTTGTAGCAACGTTTACTACCTTACCCCACCCTTCTTAGTTTTATTACCAAGAAAAACTGCATAGAAAACAAACAGAGTATTCATCCTTTGCTTTTCAACTCTGTCCACGGCTTCCTCACTTAATCGTAGTCGTTAATCATTCCTAATTTAACATTCTTGTTTTCAAGTTGGCCCACCTGTTGGTAAAGATGCACTAATCACATTTCATCAAGTGGATCCCTTCTCTTGCCAGAAGGTATCTCAATCCTCAAAGAGGATCCTCGATCCTCTGGTCATAAAAGCCAAATCCATGGTCAGAGGTGATAGTTTACAGATCCAGGAACAGCCTTGTTAAAAGAAATCCCACACTGTGGTACCTTAACAACCTTCTGTCATGACTATGCCTAAGATTGCATTTTTAAATTTTTTCCAAACATAAGATGAGCTTCTTTATAGGATGGGCTGCTTTGTTCAAAAGCTACACAAGTAATACCATTTTGGATTACTCACTTTGATTTTATACACAACTAGCTAGGACTTCACGCTATGAACAGACTGCAAGAACCAGGGACACTGAAACAGACTGAAGCTTCATTTTCATGCAAATATCCTCAGGAAGCCAGGTAAAGAAACAGCATATCACATTTTCACATTTTATTTTGTACTGCTTACAAAGCAGTCTCTGCAGGGAATGCCTGCAACCAGGGAGAAAACTGGAGACTTTCTCTATTGCTCCCAGGAGTCTAGATCATAAACTTTCCTCCCACTTGGAGGGGGGCAGGGGGAGTGGAAAGCAGCCTTGTTTCATCGAGCACTGATGTTCCCTGCTAACATTTCTAATAGAAGGTTTTTCACACTCAGGAAAAAAAAAGAATGTAAACATCTCAAATATATAGCAGTTTCTGGCGAACAACAATTGGGCACTTCACTCCCAGGCCTACTCCCTAACAGTAGTTTTTCTCTCCTCTCAGTCTGGGTGGGACTGGGATTTGACGCTTACAAATGGCAATACAACATGCATCCACTGCAACACTTTCCTAAACCCACCACATTAGACAGACTCTCACCTTTCTGTCCACATCAATATAGCACCATAGAAGATAGTCCCTGGCATTAAGAAAAAACACACTCCAGTCCTTGACTCACCACAGTAGGTGCTACACAACCACTTCCAAGACAGTAGCGCCTACCCCACCAAATTGCTACACCCGACAGGTTCAAACACTGGCATTAACAAATGCTTAAATGCCGACCTCTCAAACACTGCTTATTATGTATGCACCAAAACAACTACAATACTTCAAAGGCAGAAAAACATTACTCAGGATCCCACACAATCATAGCTGTAACTCTGAAGTGCAATTTTTGCTGTAGAAGTCAAGGAAAACCTACTATGAAAGATATAAGGGACACAACCCTGGCATTTTCTTCCATGCAAGGATGTAGAATGCTGAAGACCTCCAGCTTCACTGATCACAAGCTCAACTCAATATTGCTAAGAGAGACTAATGCTTTGGCTCTTAAGTGGTTTGTCTATCAAGAACATGCAGTCTCTTCATGACCATGTGCTTCCCCAGTTCATCAATTTAACTACCAGGCTTCTTCTGAGACTTTAAAGCAAAATAAAACCTCTTGTCTTTGCTTAGCCAAGGACAAACTGAAGAGAATAATGAAGCTCACAAGGGCTACGAGTTCACGTCTTCAGCTCTCCAAGCTGGTTGATCACAAGACACAAGTTTAGGATTAACTCCTAAAAGATCTCTAGTATCCTTCATCCATTCCAGGCACACAATCTTGCAAGTGAAGAGAGATGAGACCAGAACAGCTTCTCAAGTTGGCCTGTGGTACATCTGGGGTCTCTCAAGACTCAACTTAGTCAACAAAACACACTGCTTTCTGTAGTGAACACAAGTATCACAGTCCTGTTGTTTAAGTGGTAACAAGCATCAGAGGCTGAAAAAGCTGTTCACAAAAGTAAACATGATTAAGCACGCAGTACTTTTGAGCAGTCACCAGATGTCACCACATCTCAAGAGACTCGGAGCGAAACTCTTAGCAGGCCAAGAGAGAGAAATAGAAAAGAAGGCTTCTATCATACATAGACAGCTTCAGGTCCAAAGCAAAAGCAACTCAATGACCAAGACGATTTCCCATCAAACAACACATGCGTGTTTAGCAGTTAAAGGATCTGGACTGGCCATCTAAGGCAGTGCCCTCCAACCTTTCCATCTCAGCCACATGGCTGCTCCTAGCTCTTCTTTCTCACTTCCCACCTCAAGCCCTTTATGGTTGCTCCTCAATCACCCATACAGGAACACTGCCTCTGGAGGCAATCACAAACCCCACTTCCCAGTACTTCCATAGTTCTTACGCAACCCAGGTTTGCTCACCACAATTCAAGGCTGGGTGGAACTGAAACTCTTTGTCATTGCACTCTTACACATACACAACAACTTCGGTGCCAGATGTTAATGCATCTTCTAAATTTGGTCTCTCAGATTAAAACCTCCTTGTTTCTTTTGTGGATTTGGGTTCCAGCATTTACACTTCGAACTACCACTGGCATGATCCTAGTCTGCCTTTTGTACAAGGCAGGACTCAGGCGAAGCTTGTTCTGCCCACAGGTAATGACCCAGCCTGCTGCTAACATGAACACTGTGCCAACATCAGCAATCTTACAGCCCGTTCTAAAACGGCAGTCAAAGTGTCAGGAATAAATCAAATACAGATTTCCACAACATCATTCACTGTAAAGTTAAAAAAAAAAGTATAACCAACACACACACGCTCACTCTCCTTGGTCAAGAGAGACTGCAGCACCAGTCTCAAAAATATCCATGTTTGCTTTTCTCCAATTTAATGGCCTCCCTATATTTCTGCCCCTTCTGCTGGAAACAGTAGTCAGTGCTGCGCACATCTAGACCCCTACCCAGCAGTCCTCAATAAAATGCCAAATATTTGGCTAGTTGGGCTATCAGTGTTTGCAAGTTCTAGTCACTTTCCATGGTCCTCATGCAGTAGACAAAAAAAAAAAAAGGCAAAGAGTTCTAGTCCACAAAGTGATGTCATGATGCTACACCACCTCTAGCGATGCCTACAGGGCAAAGTGGCTGCCACATCTTCCCAGGAGTCATGCATGAATCAATGACACTCAGACCAGTAGTGCCTAAATGCTCAGCTGTAGAAGACCTCATCATTTCTTCCAGTAGCAGGGAGGCCTAAACATCCCAGCTCCTTCTTCTCTACGATAGCAGGCCTACAAGGCATGAGCAAGTGATGCAGCCAAAGTAAGCACGCACAGTAGGCCTTGCATTTTCAAAAAAATTATTGGCTCACTGAGCGTCCACTACACAGCACGTTCACATAAGCTTGCTGACCCACACCATTCCATGGAGAGGAATCCAGGAGCAGGCTGCTTTTACCAACTCAGTGTCAGCAGGCTGCTCCAGACATCTTCCTCCCTCCTAAGGGACTTCCAGATACCAAGGATGCTGCACAGTGTCCAGAAAGAGAGCTAGCTAGAAGCCAGGCTACAAAACGCACAGTTTTTCGTAAACTACAGGCTTGACAACCCTGATTTAAATCTTCATTTCTCTTTGAACAGAATAGAAGAAACAAAGAATGGGTACAGGTGAAAAATGAAAAAAAAAGACTGGAAGGAAAAGGAACAAAGAAATAAAGACAGACAGACACAGTGGGAATTTTAGTGGCCCACTGATGTAAAGGGATGTTGTCAACACAGGGCTTAAGGACCCACACAAGCCTCAGTCCACCCACCCCCGAAAACAAGAACAAAATCTGTTCTAGGTTGAAAACCCCCACAAGATATCTTGATTTCAAGCAACTGAACCCATACGCAGGTTGCTATGACTCTGAGAGAGTAACGCACAGATGTTTTTAAGAGCCTAGAGCAAAACTGGAAACTGAGATCCACTATATATCAGAATGTAACATGGCATCTCTCATCAACCAGTGGTACAAGGCAAGCTGACATGCTCGGAGCTGTACTGTCTCCACAATAGATGGTTCCACTGCAGAGAACATTACTAGCACACCTCTAAACCAGTTCACTCACTGTTTAGGAGGCTGGGAATAATTATGAAAGAACAAAAGAAAGTAAGGTTTAAAACAAGGTGGTAGTGAAAAATACAGACAGAAATGTGAACTTCAGCATGAACCTTTCAGGACACACAAAGCACATGCTTCACTATGTACAAAAAAAAGCCTTTAAAAACAGAGGAAGAACAATCACCTTTCAAAAGCGGCTGGAAAGTTGGAATTTCCTGCAGTTTTATGACATCGGGATCATTGCTGACATTCCGGGAGGACTGCGTTCCTGGGGCCACCACCACAATGTCATCCATTTTTGCTCGTTGCTTGGCTGGCGAAGGAGATGCTGGAAGGATACAGGGGAAGAGAGTGGGAGAAAAGAATCAAATTAATCAGTAGATTCCATCAGAACCTAACCCTAAGCGAACATTACCATGTTTAACACAGCAGAGCTACATTATCTATAGCATGAACACATCTCTGAGATCACTGAAGGGCGGTACTCTCCTTCCACATCCTCTCTCTGTGAATCTATTACGTTCAGCAATTTTTTTTTTTTAAAAATGAGGTCACAGCTGATGAAAGTCGTGTGGCCTTCTCACTCCAGGGATAATCCAACATGCTTTTGTTTTAATGACGAAGGTAAAAACACCAACCACTGTGTATCTGTCAGTGCCGCACCGCAGCAAGGATAAGTACCGTCCCAGGAAAAGGTTCGGTTCAACAGTTTCGTTCCAAGGCCATCCGGGACAGGTGTTTCAGCACCGTACGCCCCTCACCGTCAGACGCGCAGGCGAAGCGCCTGCACCGCCGACACCCTCCTCCTCCTCACTCTTCCCCGAGCTCTGCTCCGCGGCTCCCGCGCCCCGCCAGCGGGAGAAGGGCCCTCGCCCGGGCTCTGGGGTGCACCCACCTCGCCGGCTCTGCCTCCCCCGACCCGGGCCGCGCCCCCCTCGCCGCCCGCCCCAGAGGAAGGGCCGGGCCGCCGCCCGAAGAAATACCAGTTCCCTTCTCCCCATCAACCGCCTCCGCTCCTCGCCTCCTCCGCTACGGCTGCGCCAGGGCCCTGCAGCGAGGAACTGCGCCGCCACGGAACCGCATCCCCCTGCCGCAGGCCCCCCCGCCGCGCCACGGGAACTGGGGGGGAGCCGCGCTCTCACGGCCCCCTCCCCCCACCGCCCCGCAGCGCGACGGCCACCGACCTGAGGCACTGGGCTCGCCCGGGCGGCTCTCGGCCTCCGCGCTCTGCTCCGCTCCCATGGCGGCAGCGGCGGCCTCCTCCCCCGTCTCCTGCAGCGCCGGGGGCAGCGCCGCTCCCCCGGCCGCCACT
>VZSC01010558.1:194143-222610 GCA_013398225.1 Steatornis caripensis
TTTTTTGTGTCCTAAGGCAAATCCGCCAAACCCCGAAGTGCTGGGTCTGCGTCCCGAACTGCCCGGTAAAGGCACCCCCGGCAGGGCCACCCAGGGCACCGAGCGGCAGTCGTGGGAAACGACCCTGGAGGTGAAAGTAGCCCGGACCGAAAGTTCACAGGCAACTCGGGTTGAGTGGGGAAAAAAGAAAACAAACAGTGAAAAGCAGAAGGGAACGTACTTTGAGATTTAAGACTTCTTATTTTCATATTTGACAGTCAGGAATTTGACAGTCTCTTACGAGGAGAGGATGAGAGAGCTGGGTCTGTTCAGCTTCTCTGAGAAGACTGAGAGGAGATCTCATCAATGCTTATAAACATCTACGGGGTGGGTGTCAAGAGGATGGGCCCAGACTCTTTTTGGTGGTGCCCAGCAACAGGGCAAGGGGCAACGGGCACAAACTGGAGCACAGGCAGTTCCACCTGAACATGAGGAGGAACTTCTTTACTGTGAGGGTGACAGAGCCCTGGCACAGGCTGCCCAGAGAGGCTGTGGGGTCTCCTTCTCTGAAGAGATTCAAAACCCGCCTGGACGCGTTCCTGTGCACCCTGCTCTGGGGGCACCTGCTTTAGCAGGGAGGTTGGACCAGATGGTCTCCAGAGGGCTCTTCCAACCCCTACAATTCTGTGATTCTGTGACAATCAAATCATTAAAGAAGCCACGCAACTGTCTCTGACAGAAGAACGTCCGTAAATACAGAGCAGTGCCAGCATGTGCTCACTTCTGAATGAACCTGTTCTCTGCTTGTGCACGACACTCGGCGTCATTGAAAGCTCTGCACTGAACTCGGCGTCATTTCTCTTGGCTGCCTTTGCTAATTGCCACCAAGATTTAATTTAACACAACAATAATGCTCCTATCTTGTGGGAACTGCACCTCACAACTGTTACCGAGACCAAGGCTATGGAAAGACAATCCCAATGCACCTTTTGCCAGCTGTAGGCTGTACTGTGTCCTCATGTAACCTAATAATAACAGACCTTTCTTTCAACTACCTGAACAACCGCTTGATTCCTGCCAAAACAACAAATAAATAGCATGAAAACAATGTGAATATTTTGGAGGAAGAACAAACTATCGTTGGCAAAATTTGGTTTACAAACTTGAGTCCCTAAGCTGCAATATGCACACACATGACTGATTGAAGTCACACCCGTGAGCACTCTCAGTGGCTTTTAAGGAAGGCCTCGCAGTGTTTAAAGATAAGATAAATGCTGTGTTTAAACATGAAGTGCATGATGTCCATAGGACTACAGCCTAACCAGTGCTTGCCCCAGTGTCTTTTGACATTATCCGTCAGTCTCGGGCAAATTTTAAAATTTGCTCCATTGGATCAACACCTGAAACAGAGTTCAGTTTTACATATTGACATTAGAATACATAAATCTGATGGTTGTATTACCGTGAGCCAAGTAGCTTAAGGACCTTGGCAAATATTTTATATCAGTTTCATTTCTCCTTTATGACTTACTCTGTACATTTAATGCTTGACATAAGTGGTTTATTTGAAACTGTCTGAATGGTATATTAAATATGTAGGTGCAGGTTCCTCAGAAGGGCCAGGCTAAGGCTTAAGGCAGAAGCTGTGCATGGGGATAACACGGCACAGGAATAGCCCTGACGCAGCTGCCGCTGCATCGGGACACGTCGGTGTGCAGTCCCGTTTAGATGGGGACAGTCTGCTTCACCTCGTTGCTGCCACCCAGCATTATAAAATACGACTGCAACACTCTTGCACTCTCAGACTGGCTTACGATGTCTAGTTTGGAGGTGAGTGGGTTAATTATACATATACTGTATATGAGTGTGAAGGACTGTTGTTGTTTGAGCCCAGCCGGCAGCAAAGCACCACACTGCAGCTTGCTGTTTGAAAATGTAAGGAAAGAAACCTGGTGGGTCGGGACAAGGACAGGGAGGGTTCACTCGCCGACTATGGTCATGGGCAAAACCAGACCCAACTAGGGGAAAAAATGTTCAATTTAATCAGTTATCAATCAAAGCAGAGTAGGATAACCAGATGTGAAAGCCAGATCTTAAAGCACAAATAAATACCCTTCCCCTCAGCCCTCCCTCCTTCCCAGGATTGAGTCCCCTTGCTCCCGATGTCTCTCCCTCCTCCCCACTCAGCGGCGCAGGGGGACAGGGAATGGGGGTGCTGTTGGTTCACCAGAGATTGTCTCTGCCGCTCCTTCCTCCTCAGGCAGGGAGGGCTCCTCACATGCTTCCCCTGCTCCAGCACAGGGTCCCCCCCCACGGCAGACAGTCCCTCACAAACTCCTCTGACGTGAGTCCTTCCCATGCAGTGCAGTCTCTCAGGAATGCACCGACCCAGCATGGGCTGCCCACAGAGTCATGGTCTGCTTTGGGAGCAGGCACCTGCTCCCCTGGCATGGGGTCCTCCATGGGCTGCAAGTCCCTCTCTGCTCCTCCATGGTCCTTCACAGGCTGCTCCACCACAATCCTCCGTGGGCTGCAGGGGCACAGCCTGCCCTCTCCCCATGGGTTGCAGGGGAATCTCTGCTCCGGCTGCTTCCTCCCCCCTCCTTGCTCACTGGCTCCCGGTATATGCATATGTGTTTCTCTCACGTTCCACTCCTCCCTCTGCTGCAGGTCTTTTTTGCAGTTTCTTTGTCGCCTCCTTAAATACATTATCACAGAGCCGCATCCACTGTCTCTAAATGGCCTGGCCTTAGCCCGAGGCCAGGCCACCTTGGAGTCAGGGGAGCTTTGAGCAGCTTCTGACAGGGGCCACCCGCCCATGTAGCTCCTTCCCCTGCTACGGAAGTCCCACCACACAGACTCAACTCAATACCCACAAACTGACATACATATATATATTTGAAGTTCCTCTTGTCTGCGCCCAGGTGTTCCACCCTGTAGAGCACCAGCTCCCAAGCAGAGAGGTGCACTAGAGGCAGCAGGACACCTTTAGCGACATGCACCGTGATACAGGGCTGACGGGGTCCCACCATCCTCCCCTCTCTCACCTTGCCTTCCTTCCCATCTCAGTGCAGAGGGAAGCGCAGCAGCCACTGGGCAAGGCTGTTTCTCTCCTAGCCATCAGCAGTGGTTTCTGCAGGACTTTTGGTGGACCTCAGCTTCCCTGCACCTCAGCAGCCTGGCTGAGCTGATCTGGTCTCTCCAGGGAGGCTGGGTGCCCACACTACAAAGAAGAACTAGGAAGAGGGGAAAGAAGCAGTGGTGGCTGGACCAGGGCAATCATGTCATCCCATAGTATCTCTTCTGCCCTGCTCATATCATATTGTCATATCAGCCCTTCTCTTATTCCCAGAATCATCTAAGCCTGTCTCTGTGCAGGTCTCCACATGCACTATCATTCCCGTACCCCAACACCCCAAACCCTTAACACTATCCCAATAGTCCCGGTGAAGAACCATTTTCTTCACCCTCCAGTTACAACCACCACAGCCAGACCTTCAGCCATTTTTTTGAGCTTCTTTCAGCTCGGCTTCTCCCACCACCACTATGTGAGCAAAGGCAGGTGGCAGCTGGGACAGCCGAACACATAGCACAGTGCTTGCTTTTAGTATTCATTCCCATAGTTAATTCACGGTGTGATACGGTTAATAGGTGACGACTTAAATGTTCACATTCTCTTACAGCTTTTCCTTTTAACAGTGAAAAAGATTTTACCAGTTTACAAAAAGAGAGAAACCTGGCTACCCAAAGCGTCCCTGTACATTTCCAAAAACCAGAAATCAACATTTTCATAAACAAACACAGGTGAAAATTTCAGAAAAAAGGCACCAAGAATGTGAAAATCAGAACAAAACATTAGGAATTGCCCCAGACTGGCCACACGATGTGAAACGAGATGAGGGGCTCGGTCTCTTATAACACTTAAGTCCAAATAAAACCCAACACCCAGCTGTATTAACAAAGGAGGCGGGGACTGACTGGGCGTGAAGGACAAGTCAGCCGCCCATGCCTTGGCGTGGGTCCATGGTGTTGGGCAGAATGCAGGGCAGGCAGCAGGGCAGCGTGAAGCAGGATGTGCCCCCACTGCTGCCAGCACTGTACCCCATCCAGGGAAGGATCTTAGAGAAGCAAGAAATCTCACCTCAATTAAAGTTTCTTTCTTTAAAGTAGACAGTAAGGGTCTGCCAGAGACATGACCAGGCTCCCTCTTTTCATTATTCAGCTCCAGCCATTACAGTGTGTAAGATAACTTGCCCTTTGGTATCCCTTCACCCCTAAAAAGAAAATCTTTTATTCATGGACAGCTGTGTTATTCTAAGCGTGATGCAGGATGAGAGACCTGAAAAAGAAGGAATATATCTTACAATCCCTTTATTCCTTGCACTCCTTACTCTCCGGGCCACTTTTGCTTCGAAACACTTCCCCAAAAATAAGAAGAAAAAAAAAAAAGAGGAAATGAAAAATTTCCAGGTAAAAACATTGCTTAGGCAAGCAATTGCACTGAGGCTGTTGAGGGAAGAACGGCTGGGCCGCCTGTTCCGTGCTCCCGGTAGACAGGCTTGTCCGTACAACTCCCACTCAGCAAACACCCTGTGCTTGGCTACGATTTGGGCAGCGTTACTCAGGCAGCAGAGAGACGCTTACGCAGGCATCAAAATATGCGTATGTCCATTTAGCCCAGGGTATGCATATTAATTTCTTTCCATACAGCCTCCAAAAGCAGATCTCGGTCGGAGAAGAGACAGGTCAGGCTGCGAGCAAAACCACGCCAGCCTGACCACGGCCACATTCACCGGGTGGTTTTTCCTTTGCCCTGGGTGCTCGGGAGGAGCCACTTGGGCCGGCGAGCGGCTGGAGCAGCTGGGGCACCACGGTGGCGCCGCCGGGCAGGCAGGAGGGGAGGGCAGGNCCAAAAGCGGATCTCGGTCGGAGAAGAGACAGGTCAGGCTGCGAGCAAAACCACGCCAGCCTGACCACGGCCACATTCACCGGGTGGTTTTTCCTTTGCGCCGGGTGCTCGGGAGGAGCCACTGGGGCCGGCGAGCGGCTGGAGGAGCTGGGGCACCACGGTGGCGCCGCCGGGCAGGCAGGAGGGGAGGGCAGGCCAGGGGGCAGGGCAGGCCGAAGCGGAGGGCAGGCCGCAGGGCAGGGCAGGCCGGAGGGCAGGGTAGGCCGGGGGGCAGGGCAGGCCGGAGGGCAGGGCAGGCCGGCGGCCTGAGCCCGCCCCCCCGGCCCCTCCTCCCGGACGTGCCGGCTGCCCCGGGCGCCCGCCGTTCCCTGGCGCTGCCTTCCCGCCCCAGCCCTGCTTTCCCGCCCCGGCCGCGGAGCGGAGCCCAGCTCGGCCCCGCCGCTGCCTTCCCGCTCCCGGGCGGCCCGAAGGTGCCCCCAAAAAGGCGTCCCCGCCCCGGCAGCACAGGAGGCATCTCGGCGGCAGCTTCCCCGGCTACCGGGAAGCTCGCCGCGAAATCCGGTTCCTGGCCGAGGAGGGTCCTGTTCGTCTGTGGCAAGGGGCGCTCCGAGGCAGACGTCATCCCCGCCCCGCGAAGAGACCCTCCCCGCACCCCGAGTGACCATGTCTCCCGGTAGCAGCCGGTGGCCGGTTTGCTTGCTGGTCATCACCTGCGTGATGGCCGGACCGTCCCCGAGCCGGGAGTGCTTCGCGGAGAAAACGGAAGATGCCATCATCGATATAAACTTATCTCTGGCCAGGGGCATCAGGGGCGCGGAGCCAGCGCACGCCCCGACGGCGGAGGCTTGCGTTCGCGCCTGCTGCTCGGGGGGAAAGCTCTTCTCAGGTAACGGGCTTCTCTTCCTTCGGTTCGGTCTTTTCTGTTACTGCGTACGAAAGCTTGGGGAATTACTTCCGAAGTTTGGGCTCGCGTGGTGTTCAAGCAGAAGGCACAAGGTTGTTCCCTATGTTCAGCACAGAAAAATTATCCTTTTGTTCACGCTGCGGCTAGTAACATCTTGCGGCTGCTGTCCTGTTCTGCGAAGTGCGGCGTTAGGTCTTAACGCAAGACCCCCGGCCCTTCACGAGAATAGTTGCAGCAAAGAAACAGTGTTACTTTTAAGTGCTAAAACCTCTTAGACCCCCAAACTCCAAGAAGCATAAGCTGTGTTTAATAGATGCGCTATAAAGTAACTCACATTTTGTGCTACATTTATTTTCAGCCAAAAATGAGAGTGCTCACTCTTCTCTGACACTGCTGGTTGGCTTCAAGCTCTTGGAGCAGTAGGAAGTACAGCAGCAAGTAGAAGTAACAGTGGTAAAGCGCAAGCAGCAGCAAGCCACACGATTCCTGGGATGTGATGGGGAAAAGTGTTTAAATCCTTTCCTTCCTCCTGAGTACATCAAGGAGGCTTTCAGATTTACCAGTATTTGTAACAGAGAAATTACTATATTGAGTGGTGCTAGCGTGGTGCAGGTGAGGGGAGGATGAGGGATTAGACTCGTTATTTCCCCGAGCTCATCTGTACAGGAAAAGGAAGGTGTGACCTTTCGTATATTGGCCCTGGGCCATTCTTTTGCAGTCCTGGGTTGTTTTTCCTGCAGGAATGTTATATGTTAGTAGTTTTACTTACACGAGGAAAAACTAACTTAGCAGACCTGAGCTTATTATCAAGATGGTATAAAAGTTGTTATTGCTGAAATATGTATATATCATGTTTTGCAGGAGACAAGGTATGTAACTTGATGATTTTTGATGCTCGAAGGACAAGAGTGCATCCAAACTGCTACCTGTTTTACTGCCCTAGCACAGAGGCTTGTCCAATGAAACCTGCTACAGGATTTGTGAGCTACAAGATAAGTAGAGGTAAATAATAGTAAAAGCCACCGATCCCCATGCTAAATGGTCTTTGCACCTGTGACTTTTCAGTAGTGACCAGAAAATGTTTGGGGGTTGCATTTGTAGTAAAATATTCTAAGCCGAGCACTGTGATTTGGAAATGCTGCTCTTCTGCTTTGTGGGCGGTGGATGGGCAGGTGTGTGGTGAGCTCCTGCATGGACCCAGCTTCCCAGCTGGAATAACATCCTGACCCTTATGAAATTCTTTCACATTAGATTTAGAACTCCTCAGAATTTTACCTTGCTTAAAACAAAAAGAAGCTGCTTCCATCTTGATGTATTAAAGAAGGAAAATTTCCTGTACATAACACTGAAGAGTATTGCTGCAAGCCACGGAAATACGATTGCCCTTGCAGCCGTCTGCATATTCAAAGGATCCATGCTACGCTGATGAATGCCATATACACACAAGCAGAAACACGAAGCAAATGTTGGGCAAGCCTCGGAGCACCGCTGGGATGTTACTGAGTGATTGGCAATAGTAATCATTATTGTCAGCTTTCAGTTAGGCAACCTGAAGTGCAGATGCAAACTGCATAACTAAGCTCAAAGCTTTATGGCATGTGGGCTGCACACTCAGAAATTTCTCGCTGCCATGTGCTGTGAGATTTTTAATGGCAAGACTTACTTGTTGTCTGACATTGGCTTGCACCAGACCTGTTTGAACGGCTCGATCTCTAGAGGTCCCTTCCAACCCCTACCATTCTATGATTCTATGACTGTCCTACTGCCAAGAGTTCACAAGGTGGTTTCAGTGTGGCTTCTTGAGAGAGCAGAAATTTAATGTTTCCAGAGACTGAACTTCAGCTGAAAAAGAGAACTTTTCCAAGAGGAACTATGCAAAGAATGACAGCAGGATATATGGGAAGATTATTTACATAATGTTACCAAGTATTTTTTGTGCAAGCACAATCACGCAGGAACTGGGCGAAAGCAATGTCCAACAAATGAATTGCATGCCTGTAAATTTATTGTTAAACTACTCTTTTATCCAGCTCTTTCTCCCTTAGAAGAATATAGGGGTTTCAGACAAAGAAACAAGAAATGTAATCATGCTTGTGCATTCCTCCTGAACGTAGCGTAATGCTCAGTTAACAACTCGATTGCATATACAATCTATTTTTCACTTTGCATTTTGTAGCTTCTGTGAACATTGAATTATGGAAAGATTGTACTAGCTTATTTACCTTACGTTCCTCATAAGTTTTCGAAGTAGCACATGAGCAGCTGTTGGCACTGACAAACACTTCAAGCTCTGTTTTTTCACATGAGATTCTGCATGTGATTATACTGAAAACCAAACTAAAAGGGAGAAAGATACTCTTGGTAATAAAGCAACTTAAAATACTGACGCCATGTTAGTAATGAGATTTTGTTTTTCTTTTTTTAACTATTCCTGTGGCTTAATAACTAATGGAAACAACGTATGGCTCAGGAAGTAAAACATTTCCTGGTCCCGGTGGCGAAGAGCTATTGCAAAAAACCCCCAACATTTCTGATTTCTGCTCTTCATGTCCTACTTTGGTGTTTGCCTTTTCCACCCCACTAAGATGCTGGTGGATTCCAGCAAAGTATGCTCAGGAGGTGCTTAGTTTTTTTTTAAGAGTGACAACCTGAAGTTTCGTTCCTAATGCAACTTATTGGATTTCAGCTATCAGCAGGACCACTTTGGGTTTTTAATCTCTTTTTAGAGGTTGACTTGTGTAGTGTCCTTCTTCTTTCTTACCAAAAAGCACATCTATCCTCGTACCCCAGCTGTACCTCGCATGTGACAGTTTTGGGCAATTGCATTTCAGAGCTTGTTGTTTAAATGGAGACAAGGAATACTATAAAATCAATGTTTGATGCTGAAAATGTGGAGTAGATTTAGTTAGTGCAGATGGTTAATTAATCTGAGCGCTGCAGAGTAGCAGTGACACTTAAGTCCCGTATGGGTCTTGTCACATAGCCAGCTGTCCATTGAACGCTGCATGCACGCTGTGTGCTTTTCTAGCTGTTGCCCAGGCGAGTGAAGTGAAGATGACATAGCATGCTGCAAGTGCTTTGTAGCTGTCGTACTATGCCCTCTGTTTCTTTAAATGCATGGAGGGAAGCGTCCTTGGGAGTGCATCGGAAACAGGGAAAAAATGAGCTGGGGACTGACCCTGTGGTGGTGACAGGACATTGCATTGCTGGTGTGGAAACACGTCCAGAGCTGCATAAGCATCTGAGAGTTTGGGCATCTTTGACCGTACAGTTTCTGATTCTCTAATAACGGAACATTTTGTTATTTAAAGCCACTAACAACAGAGTATTGCTTTTCTCTAAGTCAGATCTTGTTGTTGGAGTCCATTATCTGTATTTAGGATCTTACTTTGCTAACAAGCTGGTGCCTAACAGGAAGGTTAGGATAGAAATTGGTGCCCGTGATTCAAGTGAAATATTTGCTGTGCTCATGTTTAAAGCATTGCCAGTTTGTTGGTTTGTTGGTTTGGGGTTTGGGGGTTTTTTTTGCATTTCATTTTCTTGTGGAGTCTTAAGGCTTGGAAATACATATTAAAAAAGCAGCCAAGTAGGCTTCTTTGCATGTATAATAAAACTGAAATAAATCAATCCCTCTAGATAAGGGTTCCTACTTGAGAAAAAAGTGACAATGAAAATGTCATGGACTTCTTGTTATTTGTTTCAATTCCAGTGCATTTAACAAACCTCTTTGTTTCTATAGAAAGAGATGAGAAAGAGTCAGAAGTACTTGAGAGGACGTTCTGTTCTAAATGTTCTGTGCAGCAACTGAATGATAATGATTATATATATACACACACATGCATATATAATATATATGTGCATATATATATATATATAAAATCTGAACAATAACAGCCAGTCTTCCCAAGATCTTGTGTTCCCCCAAAGTCTCACTATAATACCTGTGTAGAATCAGGTAGCTGCTTGGATTATTGACTGTATGGAATTTCTGTCACATAACACTGTTGTCCTGCTTCCAAATTCTATTAAATAACACTGACCCACCTGGTTTGCAAGCAATACATGTCGATTTCTGGAGAAATGTTCAAGTGCAGCCTGCTTCTTGTGGAGGCCTTCAGTGCAAATACCTCAGAGACTCTTGGAACAGTGTCTTTCTTCTAGGATGGCAGTAGGAACTCAGGCTTTTCCTACAAATCAGTATGCAAATAAAATTGTGTATAAAATGCGGATATTATTGCCACCTTGTATCATAAGACAATTTTTTTATATGAATTGAATTGCATCAAACAATCACAGGGTGCTTGGATATTACAAGAAAGGGGACTATACAGTCATCTTGGCTAGGTGGAAATGTGTACATCTGACAACTAAAAGTAAGGTCAATAGTATCTACTTAACTGACAGAGGCTGAGAATGGTTTAAAGGCAATGGACCTACTCACTCTGCATCGCACTGCTAAATAGAACACTTCTATACAAGCAATATCAGTATAAAACAATCAGATCGGGATGCTTGCTCTGCACAGGTCCATTCTGTAAGAAGCGGCAGTCAGGGTCTGGTGTACCCGGGCTTGAGATTGTCAGGTTTTATGATACAGAATTTAAAAGTCATTCACCGTATTTTAAAGAAAGGAATGGCTTGATGCCTCAGTCGTTACTTTCAGGAGCCCCCTTATATCTATCTCTCTTACTAAGAAATGCAAATTGTTACAGTAAGGCTGTGGTAGTAAAAAATAGATTTAATAATTAAATACTGATATTTTCTTTCTGTTTCCAGACACTCATGCCCTGGAGGATACATCCTTCGGCAGTGAGGACTTTTCTTCAAATGTGTATTCGTTGTCCTCGGATGCTGGAGCCTTTATCTCTAGCAATCAGACTAGCCATCAGAATCATACCACTACTTTGCAACAATCTGTCTTTCATCAGGCATCTGAACTCCCGAACCATGTGGCCAAGCATTTAGACAACAGTGAATTTCATACAGTTTTTCCTGAATCTCAAAGGGCAAAACATCCTGAAAGCTTAGACCCCATCTTGAGACAGAAAGTAATTAACCTGCCATCAAATACGTATTCTGCTGTTCAAATTGGAAACCCCTCTGCTTCGTTCCCCACCACTCAAACTAGTGTTCCTGAACCCAGCAGTACTACTCTTACTCCTCTGCCTACAAGTACCACCCCACTGGAATCTCGTACAACCTCTCTGCCTACTGGTGGTGCTAAACCTACTGCTGTCACCACCATCACTACAGCTACCTTCCTGCCTGCTGTTAACACGAGAGCTAAAGCTGGTATCCCTGCTGCCACCATTGCTGTTACTCATGTTCCTCTTCCCAGTCCCAAAACTTCTGCTGCTGCTTCAACAACCAAGCACGTGACCAAAAATTCCAGATCTGCTACCACCCCATCAAGACTAAGAACTCCAGCTGTCCCTCCTGAGCCAACAGTTGTCTCTTCCAACGATACCAGCCATGTTACCCTCCTCTCTTTTTCAGGTTTCTCTCTATCTACTACTGATTCCCCCCCGGCTTCCCAAAGCGACCCTCAGGGTTATGACCCATCTGATTCAGAAAGCTACCTGCCAGAGAGTGTTCTGAGAGGGAAAGGTGTCGTTCAGTTGGGAGAAAAAAGCAGCCTTATAGCGGCTTTGCTTTTTGGGGTGATATTCTTGTTACTAGTTATTGCACTGATGGGGAAAAAAATACACGAATCTCTTCAAAAGAGACAATATACCAGGCTGGATTACTTGATCAATGGAATGTATGCTGATGTATGATGGGGGCGGGGAGTAAGATTGTGAGGAGCATCTCTCATCTTTGAGAGGACAACTCTGAAAGTAGATACTGAAATCTCAGAAGAGGATGGATTCCTTTTTTTTTGGCCACTAATGGGAAAGTCACAAATGGCTTTGGTGGGCAAGAGAACTGCTTTTTCTATGCTGAACTGTAATGTAATGTCTATCATTTTCGATTTATTACTAAATCTGGAAAATAAACACTAAAATCCAAGTTAAGCTAAGAAGATCTTACATTTAAGGAGAAAAAGCATTTGGAGAGCTTAATCTGTACTGTGACAAGATTAGTGGAATAGAAGTACACCTAATAAATTGAGTACCTGTGCAGCACCTGAGTGTTTTCAATGCTGTTTGCACCCAAATGCCCTAGTGCTACACAGTTGTCTGGCAATCCTATTTACTCTATCTGTAGCCTTAAAGGAGGCTTAGTGTAGTAGAGCTTTGTGTCCAAACGATTTTAGGTACAACCAGTAAAAATTGTAGTACACATAACGCAGTTGGCTTAATTTTCTATAGCTACATATACTTTATGGATATACATGTATCTTGAATGTTTATTTCTGCATACGTCACAAGCTATCCTTAAAACCACATGCTGCAAATTTGAGTTTGCCTTTTCCAAAGAGCTCACCACCTGCAGCACATTTGTTTTCTGCAGTATGTGTCAGAGAGGAAGAGTTTTGATCATATCAAAGTGAAGAAAACTGCAATCAAGGTCTTTTGTGGCAAATGCATGACCAAGTCACTTGGCATATGTATGAGAGAGAATCTGTTCTAGTACACCTAAATCTCTAACAGTTGAGAGTCGGCACCACTCGCAGAGCTGGCAGAAACTTGTGAGGGGGCTTAGCAAAGACAACAGCTGTACTATTGGCAGAAAACACACAGAAAGGTGTGGTCTCCATTTGCTGAACATCTAAAGGGAGGTAAAAAAAGTTTTAAAGGAAAATGGTGGCTATGTTGTAGGAGGGTGCCAACCTCAAGGGAGTTTTGTGCGGTCAGCAGGAGCAGATGAACAAGGTTGCATTATCTTTGTGCTTCTGGTGTTCTCCTACTTCCTTCACCAGGCTGGTGGCTCTCGAAAGAGCTGCTTGCAACAGTGCTGGACTTACTGTCCCTCCTGACCGCACAGAGCTCTTACTGGCTCTCAAAGCACACCCTCTTCCCTTCTAGGGTCATATTCATGTGACCGGTAAGCTCCATATGTTTCTCCACCTCTGCAACAAGAGATGAGTGAGAGTACATGTGAGCATCTCCTGCTTGCTACACAGCTTCCAGTTCATATTATTCACATTTCCCTTTGGATACACCCAATCTAAACCTGTTTGTAGAATGAAACACTAGATTTCAAAGTATTCATGTAGCAGGCAGCATAATCAACAACAAACATCAAGACAGAGAAGGAAGGGTGCCTCATGAATACAAGGAAATAATTCTATTACAAAATATGAAACATGACTCACGTCCAAGAGGTTCTTAGATCTGTCAGGCTTAGTGCAGTGGGAAGCAGGCGTGATCCAAAAATGGCCTCAAGGCAACTTTTCTCAGAGCTCTAACAATAACTTTATGCAGAAAATTCTCTGAAAATTCCGTTAGTCAAAGATCAGAGAAAAGTCAGTGTTCCTTATGTCAAAAAGTTGAATTCTTACTATATGCGGGCTGCAAATTGCTTATAGATACAAAACCAGCTGGTCTTCTACACTGCTTAAGTCTAATGATGCTTAAATGAAAAACATTCTTGATAACCTCTTAAAAGTGAATGAAGTTACAAAAGAAAAGTATCTCAAGTTCATCAGTTTGTCTGTTGACTGCACGTTGTTCAACCTCAGTTTTTTTCTTTTTTTTTTTAATACCTATTTTCAAAGCTTTCTGGTCAAGGAACATGAAAAGGGGGCATAACATTTCTGGGAAATGAGTTAATAAAATGATAAGTACTAGGCCCTGTTTTTGGCTGTAAAAATGCAGGCACAGATCTGAGATTGACTGTACTTTTCTCTCAAAAGAACTACAACTTTGTGCGGAGCCTTCTACATTGCCAATGCCATCACAGCAGCTCATTGCAGCAGAGAACAACCCCTGAATCCTCACTGTGCGTTTCTGCTGTGATAACTAATTTGTTGGAGGGAGAGATGGTTGGTATTAATACAGTACAGCACAGCACAGCAGAGAGATGTGCAAGAGAAAGCAGGCAGACATATGTCAGAGTCATTCAGACCTGGGCATGTATTTGGCTAATATAATTAGAAACATTGCTTTCCAACCCAAACAGCAATGTATATCAAGCATGGCAAATGGCAGAAGTAAAGCAGAGGGGTCCACGGGTATCGTGACTAATTTGGTGAGGATGCCGAGTGGACCGGTCTTTCGCAATTTTTGAGTGAACAACTTTAAGTGTTCTTACATTAAAAATCCTTTTTTTAAGCTTAAGCAAAGAAAAGTAGGTTCTAGACAGGCATACTGAAACTCTTATCTACCCCTCCCCCCCCCATACTTTTGTCTTTTTGGATTAAGAGCAAACGGGGAATTGTTGGGTGACCGGTCTGGTTTTTTCTGGAGGAGCATTTACAAGCTGTGTTTGAACACTAGAGGGCAACAACAGTTTCTTGAATAGAATTGACAAGTTTTGAGGCTGCGAATTTAAAAATGTTTTAATTAGCTCGGGTTTAAACTTTCCAATCAATGGCTATTTCATTGCAAAAGTGATTTATAGGAAAGCTGGTTTGTTTATTGGAAGGTTCTGGGTGGAGGATTATATACACACGCTTTTAAATTTTCTTGCTGTATCATAGTGGTAGTGAACAGCTGTAGAAGACAACAAAACCAAGCATAGTATCGCCTCTATTTCAATAATGTTAAATCAGATTGCATTATTAGTCAAGTACTGGCATTGCCAGTTAACAAAGCAGGAGAGAAATATTTCCTGTCATCATTCTTTCAACTATGATGCTTAATTATATGCATTTTTTTAGCTCATTTATTTGTCTGGATAATGCTCTTGTATCATGAAACAGAGGAGAGTGAGACAGAGTAACTGTAAAAAATCCATCCAGTTTTTTATGCTTTTCAACACTGTTTATCTAAAATGTCTGTGCACTCTTCTATTTTTCCACTGACATCTCCTACAGTCTTAACTGTGTACCATACTCATGTCACTGAATCATCAGCCATCATGATATGATGACAACTTGCGCACTGGTGTGGCTCTTTCTGAAGGTAACCACTTATGTTATGGCTTGAGGCCAAAAGCTGATTGACTTTAATCACCTGGAGATTGTAATAAATGCTGTAGCTCCTTGTTTTCGTGTTGTTGCTTTATAGTGCTGAGCAAACATAGGGTGTATAAACACAGACCGTCGTGAATAAAACTGTGTTGTGGTATTGTACAGTAAGGCAAATAGAAATCCCAAATTTTATAACCACTGCAAACAATCATAAAGAAATAAATTGCAGATCTATTTGAGACGGATGAGAGGAGTACATAGTCTCTACCTCAAAGGGCTGCAAACTCAGTATGGCATGTTCTCTTCAAATAGTGCTCCAGTTTATTGTAATTCCTGTAGGAGTAGGAAATGCTTATACTCAGGATTCTTTCAAGTGAAATTACTAACCAACCAATGGAAACAAAAACAAACAAACAAATAAGTACATGAGAAGACAGTTTTAAAACTGAGCCTTATTTTTCTTCCTCTGGCAAAACCATCTTTGTGGATTTGAATCTGATGGCACTGTTAGATTCTGCTTTGATCCCACCATCCCACACTTCATGCTGATACAAAGTGCCATTACGGCAGCCAACAGTTTCCAGCCAGTACTCCTTCATAAAGAGGAGCTATACTGTGTGCTCTGTCACACTCCTGAAACTGGCCTAGACTGCTGGGCTCTTCCTATGCATTACTCATTCCCTCATATAGGTAATATACCTCTCTACCTCCCTGCTCATAGACAGTTACGGAATATCTATCTGCATCCCCTCATCATTCAAAAGCCTTGCACATCCTTTCAGGAGGGTACGTGCTATTCCCAGATGCTTTACCAGCCTCTTGATGGGTAGGTCCCCTGAAGGACTGAGATATATTGAAAACTTTTCTTCGTCTTCAGGAAGCCTACACTCAATCTCACAGTCTAAATTTGCTTTTTTCTTCTAGGTCTCTAAACTTTCTGAGGATGACAAAGTGCAAAGCATAAAATTGCTACTCTTTTTCCCTTTGTGTTTGGTAGATATTATAAACAATAAATGTATTCTTAAGTTTCAGTGCAACTACGCTGGATCACTGTTTTCTGCATATTGGCTCACTTCATGAAAAGAAAAACCTGAGGGTTGTGCATTAACTTCTGTTCTGTTGCTTCTCTCCTTCCAGCCTATAAAATGTCATTGCCTTAAGTGGCAAAAGAGTTTAGATATGCTATGTCCCAGGTGTTCTGATCCCTCTTCTTTTTGGTTTGCTTTGTTTTTAATAGAAAATCGAAAATTCCATCATACTGACAACACCCAGGAATCATCAATCTGTGCACTCGGTAGTTTCTCAAAGAAATTTAACAGTCAGGTAACATCCAGAACAACTTCAAGATGTTGTAGGTTAGACTGGCTAAACCATAGGCATGTTTTGAAATATTTACTGATTTGAGCAGTCACTCTGAAGACCACAAAGGTGTTTTCTTCAAAATGCTAGGATGGTAAGGATGGCTATATAAGGTATAAGTACTTATAAGGTGCTTTGGTACCTGCCACATCAGAGAAGCAGCTGAGTTCCGACTGAATATTCAAAAGCCACCAGGAACAGCACCAGGTTTTCTCTGTGCCCCAATTACTTACACAGAAAGAAGGATGCAATCAGCAGTGCTTGGACTTTGACACTGTGACTTTTGCAACTCTTCTCAACGACACCTAGATTGAAAATTTGCACGATGTTCAAACATTTATTCTTGTGCTAGGAAGATGGTAGAAAAACCCTCACTACGACACAGATTTCCTATAGGCTTGCCTGCTGTTTAGTTAGTTTCTAAGTAAGTTTTTCCGTTTGCTTTTATGAAAGAGTGTTTTTTCCCTAACTCTAAATCCAAGTTCCACTGACACTACTGAAAGCCTTCTGTGTAAGGATCTGGATCCTCCAAGTAAGTTAGGAGTGAGATGATCCCTTCACTTCAGTGGCCATATGCTGCTCTGTCTTTGTGCATGCGACTCCCATTGGTGTCAGTGGGAGGTCCTCCAGCACATAGTCTATGGTTATAAGTCAAATCCTCCCACTTAGTGGCTCGTAACTTTCCAAAACAATTGCCTTATAGGATGACAGGACTTCTCAGCCCAGAGGTAAAATTTCTGAAAGAATACAAAGCCCATTTCCCCAGCTGCTTCTGATTACTTAGCTATGACACTGTTGTCCTTGTTTTGTTTCAGGGCACAAAATAAGGAGTTCACATGTTTTTCCACCATGTGATAACTCAGGCACTACTTCTGGAAAGACTCCAGATTTGGCATATACTATACGTTGCCTTCATGGAGCACTCTGTTTTAGTAAGGGCAAAAAATAATTTGTTTGTGAGGTACCACCTTAAACAAGTGAGAACAGCTCATGCAATGCTTCTCCTTACTAAACAAGATACACGTGTCTTTCCTATGCTGACAAACACATAAAGCGAGGGTATACCCCATTCAAGTGAACGTTGTAAAAGATAGTAGAGTTCGAAAAGTGATGGGCCTGAATGCTGAAGTCTATGCAGGTGCTTACATCTAGCAGAGAGAGTGTAAGCTTTCCCAGAAATATGTTGGAGACTCCACCTCAAGGGTGAGTTTGAGGGTAGTTCAAGTGCCCTGATGTTTTTGCAGTTGCCAAAAATGGGTATCACTGGTTACGGCAGACATCTCCGATGACTACCCCATCAATTGGTAATGAAAGTTATTTCCAGGAACTCAGTCTGCATACACCAGCAGTAGCAAAAAGAGCAAACGATAAAGTGCATACATGCTACAAGCAGTTACAGTGCAGCTTACTTCCTCATATCTGGAGCGTCTCCTGACTGTAAAACGTCAGGTGTTGGGAAGATAGAAGAAGGGTATCCTGTGCAGCAATCCAGACAGAGTCAAAGCGCGTAGCCGCAGCAGCTGGGATCTACAACCTTGCACAGCAGCACATTACTGTGCATCAGCTGGCAAGTAGTAATTGTACCCAAGTGACATACAGGTTCTTGTACCTGTTCTGCTATGTGCCAACACCTACGTTCCAGCTGAGACTGTAGAAGGAAAGTAGGCTTGAAAGGTGAATTAAAAAGAAGAGTCTTATTTGGGGGGTAAAATTTATAGCTCTGTAACTGACACTGGTTTTTTTTTCCTTTAGTTAATTTTCTGATTAAATCCTAACTAGAAACCACCTTGACTGCAGGTCTCGTAATGAACCTGGTTAAACAAGACAGGTCTCTCCAGGAAAGACTTTGCATTTCTCTTTTGGCTTTTGACCTAAAATTTAACAACTCTTGTTTCAGTCTTTAACTCAGCTCAACTCATATATGTTTTACCCTACTACTATCAATTGTGACAACTCAGTATCTATCCTCTACCTTCTTTTTCTGCACAGCTGTTCCGTTGTCTATCCAACATTGTTCAAGACTGGAAGTTTTGCACCAGGAAGGAAAATGGAAATTTGCCCTTGTATTTGCTAGGTTGTGTTTTGCTTTAGTTTTCAGATCTTCCTTTTTAAAACTGAATAGTACACTTAAACTTGAATTTTGATGTTCTAAACTTTCTTTTGAAATGGTATCTATGTAGCAAAATAATTACTGGGCGATCCATACGCCAAAGACACAGGGTTGCATAATGTTGAGTGCATTTTGCTCACGAAGGCATCCTTCTGAGTCTGTTGAAATAAAAAACAGTACCTCAGAAAAAAATGATTTTGTCCTTTGTTTGTCTCAAAGAGCCATGACAAGTGTCCCAGCTACACCATAGACACGAGCCTCAGACGTTTTGTGTTCATGTAAGTGTAAACCATGGCACATATTTGATGGAAATAATAATAAAAAGAACTGGCAGATGCATAGCTGAGTACTCTAAACTTCTTGTGCAGAAACCAGGGGAGCTGCTAGGGCACTGAACGAGACCAAGAGCTACAGCTCTTCTGCTCGTACACTGTGATCACTCAGTGGGGTAAACCAAATAAATAAAGTGAGAGCAAGCGCAGGTTGCCCAAATTTTGCTGTTTTGTAAAAGCTGTAGTATGTGCAGAAGGTCCCTGTTGCTTAACTGGAGAGATATGTGTTTGATGGATGGACTGTTCAATGGCTAAGGAATTAGCTGAATAGCCACATCCAAAGAGTTGCAGTCAATGGCTCAATGTCCAGGTGGAGATCAGTAACAAGTAGTGTTCCTCAGTGGTCTATACTCGGACTGATACTGTTCAATATCTTTATTAGTGACATAGATAGTGGCACTGAGTGCACCCTCACTAACCTTGTGGATGATACCAAGGTGAGTGGTGCAGTTGATATGCTTGAGGGATGCCATCCAGAGAGACCTTAGCAGGCTTGAAGAGTGGACCCATGTGAACCTCATGAAGTTCAACAAGGCCAAGTGCATGGTCCTGCATCTGGGTCAGGGCAACCCTCAATATTTATACAGACCGAGGAATGAATGGATTGAGAGCAGCCCTGTGGAGAAGGGCTTGGGGGAACTGGTGGGTGAAAAATTAGATATGAGCCAGCAACGCGCGCTTGCAGCCCAGAAAACCAATTGTACCCTGGGCTGCATCAAAAGCAGCATGGCCAGCAGGTCAAGGGAGGTGATTCTTCCCCTCTACTCTGCTCTCATGAGACCCCACCTGGAGTACAGCATTCAGCTCTGGGGCTCTGGTCCTGTTAGACATGGACCTGTTAGAGCAGGTCCAGAGGAGGGCCACTAAAACGGTCAGAGGGCTGGGAACACCTCTTCTATGAGGAAAGGCTGACAGAGTGGCGTTGTTCAGCCTGGAAAACAGAAGGCTCCAGGTAGACCTTATTGTGGCCTTTCAATACTTAAAGGGGGCTTATAAGAAAGATGGAGAGAGACTTTTTACCAGGACCTGTAGTGACAGGACAAGGGGCAATGGTTTTAACCTGAAAGAGGGTAGGTTTAGATTAGCTACTAGGAAGAAATTCTTTACTATGAGGGTGGTGAGACACTGGAACAGGTTGCCTGCAGAAGCTGTGGATGCCCCCTTCCTGAAAGTGTTCAAGGCCAGGCTNTCAGTAACAAGTAGTGTTCCTCAGTGGTCTATACTCGGACTGATACTGTTCAATATCTTTATTAGTGACATAGATAGTGGCACTGAGTGCACCCTCACTAACCTTGTGGATGATACCAAGGTGAGTGGTGCAGTTGATATGCTTGAGGGATGCCATCCAGAGAGACCTTAGCAGGCTTGAAGAGTGGACCCATGTGAACCTCATGAAGTTCAACAAGGCCAAGTGCATGGTCCTGCATCTGGGTCAGGGCAACCCTCAATATTTATACAGACCGAGGAATGAATGGATTGAAAGCAGCCCTGTGGAGAAGGGCTTGGGGGAACTGGTGGGTGAAAAATTAGATATGAGCCAGCAACGCGCGCTTGCAGCCCAGAAAGCCAATTGTACCCTGGGCTGCATCAAAAGCAGCATGGCCAGCAGGTCAAGGGAGGTGATTCTTCCCCTCTACTCTGCTCTCGTGAGACCCCACCTGGAGTACAGCATTCAGCTCTGGGGCTCTGGTCCTGTTAGACATGGACCTGTTAGAGCAGGTCCAGAGGAGGGCCACTAAAACGGTCAGAGGGCTGGGAACACCTCTTCTATGAGGAAAGGCTGACAGAGTGGCGTTGTTCAGCCTGGAAAACAGAAGGCTCCAGGTAGACCTTATTGTGGCCTTTCAATACTTAAAGGGGGCTTATAAGAAAGATGGAGAGAGACTTTTTACCAGGACCTGTAGTGACAGGACAAGGGGCAATGGTTTTAACCTGAAAGAGGGTAGGTTTAGATTAGCTACTAGGAAGAAATTCTTTACTATGAGGGTGGTGAGACACTGGAACAGGTTGCCTGCAGAAGCTGTGGATGCCCCCTTCCTGAAAGTGTTCAAGGCCAGGCTGGATGGGTCTTTGAGCAACCCAGTCTACCGGAAGGTGTCCCTGCTCATGGCAGGGGGGTTAGAACTAGATGATCTTTAAGGCCCCTTCCAACCCAAACCATTCTGTGATTCTATGTTTCTGTGGTTCTCTATTTCTATGACTCTAACTGAGGGGTAGTACACAAAGTGGGAGCAACAACTAAATAACTGTCTCCTATCTTTAAGTGGTTTGGGTCTTTGGCTCCCATTGTTATTTTTAACATGGTGACCAGGACACCTTTTGATATACTGAGTTCATGATTTACTGCCGCAGTGTACCATAGGAAGCACACATCCTCACTAATGTTCCCTCCAGTTAAAGTGCCAGGATTCCTAAACCACAAACGAAGATAGGACTCTAAATCGTCATTTCTTTCAACACTTAGAGCTTTACTTATCTTTTTTTTAAAAAAAGTGTTTGGCGAAAATAGCATTTTAAATGTATTGTTCAAAGAAAAGATTTCTTAATATGCCAAGATTAAATGGGGATTTTGTTCTGTGTAAGCTCTTTTCAGATAATTCTAAAGGTATTAGATTTTTCACAATTGTAGGAAGGAAAAAATTAGTAGAAGTTGCATTAACTGTAAAGCTCTGACACCGAAAAAGGCATTGGAAGGAGCTTTATGAGTCAGGGCTATTCAGACACAATTCCCCATCTTTTATTCAAAAAGATCCATGTGACCAAATGCTGTCTTTGTGAGTTTGACTGGGGAGGTGGGGGGAGAAGCAAGGATGAGGAATGGATTGGAAAGCCTCACTCTAATCACCTTTTTTTTCTTCTTGAGAGGGGAAAATAGAAACTAATTATTCCAAAATGGAATATGATGATCTTTCAATAATATCTTTAAAGTGGGCGCAACTGTTTTAACAAATATATCTGGGGAGTGGGTCTGCCTTTTTCTGTGTTTTCCTTTGTCACTTATCTACATTTAGTTGCCAGCTGTACTGGAAGAGTCTTTATCGAAGTCCACACTGTAAGGAAATTATTCAAAGAACTAATGGAGATGGAAAAGGAGCAAATGAGACTTCAACCACATATAATTGCCTCTCCGATCCCCTCATCACATGAAGAATGAGTTACAGGCCATAAACCGTGGAAACCTTTACATATGGAGCCAGTGTAAGCTTAAGGACCCACATTCATTCCTGCTTTAACAGGCAATGAAATCAATGGGAGACACTTTAGCTAATGGCCAGGGTGAAAATGTGCTGAGCTTTTTGCTGTCCTGTGCCTGTATTTCAAGTATCTTTTGCGGAGGCAGGGGTGGCTGCAGCACACCCTCCACTTAGTGCTGCCGCTAGTTGATAGCAGGGTAGGGGGTAGAATTTGGCACGCTGTCTCCACTCCAGCCATTCCCTTCAAGTCCTATAGCTCTGATGCAAAGATCACTATGTTTCTAAAAAACCCAGAAATTCACCAACTAAATTAGTGGCAAGACCTGTTAAAAAAGGATAGACTGTAGAATCAGCCACTATTGATTATCTTGGGATTTAATTAGTTGAGAAGTGAGAAAGAACTAATGAAATCTGTTATCTGCATTGTAATTAGTTGATTTAAAGATTTTTTTTTCAAAAAAGGTAAGGATTTTGTCCTTGAAAACTACTCATTCAAGAGTGTTATCATGCTCTAGGGCATTCACAATCATTTTTATGATTCTGAAATAAACCGAGGATTTATATACATCCTGCAGGCTACCTTTCCAGGCCTTGAAATACGCTTCCCAGAGTGAAACATAAAACTTGCAGACTAGGGTATAAGTAATAGTTCTAAATTGTCAGAGGCATCAATTTTTCCCTGAGAAATCCTGGGTAACGGTAATTTAATGAAAATGTTACCAAGAATATGCCTCCATCCTTATTTTTAATTACCAGCTATAAAGTAATTAAGAGGGTAAAAAAGATTTGGGTTTACCTGGAAATAATAAATTGTTCCAACACCTTGCATTTGTGTGACCTCACCTTACAAATCTCTTAAAAGAGGAGGGCTTCATAAAACATTGCCAAGATGAAACCTAAAGATTAACCATTAGAGGGCACTCCTTTCTGCTCTGAGGAATACATCTTGCTCTTCTAGCCTATTTTGAGAACTCACCTAAGGGCTAACAAAAACAATACCGTTGAAGAGGTATCACGGTTGATGATCAATAGCCATATTCTTGAGGTGCTTAGTGTCTTGGATGAATTGCAGACTAATTTGTATATTAATATAAATAGCACAAGTAAAATATGGACATGAACATGATCTAAATATAAATGTAGATATAAATATAAATATGGAATACAAATATGAATCTTCCAGAATTTGAACTGGAGAGGGATAAGCCTCTTTGCTTGCCATGAGCTGCACTTCCATGATACAGCACTTTAGCCCAAAGTAGCTATTTCAAGTTGCAAATGAGATCATTCCTACGCACAGATGGCGTGTCACACCATGTACATTACATAAAGATCGAAAATTGTTGTAGGAAATATTGATAATTACTGTGACACATTGACTTACCTTTCTTGACCAGAGGCATAAATTCTAGTCATTAATCCCTGTGACCAAAAGACTGTGAGCAAATGTACAATGTTTTACCAGTAACTAATTTTTAAACTTCAAAGGCTGTAGTGCAAAGCAGAATTGGTAAATATTATGGACATGTATTGCAAAACGCTGAACTCCATGAAAGGGGGTTGAGAAGGAAATATTCTTAAATTTTTGTTGCTTAAAAGGCACGCACGCTATGGTTAATAGACCCCAGATGCTGACTGGTTTTGAAAATTTCAGCAAACGAAAACAAAATAGTGTTTTGGTGTCTGTCAGCCTGAAATGTGAGCTCTTTTAAAAGGATGTTTTCGCTGTATCGACCTGGGATTAAAGTACTTCACAAATTTTAGAACTGTTACTTTCTCAAATGACATTTTTATAATTTGGCTTTGAAATGTAGCCACGGCAAAATATTCACAAGGAAAGCCTGGGACTTGCCCTGTGGTCTGGTGGGCAGTGTCAAATTAAAATCAGAACCCTGCATGGTTCACACTGAAAACACGACCGCTGAAGAAGCGTATCCTCAGGCAGTGCTGTTTTCAACTCCCTGGGAGATGGAAGAGGAGAAAAGAGGTAGACAGTAGGTAGACAGCCTGACCTTGGATGCACCATCAGCAGGAGTCCCAACGCTCCTCCAAACATGTAAAGAAAATGCCCAAGCCTGTTGGGAGATCATATTTCATATTTCCCCTTGGGTATATCACCAGATTCATGTTGGACTAGCTCGCCTGTATGGGCTGCTGAACTCGAGCACCTTCTCCTCTGTGAAGGTTTCATTGTAAGGATTTTTTTTAGCCACAGAGAAAAGCAGTTCTCAGCCTGGGCACCGAGCAACTTCTTCTGGTAGAGGAGATGGGAAAGAAAGAATGGGTACTATACTTAAGGTGGGGAGGCAGGGGGAAATAAGGTAGTACTGAAAAGGAAGAAGAGGCAACTCTTATGTGATAAAAAAGGGACCTATTGCGATGTTCGATGGGAAAATTGTCACAGAAGTAGAGGGAGTGCTAGTTTTTGCTGTGGTTTGACATACTGTGGAGGGGACCTTGCAGACAGTAACTGCAAAGATAAATGAGGCCTCATGGCCTAGAGAAAATTTGTGGAATAGACACACGACTATCAGTCCAAGGAAATCTGCTCATAAGCTGCCTATGTCCTAGTGAAAAGGTGCAGTTCATAGGGTATGAGAGTAAAAGCGAGGCAAAAAATATGTCTACTTGTTATTGAACTTTAGAAAGGACTGGAGGATCTGGTACTTTGTTCATTGAAGGAGGAACACCATGGTAAACACATTGTACTCTTGGAACAGGACAAACCTCGTCAGGCATATCTATCTCATTTATTAGAGCTGACCTTCTTTTGGGAAAGAGTTGGATGAAGCTATTTTCTTTATAAATACCAACTGTACGACCTAGGCGAAGTGGCAAGGTGATGATGCCCCGAGTCAGGGTGTCCTATTTTATCTGCGAAATGGTTGTAATAGGCATCATTGGTGAAGTCACCACGACGTCACATCCCATTTCCTAAGCTATGGTGCTGCAGAATTTCCTGCTGGGGGCAAGAGAGGACTTGAGCTTCAGTATGAAATCTTGGCCCTTTTGAAGTCGATGAGAGTTTTGCCATCGACTTCAGAGGGACCAGGATTTCACCACACCAGGCCCATTAATTCTTGTTGAGACATTCAGCGAGAGCACTAATTATGATAGTGGTTTCTGTGATGTGGGCAGCCACAAATTCATTTGCTGAGCAGCCATCTTCTCCTAACAGCTTTTGCTCATTAGGGACTGCGATCTCGGTCCTACAAAAGATCCCATTGACTCCACTGGAACTTGGGGCACAGTTCAAAGATAGAGTGACTTCGGCAGTTGCTGCTGGTTTCAGGAGCTCCAGCTGCTGTCCCTTGCTGTCCTGTGTGCTGACACAATTGCTTGTGAGGCTGGGCCACCAACCAAACCGGGGAACTAACTGGAGTGTAAAAAAAACCCTGTGAAAGCTCTTGTATCATTAAGCCACCATCTCAGTCCAGAGGTAAGGGCAAGGCTGTGCAGGTTTCTTAGCAGTTGGAGCCTCGAACTGGATTTGAGCTGGAAAACTGAGGTTAATGAAAATAACTGCGACCAGTAAGGGGAGCTTCTTACTAAACGAAAAACGGTATTCATAGAATCATAGAATCATAGAATATTTTGGATTGGAAGGGACCTTAAAGGTCATCTAGTCCCCCTGCCATGGGCAGAGGACATCTTCCACCAGACCAGGCTGATCAAATCCCCTTCCAACCTGGCCTTGAACATTTCCAGGGAGGTGGCATCCACAGCTTCTTTGGGCAACTTGTTCCAGTGTCTCACCACACTCATTGTAAATAAATTCTTCCTAATATCTAATCTAAATCTACCCTCTTTCAGTCTAAAACTGTTACCCCTTGTCCTATCACTACATGCCCTCGTAAAAAGTCCCCCTCCAGCTCTCTTTTAGGCCCCCTTCAGGTAATGGGAGGCTGCTATAAGGTCTCCCCAGAGCCTTCTCTTCTCCAGGCCGAATGAACCCAACTCTCTCAGCCAGTCTTCATAGGAGAGTTGCTCCAGCCTCCTGATCATCTTCATGGACCTCCTCAGGATTCGCTTCAACAGGTCCGTGTCCTTATGTTGGGGGCCCCAGAGCTGAACACAGTACTGCAGGTGGGACCTCATGAGAGTGGAGTAGAAGGGGAGAATCACCTCCCTCGACCTGCTGGGCATGCTTCTTTTGATGAAGCCCAGGATTCTCTCTCCACTCCCACTTAATTTGACTTTAGGCTCAAATAAAGGAACATAATCATCTCAGAGAAGGCTTGCCTGTTGGAGGCTTTTCTGTATGTGTTAATCTTGCCTGTTATTTTACTTTGTAAAAACTTCTGCCATGGAGTTAATTCTATGTGTATGAATTAGAAGTAAAACTGAGAAACAGTTATGACATAGGCTTGGTCTTGAATCCTAAGCATTGATGGAAAAATGAGTTCAAAAAGGCTGCCTGGGCTCGAATATGCAGGCTGTGGAGTAAAGGGGCTAGGCTGAGGGAGGTGAAGCCGATAATCATCAAATGGCTCAGAGGATATCCTAGCAGGAAAGGAAAGAGCTTGAATTATGCACCAGTGTGAGAGGTGACAGCATATAATGTTCAAAAACTAAAAATAAAATCAGTCAGCCCGGACAGCAGGGAAGACATCTCTAAGAGTAAGAGCAACCAGGCAGCGGGATCAGGCTCCCAAGGGAGACAGTCAAGACATTGTAGTGTTTCCAGCAAAACAGATAAGATGCGAGAGGGAACAGCATCTAAAGACAAGTGCTCTGTGATGCAGGGGTTCAGGCTCCAGGTTTTCCTCAGCTGTGCACTGTGTGATGAAGATATGAAGAATTCATTACAGATCTGCCATACTTCATAAGAGGTTAATCACAGATTGTGCAACGTTATGAGTGTACAGCATTTTTTGTTCTCTGATTCCAATTAAACAGTGAAAACAAATATAACGGTGTGCTCCTTCTGCTGGCTCCTGGAAAATCTAGTGGTGATAAGCGTTAGACGTGGGTCACCTACTGTCTAGGTACCTTGCTGCATGGGAAGCTCTTCCCCTCCACTATCCATGTGGGTCTTGCTTGAGTTTGCTAATTCTCCCAGCTGACAGTGCAGTAACAGAGGAGGCTATTTCATCTGGCTGAGTCAAGGACATTTAGTAACGTAGACCTGGCCTCGGGCAGGTTTGCTATTGAGTCGCATTGTTTACATTTTCAAAATGTTTTTTTTCAACTCTGAAGGTTGGAAATACGCTTCTTCTAAGAAAAAACTCTGGGATATTTTCTTTTTCCCCAGTAAAAGCTGAGAGTCTGATACTATCATATGACTTCAGGAGCCTGATGTTAAGAGTCAGTCTACAATGCCCGGCCCTTTAATCCGGCCCAGATGTTATCTCCTACCGTAATCACAAGAAAAGTTATGAAAATCCATGTTCAACAGATACAAAATTAAAAGTTAATGTTTCCATAAGTTTCTAATAAACCTGAAAATAATACAGACTTCTGAATGTAAGCATCTCAAATTTTGCCCTAAGTTGTTCTGCCTCGTATCGCTATTCTACTAACCAGCTGTCATACTGTATGAGAACGTGATGTAGACATTTAGACTTAACGTTCCTTGAAGAAATCCTGAAGTAGATTTTCTAATCTAGAGGAATTGTGAGAAAGCTGCATTTTGTATTGTTTATTAGGAATTAATAAAGTAGGTAAGGAGAGAAGCTTTATTAAAGTGACAGTGTATTACAAAATAGTGACTTTTTAGCTTCTTCAGAAAGAAAAGGGTGTGTTTACACGGATGAAATACGGGAAAAGTTGTGTTTAAACACAGCATATTGGCCACTTTTTTTAACTACTGCTCCAAGCAGCACAAACCCAGCTTATTACACTTAGTTTAGCAAGGGGAACAAAACCCCAAGCCGCCCCCAAAACTGCTGGGAAATAAATCACACCCCCTTACCTCAGCCAAGCATTAAGTCGTACAGATAGCGAATGCGTGCTAGCTCTGCTCTGGGAAAGATCAACATTACTGCTCTTGAACCTCCACACTGCGGGTGATAATTCTAACGTAAATTTTACTGTACTGCTTAATTCCCGCCCCCCTCCCGAGAGAGACTCGAATATTACAGCCCGTTCCCCCTAGTTTTGTTTCTAATTCAGTCGGCGGGGCAGCGCAGGCCGATAAATATTTAAACGCCAGCGTGACCCTGCTGCTGGCCTGAGCGCCGGGCCCTGGGGAGGCGCCAAGGGGCTGCTGCAACCCGGACAGGCCCCGCAGCTCGGTCCTCGGAGGTGCCAGGTGCTCGGGGAGGGAAGGAGGGAAGGAGGGAAGGAGGGAAGGAGGGAAGGAGGGAAGGAGGGAAGGAGGGAAGGAGGGAAGGAGGGAAGGAGGGAAGGAGGGAAGGAGGGAAGGAGGGAGGAGCCCGCGGCCCCGGGGTGCCCCGCATCGCCCAGCCACGCCGCCACCGCCGCCGTCTTTGTGCGGCCGCCACAGCCGCCTCTGCTCTGTGGCAGAAAGTAGTGCCGTCCCTCCCGATCCGGTGTTGCTCCGCGGACCGCATCGCAGGCGGCGGAGGGGGTGAGGGACGGCAAGTAGTCCCGCTGGAATGCGACAGCAGCAGCGGCCGCCCCTCGCCACGTCCCCTCACCTTGCCCGCAGGCGGGCACCTCGGAGGCCGCCGCCGCCACCTCGCCCTCCCTCCCCGTTGTT
>VZSC01010558.1:222784-353153 GCA_013398225.1 Steatornis caripensis
AAAAGAAAAACCTCAAGCCGCCCCCCACCCCAAAACAGCACCCCCACCCCCCCCTTTTCTGCACCCTCTGAGCTGGCCTGGGGCAGCAGGCAGCTCTGGGGACAGCAGCTTGGCCGTGCCAGTGTCAGGCCGATACCGGCGTTACTATCGCCAGGCTCCCCTCGTTTTCCCCCCGTGGGAGTGGGGTTTCATCCTGCCGAGCGTGGGGGGGCAGCGCGGAGCCTCGCGTACTCCGCGTGAGGGGGTTGGAAAGTGCCCGGGAACTGGCTTTTCTCTGAAAGCCTCCTCGCAGCGAAGTGAGCGTGCGGAGTTGGCCAGAAGAGGAATGAATGCTCCTCTCTCTCAGCTGTGCTGGCTCTGTGCTGGGACTTGAGAGAAGTTTGTGTTTCGCTGGTGAGCTGCCACGGATGTTCATACAGCTTTAAATCAGCAGTGGAGTGCCTTGCAAGGGGGTGTCACCTAAAGTGGCTGAGAATTTTTATTCCACTTGCCCTCTCCAATAAAATTTCATGTCTTATAGGGCACAATTGGTAAGAAAACTGAGTTTTTTTTTTTAATGCTGTAAACTACACTATAGTAACTATTTCTTGTGTGTTTGGTCTTTCTGGGAAGAAATCACCTGTGGTGATTGCATCCATCATTTTGCTGTTTAGTTGTATTTTTTCATACTAGATGGGGGAAGAGGTTAATTGCTAACTGTTAATCAACCACACTTTGATTTAGACAGTTCATCAACACTAGTGTGTTTCAATGAAAGCTAGAGTAAAGATGGTTTAGGTTGAAGTAACTGTTCAGTCTCCAGTTGCTCACTATGCTGGAAAAGAAAAATTTTCCTCTGCTCCATACCCCCCCCTCCTTTTTTTTACTGTGCATCTGTTTGCCATATTGTATCCTGTTTGCAAAGATACAAGTATACTTGTTTGAATAGGCTGTGTAACATTTCGTACTCCTATTGTGGCGGTTAAACCCCAGTTTGCAAAAGTTAAGTTTGGTCTGGAGAACAGAGAAACTGTTTCCCCATTAGTTTATTTTATTAAGTAACGATCATAGCCGTTCTTAATAAACCATTCATTTGGCTCTAACTTGCTGTTCAACCTAGTTCAAATGACAGCACAGACGTCTCTGTCATATGTAATGTCACATAATATTGTCACTGTAATTTCTTCAAATTAATTGTGAAATAGTGACGTGTGCTTTTGCAAATTTTTGTGTACTCGATGATGCTTAATAAGACGCTTTGAAGGAAACATTCAGTTTGTAAACCATCTGAACCGTCATTTCTTTTCTTGTCTCTCATCTTTGTCTATTGCCAAGGACATTTGTATCCGAACAGCATTTTTGTTTGTTCTGTGTTCATGGTCTCCTGCTGTTTGATCGCCTACCTGAAGTCATAATCTTTTGTTTGTGACACGATAGTAGTTTTCCTACTGGCTAATTGTTACCTTAGATAGAGATAAACAGCAGGAACAGCTGAACTCTGAAGAAACAAAAATCAAATTTTAATGCATGCATCCTCCCTAATAAACAACATCTATGCAAGTAGAATTGGTTTGAATAAGATATGTTGAGTTCAGAAGAGGTGTCAGCAGTTCCTTAATGAGGCAGAGGCAGTGCCAGCATGAGTATGAATAAGTTTATACATGAAAGTAGAAATGAAATTATGAAGTTCACTATTTGTTTTGTGAATTCAGTGCTGTGAAGGGTGCCAAGCCAACAGTGCTGGAGACTGAAACTCAGAAAATGTAGTAGTGTCTATTTGTGGATTGCAACATCCTCTCTGCTTATAGAACTAGCCTCACTGTTCTCCTTGACTTTTAAAAAAGTAAATGGACAGAGGTTTACAACAACTGAACTGGTATAATTAGTGTTAGGAAACTATGGTAGACTTGTTTACTGATCTGAAAAGGAATAAAATTGGTAACCTGGAAGCGCAGTGCCCTGTAAACTAATAATGACTTGAAGAAGACCAGGCTGTTACTAGCCAGAAGTGGACGTGCAGAGCAAGGCACCTGTCTTTCAGACTCGTCCAAGGACTGCGATAAGCCAGATCCTACTGATGTTTTCAGGGCAGGTATTTGGGTTACTGAGAGGCAGGAGGTTAGTGTTATGACAGCTTGCTGTGGAGGTTCTGTGGTTTGCAGCTGGTTTTTTTTTTTTTAATATTCTGGCTGATGGAAGAAAAGGGGTCACTTTCCTGGAACCTTTTGACCCTTGTTACAGTCCACTCTCTGTTCTCCTCTCTTGGCCCTGGTTTGATTTGGGGGATTTGGCTTCTTCCTCACTGACCATCAACAGTGCTGCTTGAAGCTGCTCCCCACAAGTATGTATGGAGGAGTGAGTTAGAGCTGCTTCGTGGCAGCTTTGCTGTATTCTTCATGACAGCTGTGAAACCAATCAGGATCTTGATAGATAATTGGCAGTTGCAAAGAGGCAATAGCAGTGGCATCGCATCTGTCAGGGAGCTACAGATAAGTGTGAAACTGAGGTTTCAACTTTTTAATAAGTGATAAAGAGAGAGTTCTTCCTCCACAAGTATTCGTGGCTTACTTTTCTTCCAGAAATAACTCTGCAGTCAGCATGCAATTGCTGTTTTGTTTTGATTTTAAACCCTGATCATGCAGACAGTGCATAAAGCTCTTGTTTGAATAGGAATCTTATAAATGATGTTTGCGCAGACATACTGAACGTTGCAGACCTCTGTGCTTTAAGGTCAGTTAGTGAAGGAATGAAAATGCCTGTTTGGTAATGGGCATTTGAAAAATACTGCTTCCCTCTTACATGTTCAGAAGAGGGTTTGTTTTAATCTGTTGTTATTGTTTTAATATTGTTACTGTTTTAATCTGTTGTTGCTTTTGATAAACAGATCATCTTTGCTTTTTCGTATCTTTTTTAGATAGACCCCTTTGTGTATAGTTTAGAAGAGCTTGATGTTCAATGTTGCTTAATGTTGCTAAGCTGTGACTAGAGGTATTTGCACACCTATTTTTCTACTAGAAGTTAGAGAAGGGGACAAGGAACAGGCTTTTTACTTCTGAAGTACTCAGCTTGGAGGTGAAGTGTGGTGTTTTCAGCTGGAGCTATGTTTTTGTCTTCAGGCAAAGGGTGCCTTCACATAGGACTGTACAATACATAAATTTTGACAATGAGACTTGGAAATATCTTTTTTTTATCATCATGGTCTGTTTCTTCACCCAAGCTTGAATCAACCGTATTCTAGTCATGTTTTTTCATTGTATGATTCCTCAGAAATCAGTGTGCCTTTGTCTGCTGTGATTTCCAATCCATTTTCCTCTTTCATCTCTCCATAGAACAGTCTAAAATTAATGTGATCTAAGGTGTTACAAAATCCACCATTACTTTAATAGTTTTTGCAGTTGCATCTCCGTGATATAGTTTGCTTATCATCAGATTGCTTTAGCTTTTCTTTAAAACTCAAAATTTAGGAATTAGAAAGTTCGATGGCATTTTTTGCTATGTCTTGGAGGAAAGGTGAAGTAGCATTTTTGGCAAGGTGCACTGAAGCTACGGGGAAGTGCTGGGTATACGGGTATGCAGATGATGAGCTGCTTGTATCCTTGGGATGTTATATAAAGTGGGAGTTATATAAAGGATTATATATTATATTGGGATTATATATTATATTGGGATGTTATATAGTGGGAGTTATATAAAGATATTCAGGTGAGAAGCTTTGTTCATGTTTCTCACCAATACTGGTTAGAGGAGCATTAGCCATATTGATGTTTCCTTTTTCCCTAGTGAATTGATTACATCTGTGTTCCTTGAGTTCTAGGTAATGAATTTGGCTAGAAGCTGTAGAATGGGTAGAGGGTTTTTTGTTTTCTTTTTTCAGGAAGGATAGGTCAGGATCTGGAGCATAGGAGCCATTTAAACTCTCTGTCTTTAGGAGCTGGAGAAATCTGATTCCTTTGGACATCTGTAATCCACCTTTATGATGATGTCGCATCTCAAAAATGCCAGCTTCAAAAATATCTGCTGCAGTGCACATTATATGGGATTTACTTTTTAGTTCAAATCAAGTAGGGCAAATATATATATATATATATATATATATATATATATATATATATATATATATTCCTTCTGAGGGAGTGGGGTAGGGAAAGAAAACAGGGAGAAACAGGTCTCAGTTTCTGATCTGTCACCATTCATCTCCTCTGGCAGCCAGTCTGCAGACTTAAACACTGTATTCTTTGTCCCCAGCATATTTAACCTCATTTATTTCCTATGAAATGCTAAATACTTGGGTTGCTTTGCTGGTGGCTTCTTCAAAAGAGTCCACTTCCTTGTACTATAGGGAGGGGTATGCGTTATTGTTGAGTGGCACCAGAAATGCAGTTGTTACTAAAGCTTTGTTGCATGCTCCTTCTTCTGGCTGCACCGGTGGCTCTGCCGTGCCTGGAGGTGTGCTCAGCTCCTCTCCCAGTTCTCCTGCTGAGGAGCCCTCATGCTTCAGCCAGCTCACCTGAGAGAGATTTGGTTAGTAAATTACACATGGCTGGTGAAATTCTTTGCCGCCACCCACTTCTCTGATGGCACGTGCAGGCCATTTGTACTTTGAAGGCAGTTGCCAGTAAAGCAGAATTTATGTTGATAAGGGGTTTCGCACAGATGGACTTTTACTGGTAAGTGATACAGGTTGCTTAGAAAAACATGGTGGGATGCGACTGCCTTGCAGACTTCAGGGATGGTCGATTCACGTTCGTATAAAGCCATTGGAATTGCTTGCTTAAAAGTTGAGCCCTTGAACCTAAACACTATGGCTCACCAAAGGTGACTGTTGGTGGATGTGAGGTTTAGGATGAGCATACAGTGAAGTGAGTACTTCCACTTATTCTGTGCCAAGCACTTTGTAGTAGTGGCTCTTCTGGAGGATAATTGCTGTTCGATGAAAGAAATACAGTCTCTAATAATAACCTTTATTTTTTCAACTTATACCTTACTTGTGTAGTTTCGGAGTGTATACCACTTGTGGTGTTACAGAATACGCAGTACTGTAATCAAAGAAGCTGTGTCATTCTTTTGTGGTAATTGTCCAAGGCTTAGAAGGGGAAAGCATTGCATCTCTAATGGATTGTACGTAAATGCTGGGTATTGACACCCTAAACATTAAGTAACTTTTTCCTATTTATGTATTTGGCAGGCAAGCTGACATAGAGAGCCTTCATTAAGCTCTCTAGGTATTCTTGTAGTTTATAAATATTTATGGCAAGAGATTCACAATGTGAACAGGCTTGATACTTTGCTCAACATGGACAGAAGTTGGTCTGGACACAGTGATGGTGTCTGGAAATAGAAATGGGTGTGTTGTTTCTCCTTTTCGGTATGTTCTCCTGTGAAACGGTTATGAAAATAGGGTGGGTTTTTTGTCTCCTTGTGATTATCTTGCTACAGACCTTTCTATTTCAATGTTATTGGCACAATCCCCCACCAAATTTGAAATGGAGTCAAACCTACCAGTCTATGAATGGTATAGGAATACTGTAATACTTTTTTCCATTTGATTTGTAACACAATTTTAAGAACATATGATTCAAAGTATAGGTTAAAACAAGCAATGGTTCAGTTTGTGATACTTTTTCCTTTGCAAAATGTTATAAACTATTTGGAGACAGAAGCATGCCAGTTTAAAAGATGGAACGCTTTTTGAGCTTCATTATTTAAATGGAGAGAACAATAAGGAAATGTTTTTAATATAAACAGACATGGAAAATGGCAACATTCATACAGATTTTTTTAGTATCTTGTTACAGGATCCCATTACCTAAATAGAATTACTCCCTTGTGATATAATCAATGTGGCAGAAATGGGATTATAGTTTTAATTCTGTTTATGAGGGCCATGTGTGAGCTCTTGATGTCAGATTTGAAAAGTAATCATATTTGAGATAGAAAATCTTAATCAACTAGCTATATAAGTTTGCTTAACCAAAAATCGTTTGTTTTCTTTCTCTATGATAGCGAAATGTAATTTTCTCCTTTATATTTTTTCTCTTACTCTTCCCCCTGCCCTGATCTGTTCCCAGAGGAAAAACAGTTCATATGTGTTTGGGTTTTTTGGGTTGTTTGGGTTTGTTTTGTTTTGTTTTTAAACTGTTTATGCCTCCAGAACTCCTCAATAATAAGCATTCTTCTGTGTCTGTTGTTAGAGAATTCAGACTTCTAGAAGGTGGCTGATGTGTTTGCTTGAATTCTGGAAATGAAGTGTATGTGGAAGGTAACAGAAATGCAAGGTGTTGTAGCATTTCATACTTTTTTTTCCTTTGTAGTTCTGTCAAAGCAGTGAATAAAACTTTTGCTTGTACTCATAGTATTAGTGTTAATTAAAATGTTAACACTTTGGAAATCTAAGAATTCTCTTGTCCACACATGGATTGATAAAGTAGGAATATCAAGAATTATAGTAGAGTAGGAATTTGTAAGCCCTGTACTGACTCTTATTATGTCCATTTGGAAAATGCACTGGTGTTCTAATAACTCAGAACCTTAACTGAGCTCAACAGTTAGCCTTTACTCTGTACGTAATGGTGAAATTAATAAGTAAAATCCAAGTTAGATGACTTTGTGTTTATGGTTGGTTGGTTTGTTTTTCTTTTGGATTACGAGAAATGAATCCTATTCAACATGAAAAAGATGAGAATGTTCACTGCGTATGTGTGTGTTATTTTGTTTTGTATTGTTTTGGTTTTTTCATGTGATACTACATCTAATGTAAGTCTGTTAAGAGTTGACATTAATAGTGCTGGGTGTGAGTGGTTTTGAGAGTTAATAAAATACAATAAATCATGCAGTCCAACTGTGTTTCAAAAAAAAAGTGCAGTAATCTTCAAAATTCTTGAAGTATGTGCACCCTTTAAAAATGGTCCCTAACTGNGTGAGAATGTTCACTGCATATGTGTGTGTTATTTTGTTTTGTATTGTTTTGTTTTTTTCATGTGATACTACATCTAATTGTAAGTCTGTTAAGAGTTGACATTAATAGTGCTGGGTGTGAGTGGTTTTGAGAGTTAATAAAATACAATAAATCATGCAGTCCAACTGTGTTTCAAAAAAAAAGTGCAGTAATCTTCAAAATTCTTGAAGTATGTGCACCCTTTAAAAATGGTCCCTAACTGTTCATTTGAACTGGAGTTATTATGCATTATATTAATCTGTAGTAAACTTAATAGTCTTAAAAATTTGACTGTTTAAAGTGTAATTTTGGTTTGAGAACTTTTTTGCCCTTTGGCTTATTGAAAGTTGTTTTAAAATTGCCCTGCGAGCATTTTCTTCCAATTTTCTTATAAAACTATTTTCTAGTTTAGTGTGAATCCTTCATATTTTTGCAAAATTGTTGATACTGTCTTGTCTTGAAGAAAGTATTTTACCTGCATGAGAAACAAAATCTGTGAAATTGTTTTGCTAGTTGGAGGTATAGCTTATTTTATTCTCATATTTGTTATGATGGATGAACTGACAAAGATGCCATTCACCGAGCTTGGTCTGGAAGGTATACCACAAAGAAATCATTGGATAGCTGATACATTCTTTGTTGAAGAATTGCAGAGAGGTGGGGCTGAAAATGTGATAAGCCTTCAAGGCAGTTCTGCTGCACCCCCGATCCACTGCACCCCAAATTGGTCCTCCTGTTACGTCCCAGCTGAGGACTGTGACTTACTTCTGTGGTGTACTCATCAGTGCTGGCAGTTTTTTCGTTTTATGGGTCATTCTGTCCTCCAGCTGGGGTCTTTTGTGCTAAACTCTATGTTCATGCTTTACAGCAACTTCCTGATAGTGCTTCAAGAATATAAACAAACAAAAAACTCCAAACGCAAACCAGAATAAATTGAAAGGTTTTGGTTTTTTACCAGATAAGACAAACTGTGAGACTTAAGAAATATTTTTTTAAGTACTAGGCATGCCAGCTGGGATAAATTGCTGAAAGTCATCTAAAGGTAGCTCAGTGCCTATGAACTTACTGTCAATGTGGAAAAGGCTTTGTTAGTTTAAAGGTAAACCAGTGTGCTTCTGCTCAGGGTGTGGATTTTTTTGGTCTGCGTGGAACTATTAGCAATCTGGGTGAGACTCCTTGGCTGCAGCTATTCCCACATGGTGACTGACAGTATAACCAGGGTCCTCCAGCTATGAAGGCAGGTGGTGATTGAGGGCAAATGCTCCCAGGCCACTCCCGACTTGATGTGTGCTCCCAAACACACATGCTGTCCAGGCTGGAGCAGGTCATGAACTATGATCGCTCCAGACTAGCAACAAACTTTGGAGCATTCCTGTCTCAGCTTGCCAAGGGTGCAAGGTATATCTTGCAGCCTTTAGCCTTCCTAGGCTTTGGGAAATGGGCTGCCTCTGTCAGAGCATCACAGTGTTGTGTCTCAGTGCTATAATTCAGTGGAGGGGCTTAAGCAATGCACAGTCTTTCAACAGCTTCGTGAGGGGTACGATAGAGGCTTTTGATTTGTTTTCTTACTGTTAGAAGCTCTGTAGGAAATGGTGATGCCAGAAGGTGTGTAGGGTAGTGTTTTGTTTGAGTGTGATCAGGTCGTCTTTATCTGTCATCGTGGCTTCAAGTTTGGATTGCAAAATACCGTCCCTATTCAGATGTAGGACTCTAATTGGTGCAGTATAGGAAAACAAGATTTCTTTTTCTGCATGAGCGAAGGTGCGTGCTCAGGAGAACTGTCAGAAACATATCTTGGAGACAGGAGATGCTTTGCAGCAGTCTGCATGCATACTAACGTTTTCCTTAGGCAGATCGTGTCCATTTAAGCATGGATGTTTCCAGTAGAACTAGGAAGTATTGCCAATGTGCATGGAACTGGTATGGTTTCATCTGCAGCGCTGTGTGTTATTCTGACAACTGTTTGAGAAACTGGGAGAGCGTTGAAGGAAGGTTATGAGGACAGCTGAGGAAATGGAAAGTGTAATGATGAAGTTCTGGAGACATTAGTAATGATCATGGTGCTGCTTGGCCACACATCCCTTTGAGCCTTCCTGCTTTCCAAGTCTGCTACTGGCCCAGGAAAGTGTACTGTGCTGCTGCCAGGTCACCTTTGTTTTCTTGCCACTGTGGCTCCCTGTTGTAAGCAGCAAGGTAACATAAGAAGGTGGTAGTGTTATATGGCAATGCAGCTGCATGCAGATGCCTGACCAGGGAGCACAGCGCTCTGCTCATCCTAGGCGGCTGTCAGCAAGATAGATTCAGCATATTAAGTTATAAAGACGTCAACTGCCAGTCAAAGTGATATGTTTTATCCCCATGAGAGTACAATGGAAAGAACTTCAGAGTAGGATAGTCAATGTTACGGAAAGATGAGTTGAGTCACCTTTCCCTTACTGCAACAGTGGATCAGTGTGAGTGTGCTACCTAACACTGAGAAGAGGCGTACTGTGATAATTTGGAAATCATCAACTGCGGGCTGTACAGCCCTGTTGCCAACAGGATGATTTGATGAGTGATGCCTGCCATTCAGAAAGTTATTTGCCTGTGATATGCTGGAGTATTTGGTATACTTCAGTTGTGTACTTTTGCTATATTCTGCCAGGTCTGATGGCTTTTTATGCCCGGACCTGGTATTTCTATCCTTCCTCATACTCCATTTTTTTCCTTCTCTCATTCTCTTGTCTCCATCCATCTAGCTCTTTAGTAAGAGAAGTTTTTTCCCATTATTCAGCAGGATAAAGGATGACTTACTCCCTTTGCACCAGCTAGTCTTGCAGGATGTCTTCATCTCTAAAGTTCCTATGTGGCCTGCAAAACTAACAGTAGGAGCTTGGTGCAGAATCCCAAGTGCTGTTGTTGCTGCTTGGTGTCTTTGCTTTTGCACTGATGTTGTTAGTCATCTCTTTTACTGGCAAGCCTGACTGTTCCTTTGACCTTTTGAGTTACCAGCTGAACAGCCCTTGGATGGCTTTAGCATGTTAAGAAGAGTTAAGAAGCGTTCTTCATTAAGAAGAGTGTGGCCAGCAGGTCGAGGGAGGTGATCCTCCCCCTCTCCTCTGCCCTGGTGAGGCCACATCTGGAGTGCTGTGTCCAGTTCTGGGCTCCCCATGGGGTTCAAGAGAGACAGGGAACTACTGGAGAGAGTCCAGCGGAGGGCTGGGAAGATGATGAGGGGACTGGAGCATCTCTTTTATGAGGAAAGGCTGAGAGACCTGGGTCTGTTCAGCCTGGAAAAGAGAAGACTGAGAGGGGATCTCATCAATGCTTACAAGTATTTAAAGATTGGGTGTCAAGAGGGTGGTGCCCAGCAACAGGACGAGGGGCAACGAGCACAAACTGGAGCACAGGCAGTTCCACTTGAATGTGAGGAAGAACTTCTTTACTGCGAGGGTGACAGAGCCCTGGCACAGGCTGCCCAGGGAGGCTGGGGAGTCTCCTTCTCTGGAGGGATTCAAAACCCACCTGGACGCGTTCCTGTGCAACCTGCTCTAGGGGCATCTGCTTTAGCAGGGGGGTTGGACTAGATGATCTCCAGAGGTCCCTTCCAACCCCTGCCATTCTGTGATTCCATGTGGAATACACTTTACGTTAGCTGGAAAGAGGAGTAAAGGTCCTTTCTGACAAGTTTGGGCTGCCTCATACTTGTTTACCTAAGGCCTTGTTGCCTGCTGTGTCCTGCAAGTATATTTGTGAGAACAAGGAGGTTCAGAGAGCTCTCTGTTCGCAGTGAAGATAGGACAGGGGCTACTGTTAAGTCAGTTCATTAGTTTTGTTAAAAAAAATTATGTGGATTAAGTCAGGAAAGGTGCTGTGATAGAGCACTTAGTGCAAAATCCTGGCATGCTGCTGGCTGTGCTGAAACTCTTATGTATTTCCTGGTGATTTTTTTTGTTATCTCCGTGTAAGTTTCTTGAGTCTGGGTCCCTGCTTTTTGTGAAAGTTTATTTTCATTTGCAACTTGCCTCCCTTAAGATTTGATACAAGTCTCCCAGGCTTTTATTCCCAATGCTACCTCAAACTTTTCTTTCTTCTTCCTCCAAACTGAGCAGCAAAATTCAAACATTCATAGATAACAAACCTACAGAATTCCGTAGAAGCGTAAGCAACGATGAAGAAATTTGAAACTTGGGGAGTGAAGGGAGAGTCCTCACAACTGACTGTGCCAGAACTCTTGTGTTCATCCAGAGTTTTTCTTATGTTCTTCTGTTGGCTCTCCGTGGGACATCTTGGGAATGGGGAGGATTGTCTTACATACAAGATTAGGTATATAGAATGGTTTTGAGGAGGTTGCAATTAATGCTTTTTGCTGGTTATCCATACCTATTTATCTGCTTTTCGTTCTTTTATGAATGTGGGTGCGTGTTGTTGTGTCAAGACATCCAGTGAATCCTTCGTGCTTACTGTGCCTCGTCCAGAACAGTGTCTATTTCCTTGGCATATATTTCATCACTCATCTTCTCTTTTCCAGTCCTCATGTTTGTCATCCTCGTGGCATTGTGCTTGGCAGTATCAACTTTTGTGTTCTCTAAGTAAGTTTTTGTTTGTGCTGGTCGATACGAAAAAAAGCTTATTTTATGACTGAGTGTAGCTTTTACTCTGTATTGGGTACTTGAACTAGAAGAATAAACTCCATGTAGACCTCTTGGGTGGTAGAGGACATGGTAATATTCACTACTGTTTCAGTTGTTGATTTCCCAGATGGGTGTTTTTTCTTTTACTTTTTAAAATGTTTACTTCTCTTCAATGTCTTGTAGTTTGTTGCAGTTCAAATATGTGTATTTATGATGTCTGTAGAAAGAGAAATAGAAACATATATAGAGTTCAGCTTTCACTATTTAAAAAAAAAATAACCTGAGTTGTATCTCTTTGCCACATTATAACTTAAACTGTGAAATAGTTGCCTAGCTTTGAAATAAGTTTCTCTTGGACTTCTTCCCTTAGGCTATTAGTATAGTTCATAACTGCATTATTCAAGAAAGCCATCTTTGCAGTGTCCTGTGCCTCTTTTAAAGTGAGCTGTATGAGGCAGGATGGGATCTTCTGCCACAATTTTCCTTTTAGCATTGTTGTTTGAGTCAAGCAAATGGCAAAGATGATACTATGTACTACGCTGCCAACTTTAGTAATTGGGATTTGTAGGATATTGAAGCTTTTGTGTTTTCTGGGAAGGGCTGGAGGGAGTGGGGGAACAAACCTGTTTTTTATTATTTTGGTGATGCATGCTTCATTCCTGAATGTTGCAACAAATTGGAAAGCTTAGTATCCTCATCTGCCAGCCCTGTGGAATGTGTTACTGTGCTGGTTTTGGCTGGGATAGAGTTAATTTTCTTCATAGTAGCTGATATGGGGCTATGTTTTGGATTTGTGCTGAAAACAGTGCTGATGACACAGGGATGTTTTCGTTACTGCTGAGCAGGGCTTATAGAGAGCCAAGGCCTTTTCTGTCTCTCACACCACGCCAGCAGTGAGTAGGCTGGGAATCGATCTGCATGAAACTGCACATCCTAAGTGTAGCTGTGTATCTTCTGAGCCGTCATTCAAGTAACTTGTATCATTCATGAAAAAGATGTTTTCTCCAGTCCTTCCTCAGCCAGATCTGAGCTCCAGCAAGGAGTGAATAACCAATGCAATGTACTTGTGTTAGGCTCAGCAGTGCCTTCAGGCTTCGGTGATTACACTTGACATGCCTGGTGTTCCAATTCAGTGCATGCTGTGTGCATGGGTACTCTTGCTCTGTGTTGCACATAATCATGGAACCTGTACTCATTTGTGCGTGGATTTACCTTTTTTCAAATGCTGGGCATGCTGTCTTATTAGAGAGACCTCTGCCAGTTGGCTGCACACTTTCCTATGGTGCACTGATGACATTGAGCTGGCTATTAAGTAGATGTTTCAGATTACAATTGTATGCAGACTTTGAAAAATAGATGGGTTTATTGCATATCTATTTTTTAGCACTTTCAGTTTATTGAATACTTTTTTCTGAAAAATGCAGTCATCATAAGCAACCTCTACATCAAGAAACTCTACTGTAATTAATTTTAAATCTTTACAGGGTGGGAAATTATGCAAGGGAGGGAAGGAGATAGCAAAATAAGGTAATAAACTTACTTACTATAAGGATTCTACTTTCTAATTTGAAGAAGTCTACACCTCCATGGAAATACCTCTAAACTGAATGTTTTGCTGCACAATAAAAACTTGCTTTCTGGAGGGGGGAATACAAATGTAGCATTATGAAAAACAACAAGGCTTCCCCCTTCCCCTCATTTAGGTAACTTTCTATCTAAAGATTGTCATAAATAATTTATACTCAGTGTTTCTAAAATTAGGATGCCAGGCTAAACAATTTAGTGTTTTTTTTTTTTTTAAAGGGGGAAGAAAGAAAGTAAAAAAAAATCCACACATACATAGCGGAACTTGTTTATTTGGAGGTAGATTAAGGAACTTCTTAGTTTCTTCAACTTCTCCCAAACGCATGTGGCAGTGTCTTTGACAAACAGTTTTGTGTTAATGAGGGAAGCAGTCTGATCTTGGAAACTAGTTTTTGAATTTCAGAAGTGTGGGTTAGTATTTCTAATTTCAGTGTTTCTCATACAAGGAACTGGATCTTTTCTGGCAATGTAGCCCTTGACATTATTCAACCATTCACATCTTTGGTTCCATAAACGTAAGCCTTTCGATTAGGACATATATCCTGCTAGAAGTTTAAAGTGCCCTATGCTGATGAACAAATCTGCAAGGTTTTTCTTAAATTTGCATGGTGACAGGTAGAGGAGTATTTAGTATGCAAATCATAGTATGTAGCTAGATGCTGCTGTACAGCTCTGTTGCTACAGTGCCGGGGTAAGCACAGGAAAAGGTAGAAATGTTTTTTGATAGTGGGTTTGAAAGGATATTATTGTCTACTTTATACAATTGTAGTATTTTTCTTAACCTTTTGTTGAAGTAGGAGTAAGACTGCAATTTTCATAATATTATATATAGTTTGTGGTTAAAGACAAATAAACAGCCATATTGCATTTAAGAAACTACCTGTTTTCATGGTTACTACTTTTCATTAGTCATCTTGGGTGTTGTGTATGGAAAATATACAGACTGTGCAAACAGAGTAAGCAAATAAAGTATACAAAATAAAAGCTTGTGGTAGACAACTAAACAGGAGTGGTAGAGCTGAGTTTGAAAGAACTCAGCGTTGTCCATTCCTGTAGATTTCTTTTTCTCCCTGCCTCCTTATACCAACGTCAGCACTCTAAAAGAACATTCATCCCATGCTGTGAAATGAATTTTGTATTTGTATGTATTATATGTAAAATGTTTGAGATACATGATTTTGGAGAGTATCAACACACAGGTGCTTTGATAGCTTGACATGAATTATGCTTTTGTAGAAATGGGATGTATATTACTAAATTCTGGCAAAAAAAATATGAATCTTCGCTCAGCTGGGCCAGCACTGAGTGCTTAGAAAACTGGTTTACCCTTGCCTTTCAGGTTCTTATTTAAGCATCCTTCTCTACAGAACAGTGTCATATGGGCATCTCAAACCTCTGTTTTCTTTCTTCTCTGCCATCTTTTTTAATCTTATTTTGATAATGCACAGCCTAGAATAATGAGCTGCCCATTATGAAGTTATGATCTTGACTTGTAGTACTGTTGAAAGGCTTCAAGACGGTGCTTTTTAGTCGAACTTCAAAATGCCCCTCCACCTTTTTTAAAATTTCTCAACTTACTAGTTATGGCCTGATGCACCATCATAATGCAAGTCATGCTTAATATGAGTGGTGTTAATGCATCTGTCTGTCCCCCCCACCCCTTATTTCTCCCTTTTAAAGCTGCCCCACTGTTGCTGTACGCGAACCGACGTGATCTGCGACTGGTGGATGCTGCAAACGGGAAGGAGAACGCCACAGTGATTGTGGGTGGCTTAGAGGACGCAGCAGCAGTGGACTTCGTGTTTGTAAAGGGGTTGATATATTGGAGTGATGTAAGTGAAGAAGCCATTAAACGAACAGAATTCAATAAATCTGGGAGTGTACAAAATGTGGTCATTTCTGGACTTCTGTCACCTGATGGGCTGGCATGTGACTGGCTGGGAGAGAAATTATACTGGACAGATTCTGAAACAAATCGGATTGAAGTTTCTAATTTAGACGGATCACTGAGAAAAGTTTTGTTTTGGCAAGAATTGGATCAACCCAGAGCAATTGCCTTAGACCCTGCAAGAGGGTAAGTCTTTTTTTAAAACAAAAATTAAAATATTAAAATTTCTTCTGCTACTTGTTGACTGAGTTTAAATAAGCGATGGTACTGTTATCAAAGTTATCCTAGGCCATTTTGTGTTATTTGCTTCTCTTTCTGTTAGTATGATTTGACAACAATGTGCGTTTCTGAAATTGTGTTCATATTGGTTTGTGAAGAACTAGGAATCATCAGATGTTTAAAAAAAGCACTAGAAACTTATTTTGGCAGTAGTGCAGATGGTGAACAGAAACGGAGAAGTTCTAATGTAAAATCCGATATAATCTGCTTGAAAGACCAGCTGCCTGTGGACAGGCTTGTGCGTCATGCAGTGTCAAGCAGTGGAATTTTTTCGAGCTTTGTTTGTTTTTGATATTTATGCTTCATTGAAACAGCAGAAGAAATGAGATAAATCAATACACTGTATTAATAAAAATTTAAGACACGTTTTAGCACTTAACCAGAAAATTTACAGGAGGGTTCCTCTCCTCACCCTTCAGGGAACCTTTATTTTAAAAAGTTCTATGTTTTGGCTTAGCCCATTCTAGTACAGGTCTAATTCTTCTCAGCTGTCATTTCAGTCCCTCGATTTGATTTACAGTATAATCATTTTGTTCTATTCTTGGGACAAAGCTGTGGTTGCCAGAAATGCTAAGCAACACAGCGTTACGTAAATGGCTAACTTGAGGTTACTCCATAGGAAGTAATCTGTGATAAAGTGACTGGTCTCCCAAAGTGAAAGACTAATGGAATATCCTTGATGCTGTGTAATCTTCTGATAGGGTTTTTTTTTTTAATTCTGTAGTATAGATCTTATTTATTCTCTTTTTTCCCCTGAACAAGCAAGAAAATGAATCTATTGTGCTGCCATTTCGCGTATTTTTTTCAGTCAGCTTTTTTTGGGGAGAAATCAATGCATTGTTTCTCTGGAAATACGAGGGTTGTTTTAGCTGCTTGCAGCTTCTTTACATTATAATTTGTTGAACTTGCATATTTGGGTCTTTTCCTGCAAAAAAAGAGAGTATCTTTGTAAAACATGGTTTCTTTCCTGAACTTCATAGAAATACCGTATCCTGAATATTTTCTTCCACAGTTCCAGTACGCCTTTGACAATATAATCAGGAAAGATGTTTCTTTTGCCTCATTTCCAGCTTTGGAAATAACAAAAGTATGGATTTATGCTTTTTCTGTCTCTTTATGACTTATAAATTGATAGCATTAGTTTTATTTTATTAGATTCTAAAACCATTTAAGAATGCAAGAAAAGATGTAATGCTCATGCCCTTTCCACCTACCATCCCAAAATTGAGAGAGAAAAGGGAGGAGAAACATAGTAAAAGTGGTTTTTATTTGGCTGGTGGCCAGAGAGACAGTGATTCTTGTTATTTAGAAATAACGCACTGTTGTCAAGCCAGTTGGTCTGTGTTTTCTGAATCTGTCCAGTAATGTGCTTGGTGATCAAAACTAGACGATTGCGCACTCTTGCACTCTTTCATAATACTTTACACCAAGAGGAAACTACAAGAAGAAAAATGAAATAGATCAAAGATAAAGTGAACTCATAACTTTTTCCATACTGATGATATGTTAAAGCAGTAGAAGTAAACACTTCAGTATGCCTGGATTTAAACCAAAACAAAACAACTCAAAAACCTACATGCTAACCCCCTCCCTCCCCAAAACAAACAAAAAAACCCCAACCAAAACAAAAAACCTTCCAACAGCTGTAATTGAAGGACAAATTATTTTTTGCTTCTAAATCTTTGTAGAGGTCACTTTCTAAGTTGCTACATTAAGGGTATGTTTTAGGAAGGTAATACACCAATATATCCACTTTCTGTCCTACCGTATTGCAGTTGCAAGAATTACAATTCTCTTATGCAGTTTTGTGACAGAAAACCTCTCAGCTTTTAATGAATCTGGTTATGTTTCAGAACTTCCTTCAAAGCTTGAAATTTAGGTGGAAGGATGGCATCAGCACAGGGATTTAAATAAAAAAACAAAAACAAAACAAACCCAAACTGTTCTTATATGCATGCTCCTTTCACTAATGTTTACTTTTTTTCACCCTCTTAAATGTATTTTGGTTTCACACTATTGTCTGTCAGACAGTGGTAGGAATAAACCATAAAAGGATTGAAGAACAGTTCATAAAATCTGAAACTTGGAAAAGCAAAATCCCTCTCATTTTCCTGTAGTCTAATCTGTCTCCTGTTACTCTCACTTGATGGTTATTTCAGATACAGTTTTAGAAACTCTTGCAATTCATGAGAATAAATTATTTAGCAGCAAAATTTACACTGTCATCATTACTCACACGTTCAATTTTTCCTTAAAGTTTATTTGTCAAATGTAGTTGATCTAAAGTAGGATACATCAAGTATTTCATGATCAAGTTGATTTAAGTACCAAACTACTCATCTGTTCTGTGCTTGCATGTACACGTTCATTATAAGTATCTATCTTACTGAAAACATGAGAATCCCTACTTTGAAATTAAATGTTAAGAACAGTATAAGCTAGCACAAATATGTAATCATGAATAATGCATTTTCTTGGCAGTGTCCCATGTAGAAAAACTTAAATGTTTCACCAACACTCTGGTCTTTTTAGCAGCCTGCCTGTGGTAAGATACTCAACAGTCATTCTCTGAAGGTCACTTTGCAGTGCTGTTGTGATAGTTTGGAGGAGTATGATCGGACTCTTTCAGAGCATGTTACAGCAACAATAGTGATGATTAAAGAGTAACTGGTTTGGGTAGCCTTTGCTACCATGGCCAAAAACCTCTGTTAATTGTGTGTGAGGTGTTGTATGTTTAAGTGAAATACTGGAGTAGAAGTTTGACTTGGTTCCCACGTCTGGTATCAATAATGAGAAATGCAGTACGTTTACTAATGGAAAATACTTCTCAGTTATTAACTGAGACACAGCAGCCAAGTCTAACTTTTACTCTGGTATTTTTGTCTAGGAAGCTGTCAATCTAAAACGTCTAGACTCCTCTCATGGGCCATCTTCTACATGCATTTTGAGGTTTGAGCCTCTCATTTCTCACATTTATACACTACAACTTACTTTACTTTTTTTGTATTGTAGTTGTCTTGGTACTTAATAAAATATCGTGTGCGTACCAGGAGAGAGGAGAAGTGACCTCAGATGAAGAGGAAGGGAATGGGGTGCCTGTTCAGCCTTCTTTGAAGTGAGCAGGTGGGGGTTTCACAGCAGTTTCAGGAAGGCTTCTTGGTCCTAGTAATCCTTTCTGAAACTGTTTATTCCTGACCCGTGTTAAACATGAAACCCTCTTAGTAAGATCAGCAGCTGAGAGTAAGACATACTCTGACCCTTTAACATTGACTTTTTGCTGGGGGAAGACCAGGTGTTAGACCACGAAGTGCGGGAGCGCACCAGATTTAGGAATGCTCACATCAAAGCTGAGCAAGTGGAAAAGAAGTTTTTCTGCTTCATTGCTCGAGATGGAAAAAAAAAATGGCATATCTATTCAGATTCTTGAGGAAGTACTGCTTGAAAATGCAGTATTGTATATTTGTACTGCTGTTTACTTATTACTTTTAAAATTTGTACAGCCCTTTTGTCCTCAGGCAGAAGACTTCATTGTTATCGTTACAGTTGCCCAAAAACTACCCTTTAGATGACTTGATGAGCCTTGTTCATAAGAAGCACTGTCAAAATGAACTGACTTTCTTCACTTCTAGATGTATTGTTCACCACAAAGGGAATTTTAAGTGCCTCCTAGAAGTGCTGACTAATTGCTTACTTTTCAGGATATGTTTTAAATCAAGTGACTGTGGAGTTACCTTAATTGTTAAACTCTTGTAAAGCTTTCAGGTTGTAAAGGTTTTCAGTTAATGAATGGAATTAGAGTACAAAGAGCTACAACAGTTTTTATGACAGCTGAAGTTGATTTCTGGATGAAGTACTTTGCATGTTGGGGAAGATTGTCAGATTTAACACATACTCCTCCCCCAGCAGACTTTCTCTTTTTTTTTTTCATGCAAAACCTTTGCAGGGAATACATAGATTTCTTTTCTTATGGTCTTACTTCTTTTATTTATTTGAAAGTTGGATACTTGCATCTGAGCACATCAAGCACAAAAGCAACTGTAGTACAGGCCTTACACCTGCACATCATAACAAAAGATTATTGGGAGCAGGTAGTATTTGTTGTGGAGTGGTAGATGTTATACAGTAATATAAGGAAAGTTCTAATAGCAGTTACAGTATCTTTGATTTGGGGGAAAAACATTTTAAAAATTAACAAAACATTCACTATTTCTTTGTAAATTCACCCATTCAGTGGAGGGTTTTTTGTTTGCATTCAAGTTAGTATTATATAAAATGGCACCTTAGATGTAAATTCCCAAAATAATGTAAACAATTGAAGGCTTTGCTTCACAGCTTCTCTTGCTCCATGCCACTGCTCTGTTGAGCAAATTTCTTCTGGCTGAAAATCTTTTTCTGCTGCTTCTCTGCTGATACTAACATATTTCACAGGCAGCATATCAGTGCACTCAGCTAATCATTTGCTGTATAGCCTGGCTGGTGCAGTAAGGAGTTAATTTTGACGTTTTATAGGTGACATATGCAAGTGTTAAGCTGATACGAAATCTGCAGACTGCTGTGGTGGTGGCATATAGATTTATAAGGTGCATTTAATCTTTCCTCACCTAAGGAGGCTCTGTTGATCAGAAGTTGCTGATTGCAAATACGTCACTAAATTCTGGTAACAGCTAGGATAGTAAACAAACCAAAAGGTATTTTTTTGTGACTTAAAAATAATGAAGCTAACACGAAAGATTGCAGTAGTATTGCACAGGTTGTCCTGATGACACTGCATCAGGAGTGGCCTGCCTTGGCTCTTCGGCTGCATGTAACTCTTGGAAAATTTAAAATGCAGCACTGATATCACTAGTAGCTGGATGATCCTAGCATGGGGACTGTTGGGTGACCTGAATCTCTAGGCATAGGGGACTACAAATCAGAGATTGCCTAGACCAGGATTGTACTGCATTATTCAAAACCCAACAGCATGCAAAGCAGCCCTTCATCCTGCGTGACACTGGCATGGCGTCTGAAACGTCTGTGCCATCTTCTGCCCCAGAACTACTATAACTCCTCTGCTTCTGAAGTATAAGGTGTTTGGCTCTTTGTCCTATGAAGAAGTTTGTGGCTTCTGGGAACAAGATCAGATAGTATTCACTTACTGTAATAGCGCTTAACTCTAGGGTTTGCTGGGGTTTTTTTTGTTTCTTTCTCATTGACAGGCTGTTCGTTTTGAAAGGTCCTTATACGAAATTTTGCAAGGTTTATTTGAATTTTGTCATGTATGGTTCATGTGATGCTGGTTTCCAGTCTAATGCTAGGATATTTCAATGTGGCTAGATGCTAAAATTGTGAAGGTGTCATTTTATTGCACAGCTCAAAATATTAATTTTTTTCTCCTCTTTTCTCTTTTTGCCTCATCTGAAGGAGGAGGTGAAGGAAGGTAACCAGAAAGTAACAAGAAACCCACATATTTAAAACAGAGTGAAGGCTTGGAGAGGTGACCTCTCTTGTAAATCTTGCTGTGCTGGTTTTAGATGTTACTGCCATTGACTGCCTATTCTCACCCTACTGCCAGAGGTTGCCAGGAACTCAAAGGAACGTGTTCACTAATATATTTTCTTTAATTTTCAGGTGTTTTACCTAGTTTTCTCATTGTGAAAGGAGATTGGAGAGATTTGGCTTGTTAGAAATCAAACTAGAGTGCACAGAATTGATTTGTGCAGGACAAACACTTTTCTTACAGACTCTGATATCTTAAAGTTGTAGATGCTTTTAGCTGTAGGCAAGTTTGAAAATAAACTTTCATCCCTACCTCCTTTGTTCAGTGCTTGAATTAGAAAACAAGACTGTACATTGATAGTTGAGGGCTGTGCTTTCCCTTCTACTCACTTTTCTGTGAAAAAGCTAGTGGCATCTTGAAACAGTGTAGTTTGTCAAAACTCTAAGTTCATTGGCTTTTTCCACTTCGTGTCTTCATTTTTGAACTTGTTCTGCTGAGGCATGTGAATATAGTATGTTAAATGATAGTCTGTTGACAATTTAAGGTAACATTCAAAAGGGTTATTTGACCTGTCCCTTAATGCGTACTTCAGGCTGCAGTGATAAGGATGATAAGAACTCGTAAACTTTATGCAACTTGCTGTAAAGTACCAATGTATACTTCAGATATTTGCATACAGTGTTTGTTTAATAAGTTAGAACTAAGTATTTAAGCTGAGGTAGTAATTTCTGGTCTGTGTGAATAACCTCTGGTGACGAGTCTTCGGGCATGCTTCTGCTTATCTGCATTTTCAGTCCCTGCAATTATAACTTAGCAGCTAAGTCTAGACTATGAAGACCTGTTGTATTTTAAAAAATAAATTGTGAACAAACAAGTTTTCATGAACAGTATTTTGAATGAAGCTTTATGCTGAGTGAACACAAGGAAAACTATTTTTAAAATAATGACTTTAGACTTCTGGTAAGCATTACTAGCTAGATGTTAATTAAAAAATGTTTGTTCACACACTTTTAAAAATTCAAATAATCCTAAAACAGCTTTTAATAACTATTGACAGGAACTCAAAGAACCATATTTATAGCAGAGAGCTATAATCTGAAATGTTGTTTATTCTATGTTCTTGTTTGAGAAGTTTGAAATAGCACTGCTGTTAAGGAAGCAGAGGAGCTTTAAAGGAACATTTGTGCTATTTATGGGGAAGTGGCCAGAGTTAAAAAACAAAATAAACCAAACAAAAAACCTGAAATAATCTTCCTCTACCCCTGAATATAACATATGGAACTTGGCGGTGTTTTTCAGGATATCATTACTTCAGAATCCATGACATCTAATAAGACTCGTAAGAGAGAGCTTTCAAATTGCTTACTAAAACCATTACAGCTGACTCAGTTTAATTGCAATTTGCTGCATGAAATTATTTTTATACTTTGTCTTAGGGAAAAGTTTTGTTTCTAATCTCTTTACTGTTTCAAGGCAGGATATTTTAGAGGGGATTTTTTCAGAAATTATGATGAGCCTTACAGACAATGTGTGTTAAAGCAGATCTTCATCAGAAGAAATTTATTGGCAAAATTAGTCTTTAGTGAATACAGCTCACTGCAGTGTGGTTTAAACTTTCTTTGTTCATCCTACAACCATCTTCTTCCCATTCTAAATAAGCTTCACTGTCAAAAACACACTTTGTACCGTAAAATGAGATTATACTCACAGTTCTTGCTGTGATGTATCAGCCAACACATTGTACACCTGACAAGTGCATTTGCAGCAGAAATGTATAATGTAGACTCAGTCTGAGTCACAGTGGGCAAGAGGAGCGTCATAGTGTCTGGCCTTATCATTAATGAGTCTACTTGTTCATGGGCTTGTGGAGTGTGCAGATGGATGGAGGAATGCTGGAGGAAAAAAAATCTTACGTTTTCTTAATTTAAGATCAAGATAGGATCTGTTGGTTGTGGGTTGAGTTCCACTGCATTCAGTGTTTTGAGGAGTGACTGCAACGTGTCCATTTTAGAGTTTAACGTTTAGTCCAAACATTTTGATCTGCATTGTAGAAAATGGAGCAGAAAGTCACCTTCCTCTGGAGGAAGTTGATCATTGGATTTATGTTGTTGACAAAAAAAAGTTGATTTATGGCTCTCTTAATGAAGAAAGCTGATAAATCCACTTGCTAGCGTGATTTGAAACAGATCGATAATATTCTTTAAATAAACTACATATTAAGTTTGTTTAAAAAATGAAAATCAGCACTCAGCTGTATGAAAGTTCATCATGATTAACAAAGAAAAAAGCATATAGAAGAACCATCTTTATTTGGCTGTGTTCCTGAAAAAAATAAGACTATCCCTGTGGAGAATGAGTGTGTTTCAATACTGTCTTCTCTGTAGAGTGGTCAGATAAAATGTCATGAGATAATACATGATACAGAGGATGTCACGCAAATGCAGCTTTTACAATGCATCTAGTAAGAGAGGAGGGCATACAAAGGACATAAACTGTGAGGTGGCCTAATAAAATACTTAGGCAAGTGCTTCTAGAACTTGTGTGGTGACCCCAGGACGGGAGAAGATAGCTCACTTTACAGTCAGTGTGCCAGGGTTGTTACTTGGGCCTGTATCTGAAGTGGTACAATTCCGCTGATTCAAGATCTGTGTATAAAAGATTTGAAAATGAGCTGAGCAAAGCAAAAGTTAGTGCTTTGGATGTCTGCTTGATGCTTGGAGAGAATTACTCTTTTTAACTCTTTGCTGTATGACTGTGGCCTTTCTGTCAAGTTTCTGGTCTGCCTGTTTCTTCAGTATGGGATGTACCCTTCCAGGCTGTTTTTAAAACATCTGGCTCAATTGTGGGTGTTTCATAATATAGGAAAACAATAGAAAAAACCTGAGCCTTGTCTGTGGGAACAGAGTCACTGCAGATGGGCCAGAGATGCTGTTCCACAGTAATAGTCTAGATTTTAAATAGTGTGCTTTACATGCATATATGTGGGTGAGAATGTATACCTAATATGTATTTGTGGTGTCTGTGTCTAGTTAGTTGTATCTTATACTGGAAACATGCTAATTGTGTTGTACCTTAAAACCTAAAAAACCAAACAAACCAACCCCCAAAACATCTCCCGCCCCATAAAAAACAACCACCCAAATCCCTGTAAATATGGAAACCTTTTTTTTCCTTGAACTGATGAGTAGATGTATAAAGAATATATAACAAATTTACTGAATCTTAATGCTTTAATTAGAATCCTTCTAACACTACTCTATTTAAAAAAAAAAGTCAGCATCCATTCTGGGTTTCTCTCTGCCTGCCCCCCCCTTCCTTTCCCCAGGGTTAGTTAACACATACTTTACATTTTAATTTCTCATGGGAACCTTGTCGTTTCTCACTTTTACATCTTAATTCCATGTTTCAGCATAAAGTATTACTTATATTGAGTTTTCTCTGTCACTTCAAGAAGTGGTAAAGATATGAGATTATGCAACTAAGAGCACTGTTATGTCAGAGAGCTTTTTTCCTAAATAAATCTGTGTGAGTGTGAAATTTGTTTTTCTTATTCAAAGGATAAGTATTATGTCTGCTGTAGCAGGTTGTTAAAAATTATCCTAAAATTAAAGAAAACTGTCTTGCAAATTAAGTTTGCGTGATTCTTTTGCTGAGTATTGTAGTGATGCATAGGAATATCTTCAATTCTCAAGTAAAAGTTCTCTTACTAAAACTACATGTATTTGTTGTAGAATAAAACGGTATCTTACATCATCGTCTAACTTTTAGGTTAAACTCTGTCGTACTTCTGAGTAAGCTAAAATAAAAGATGCTATTTTGATATTTCTTTTTTATTTTCAGCATGCATTTTTCTTGTGTGCATTTTTAAAAAAATCTTTGTGAAGTGCTTGTTTAGATCCAGATCTAAGCATGGTTAGTCTGAGGCAAAAATTATGGGGGTGGGAATTGCTCAAGAGGTACATGTGGTTGGTAGTGATCTCCAGTAGATCTCAAACTCTAAGAAGATCCTGGAACAACACTTTCAGATGTGTAAACCAAAACTTGCGTGTTTCTTACTGTCAACACTTGAAATGTGATGGAGCGTGAGAAGTTGCTAACCATCCAGAGTTGTCTGGTTTTAGTGTGTGTGTGTATATTGGTAAACTGGTACTTCACCTGCTCATGAGATCTCACACAAATGTTCTGTTAACTGCATAAAGGACGCATTGCACATTGCTTTTACTGTACTTTACCGATTAAACAATTTGTTGTTCTATTTGCGATAGTATGATGTACTATTTTAAACAGCATTTAATAATGTGCTTATTGTGGCCAGAAGTGATGGCTGGAGGTTCTGACTGAGGATCTGTTGGCCCCTAGACATGCATAAAAGTAGTCGCTTGACTGAGGAGAAGGAGTGCTGGATGTGGTGTTCAAGCCAGCACTCGTCATTGAGCTGGCAGGCGCAGAATGGCTTGGCTAAGTAGTGTATAGTGAAACCAGAGATTTGTTGTAGTAAAGGTTTGATCGCTGCTCATAACCACTAAAAGCTTTAGCATTAAATAAATTATATAGTCCTAATCAACATTTTATAGCTACAAACCAAATTTGGATTTGAAGAGAATGGATACTATGAAAGCATGAAAGTACAATGTGTTCTTGAGGTTTGACAGAAATTTGTTACTTAAGTAGAGAAGAATTGTCTACTTGCATAAAAATGTTCTTCTATTTCAAGGCAGAAATGAGACTCAGAAAACTATGAGTTCCTAAACAGAGGTTTTTATATTAATATATTTGTTTTAGCCTCATTAAAATCAGTGAAATCTCATCTCGTCGTCCAAGTCAGAATGTAGAGGATTTCTATTACATCAGCTTTTAAATGTCCAGCAGGACATACCTGAAATGGAGCCAAGCAACACCTGGGAGAAAGGTTCAGTGATTTTTGAGTTTTGATAGGCTTTATGGTCATCCAGGGGCTGTACAGATACAGAGACAGAAGTGTTCCCAAGTTTCGTGGTTGAGAATAGACCTACAGATGCCAAAGGGCCACCCGTGCAATAGGGTGGGAAGATTACGATTTTTGAGCTCTGGATCCTATTTAAGTTCTTTGTCACTCTTCTTCTTTTGAAGCCTGGCCCTCAGCAAACAACTGCTAGTAATCTAAAGTTGAAATCTGATGAGCTGAATTTCTCATGTGTGGCTGTGAAAGTATTAGTTGTCTTCTATAATTCTCTAAAACACACAACATGAGACAGACTGTGGATTTGTGTAGTTTGGGACTCTTTTCCCCCCCCACCCCCCCGCATGGTTTGTAAAATCTCCCAAAGTACCTTGCCCATTCCCTTCATCCTCCTTATAAATGACATATTAAAAGCTCTCTTAGAGAATTTGACATGTGGCACCCTAGAAATACCTAACCTCAGCCAAAAGTTTGCCGATACGTGCATGCACATGGCTGTTGATGTATGTAAGTGTGTGTATGCATATTTTATCTGTAGAGTTCACCAGTGTACATATTAACAGTACATACACCAAACAAGCTACTGAAATATGAAAATTGTGCCTGAAATCTGTTATAGAAGTCAACCTGTTAAAAACTGAATGGAGTTACAGAAAAACTCAGTTTGGGTGTAGATCTTTCAGAGGCTAAAGCCTTCAGACTTTTATCTGGTGACCCTCATGAGCATGTGTTACTTGTGACTGCTGTGTTGATCTTGACAGAGCTGCTCACTGAAAATTAAAAATATACTTGAACATTTTGCAGGACCCAGGCTGAATGCCTACTTAGCATTTTGTGGTCCTGGAGCTAAGAGACTGAAGTAGCTATCTGTATTTTTGGAAGGATGAAAGATGGAGGAGAGAGAAACTTCTTAAGATACTCTGAAAGTAACTTTATGAAAATGCGAAGTAAGATTTGTCATATTGGGGAAAGCTGCCTGACAGCTCTTCTATAGACTAGCAGAAGTCCTATATTTAAAACTAGATGAAAGGAAAGAAAGCGATGCTGAAAAATTAAATAGCTTTAAAGAGAACACTCCTGAAATCAAGTAGAAGGTCATCTACAGTAGTTACTTGATACTTAAGCCTTGACTTGAGTGCCACATATTGTATTACAGATTAAGAAATCTAATCTTACACTCCTGCTCATGAATGATTAGGCATAAGATTCTTCTAGTGTTGATTTCCAAGGCTGAGTTTGTTTGGGGATTGTCATTCCTGAATTCACAATTGCCTGCTCAAGTAAGAAAAATAATTTCTTTGTGCCAATGAAGAATCTGCAGAGCCCATTAGCTAAAAAGTAAATTTATCAAGTGAATATATTAAAAAAAAAATTCATTTTGTACTAATGTAAAAGTCAGTAACATTCTGAAAATAGTGTGCTCAGTCAAGTTTCTCAATTAAAAAGGATAGTCAGAAGCAAATATTTGCATTTTGAAGTGGAGGAAGATGAGACTCTTTTAAAAAAGATATATTTATCAAGATTATCTAATTTTACCTTTCTTCTTCTCTCTCTCCCTCTCTTTCTTTCCCTCCCTCTCTGCGATATTTACCACCACCACGTACACCACCTGCTTTTCCAACTTCCCATTTTCAAAGTATGCTTTACATTCAACTTTTTGAGGGTATGTATATAATGTAAACATTAAGCATATCCTCTGGGGCTGTGGCTTTTAAGTGTGTTTCTTTCTCAAGTGCTGTTTTCCAAAGTATCTTAAAGACAGTTCTTGGAATCTGTCTTGTGAACTGCCTGGTTTTTCAGACTGGCTTGTTTGTGGTAGGCCATGAAGCTTGAACAGATAAAATCACAACATTAATAGTTATTTTGCCATAGCAGTGTTGAGTATGCTGCTTAGGTAGAGAATGGTGGTTTTGCACAAAGAGAGTTTGTGGCATTCCAGTGTCCAGACTTAAATGATTGTTTTCTTAGTGTGGGACCTAAATGCTGTATATAAATCTTCTTTTCAGGAACTGCTAAATATTATCTTCAAATGTTTTCCCTCAAGATGGCAAAGGATATGAGTAAACTTAATCTAAGTTTTTTTTTCTGTTGAATAAGGAAAGACCAAAATCACATTTAAAACAGTGTAAGGGATGACTGTTGTCTACTGTATAAGTATTTGCCAATTCTGGTTAGTAACCTGGAGTTTTGCTGAGAATTTGAATGCATAAGCTAGGTAGTGAGAACAAGTATCAGGTTAATTCTATGCTTGGTAATTTTTGTTGTTTTTAGTGGAAAAAATATGCTGCCTTTTTCTCTTGCACATGCGCCTTCTTGGCAAATACATTATTCTGGTGAACAATGAAACTTGCCATTTTCATTGTTCTCTGTTGCTTCTAGGTAAGTTTCCTTTAGTGTGACCATGGTCAAAAAGTTCATATGAACGTAAGACGCAGCTTGTTGAACATATGTTCAGTGAGTGCTTGACTAATGTTTTTCTGATGGAAAAGTTCTGGCTCCTTTTTTAGAAACAATAAGAAAAATCTATGGGAACAGTTAGCCTTTTCATGACTGACTTTGAAGACGTTGCATGAGTTGTTTCTTCATTTCAGCCTGTCCCTCTGGAATTATGAAGTCACTAAGTTCTGGCATCTATTTTTTTCAGTACTGTCAAGAGCTGCGTATTACTCTTCACAGAGATAGTTTGTTGTTTTCTTTGCGTGGCTAACTATAGTCAGTCTTTAAAGAAAAATAATGCTCCAAAACCATAAAATGATACGAACAATTGCTGTATCCGGGGAGTCAACAAAAAAGCTGTAGACAAACTATGTACAGAGAAAACGCTTATACGTATCTTAGATCATTTTATTTTACCTAGAATTACCCTGGTTTGCATAACTGAAAACAACACTCTCTTAAGGTGGTTGTGTTTCTATGCATGACAAGAAATCATGTAAGTTAATAAAGTGGTAATGTGTGGCCTGGTGCAATCTCTACCTAGACATCTGTAGGCCAAGTTATGCAATTCACATGACCTGTTACATTGTTAATTTGATTACACCACCTTATTCAGTGTTTCAGCAATAGGAACTGTTGACAAGAATGGCCATGCCCAATTTTATTTCAAAGCTTAAGTGTCTTACTTATCCAAGACCTTTTTTCATGGATAAATGTGTTACCCTCTTTAGGATTCAAGGTGTTTGAAGTTCTTCTCAAAAGCCTAAATTCTCTGTGGTCAGCCAGTAAATTCAAAAACAGCAGTGGGCATGGGCAGCGTTGTGGTTTGGGGCATAGAGTTTCCCTTCAGCAAGGTTAACTGCAGTTTAACAGTGGAAGAGTTCTACGGGTTCTTTCTGAATTCAGTTAGTCTTTGTGTCTTTTTCACAGGTTTGACTGAATTTTAAGTTTCTGTCTAGCACTGCTAATTGTTGAAGTGGCAAGGTATGACAGTGGAGTGGAAAGATAGGAGGTTTTAACTTATATAAAAATGACTGCTAGTGAGGACAGTGTGGCTTGATAAAGCGTCTTCCACAAAAAACATGTGAACACCAAGCTCTGTTTTTCTCCTTTCTGCCACTTGTTTGCAACCAAAATGTTTTACTACTATTTCTCTTATCAGAAGCACAGTTAGTTTCGTATATCATAAAAGGAAGCAAACTTTTTTGTCTTGCCAGCCACTTTTTTTAAGAGTTCCTCTGTTTTTTCAGCCTTTAGTCTGCATTGTAGTGTTGTGTCTTTGTCACTTTTGACATGTTTCAGAGTGCATTGGATGAATTTGTTTAGAGAAGCATTTCTTTTATTCGCCTTTGTCTCTTCAGAAGCACAGGAGTGGACAAAACTGTGTCAGCAGAAGTAAGGGGAATGATCCTGCAGACAAACTTGTTGCTGCCAGAAGAAAAATACCATTCAATTGAATAGACATTTTAATGGTAATACTGTGTGTATTCAGTTATAAAATTGTCTTCTCCAGTCTGTGGCAACTTCCAAGTGAGTGGGGTGAATGTACTGTACTGTGATATTTGTTCATAGATAGAGAGTTGGGTAGGTGCATTTTTTAATAATCAACTTATTTTTGCATAGAAACACTTAAGTAGAATACTGTGTGATTTGTGGAATGGCTGTGTGAATAGTGTGTGCACCAATATATGGAAATGGTAGCTGCTAGCTTAGAACCAAAGTCCACTTGGAGATGTCTATTGTCTTGTGCACTTGGTTGATCAGTTGGTGGGTAGAGGTTGTGTGTGCACCCATGGCACAGAAATGCTCGACTGAGTCTTTCTAGCTGTGTAGAACTGACTGAATGCCTTCGTGTACGAGATGGCCAGTTCTGGTTTGCGTAGACTATAGGGAACCCGTTCAAATTGCTGATGTCCACAGGTTCAGGGTGAAGCCAGGGAGGTTTTAAGATGGTGACTTTAAGAAAATCAGTTTCTCCCCTTTCATCTGGGTCTGGTGTGTTCTGATTCTTGGAGATGGCAAAAACTATTGCGGCCAAGCAGCTGGTGTTTTGGTCTTGTCGCCTCGTAGCGCTAAGAAAACTCCCCAGGCACTGTACTTGAGCAAGCAGTGGCAGGTCGCACAGGATCTGCGGTGGTTTGGCAGTGCTGCAGGTCTCATGGCTGGATTGTGTTACATAGCTGTGGATGTTTTCTGAATTAGACCATAGCGAGAGCTGTGTGGTGAGAAGATATTTTACTCTGCAGAAGGCTATTGATGTTGTAGAACATGAAGGTGATTGTTGTGGAATATGTGTGGCCTTGTTTATAAGGGAAATACTTCTCCTCTGTCTTTAAGCGTATAGATGATAGTTTAAAAATTGCAACACTGCACAAAGCCTAAAATAGACAATGCTTAGGGGAGCATTTAAGCGCTTGTTTGTCATCTGTAAGGGCACGAGCTGTGAGTTTTCCATATAGTAAATGTCTAAACATAGCCTGGAGAATGGTGGTAGTATAGAGTCAGGAAGCATGGAAACTGGGTATTTTAGTTGAGGGTCAGATGCTATTTAACGTAAAAGCTGTCAAACCACTTGCATAGATAAATAGATGATCTCAAAGGGAAGGTTTCTGTGTGTGAATCTTGGTATAATGAAAGCTTAACTCCTGTGTTCAGAAGCCAACCAGGCCATGATATAACATAGCAGGCATCCAAGACAGTTTGGTGTTGAATGTTGACATCTTCTTAAGATGTCAACAGATATTTTACACAAGTAAAGTCACTGTGTAGAAAATAATAACGGTATGGTTGGGTTGCAACCATCTGAGCTTGCAGAGCTTACTTCTTCAGGTAAGGAAAGTTTAAGTACTGACTTATTTGAAGACTTTATGCCACGAAATAGCAATTTTTACAAGCATGTAACTTTGCAAAAGTGGTTAATGTGTCTAAAAAGACGAGTTTTGGTAGCGGTTCAGTCTGCCTTATCTCTCTAGTTGGGTGGAATGAATGGTTTGTGTACCGCTGAACAAATACACTGCTTACATTTTTCAAGTGATGGATGACTGAGGATTTTGTTTGTGATTCTTCTTTGTGTGGTGTGTTGTGGTTTTTGGTTTTGTTTGTTTGTTTTGATGAGAAATCTTGGCCAAATCACTATTCCTGCCATAACTTTCTTTTTCAAGACTTTTGATGTTATTTAGCTGGTTTGTGAGCACAGTGCAGTTCTCTGCTTTTCCTTTCTCACTGTCCTGCAGATGCCTGCTGGAAGAGGAACTGAAATTATGTCTGCATGAATGGTGTAGACCTGGGCCAATGCTGTGCCAGCCTTTTGTTACTGTGTTTTAAAACATGTGAAGCAGCAGATGTGCTGTTGCACATTCATTGTAACAGTACTTCTTGTCAAACAATTCAGCTCAATTAGAAGGGGAAAAGCAAAAATGTGTTTCAAAACCTGAAATAAGTATAAACATTTCTAGGAACACTTTGGGGGATGCTGAGACAGACTTAAGGAATGTTTGTGATAAAACCACTCCTTTCTATTGCTGCATCCCCAAATGCAAAAAACATGGTGCTAATGTGCAGCTGAACTGTTTATAAAGAAACAGAGGTGCTGACCTGCCTTCTTGATTTGAGGAGATGAATTATATAAACCGCATTAAATGGTGCAGGAAGAGCTAAACCTTTCATTAAAGGATTTTCTCTTAGTTGAAGTTTGTGTGGAATTATCTGACAGTTTATTTTTATAGAAAAGGCTGGTTCATCAAAATATAAATGTTTTGTGGAAACATTTGTTTTGACAACTTTTCATCAAGCTGTCATCCTGGTTCATGTGGTTGGAACCCTGAGCAGTCATCCCACAGGAGCTAGCTGTATGCTGGTAAAATGTTTGAGGATTTTCAGCTGTTGTAGCGTGGTCTTCCCAGTGTTCTTAGGTGTTTCTATCCAGGTAGATCTTTCAATGCTGTCAAGTGTTATTCCACTTCAGTGATAACTTGTAAGCTTTGTTTTGTTGCATTGATTATAGCAAGACTTAGATGAGACCAAAACACTTCCTGCTAAAAGAGACAGTACTGCCCTTTCCACACCCCCAGTTCTGATTCCTTTGTCAGCTCTTCTCCATCCTGGCGCTATGGTTCGTGCTACACTGAGTATTGCCTACGTGGAAGGTAGGAGTAATGCTTGTCTGGGTCACCAGAATTGTAATACCTGTCTTGCAGACCCTAGAAGGCAATTGGATGCTAAGACTATAGAGGAGGGAAAAAAAAAATTAAGATGTTTTATTTTTCAGGAGACAGGAACAGAGCAGCTGAGGAGAGATGGAGTCTCTTCCCCTTGTCAAAAGTTTTAGCTTCCTGTGCTGGTTGACCTGTATGGCCTTGGTTGTAGATTCTGATTATCACATAGGAATGCTAATTATCCATTAACTGTTTTCAGAGGCAGTCTTTTTTTTGGAAGAGTTACTAAGTTGTCTATCACTTTTCTGATTTTTCTTGACTGGTGTTTGTTCTCTAAGATTATTACAAATTTTAAGACACTTTTCAAGTTCTGTGTCACCTCTGTTAAAGGTCTGATTTTCATGGTGACACACTGAAGTCCACACTACAACATGCAAAACATTTTTCTTTGTTACTTGTCAAAAGCAATGTCATTGAATTACAGCCAACAGCCTTCTAATTCACTCTGATTTGTTCATCTTTTTGTCTGAATGCTAAGCAGCTTCCTTTGTGAAAGTTGTATTGTCTTTAAATACGTGAGCAGATGCAAAAGAAGAAATATACACAGTTTCTTAACAGACCCTTGTTATAATTTGGTAGATAATCCTTGCTCCATCACCTTCCAGCATAGGATGCATTCTTGCTTGTACAGGTGGGATTAGGAGGGTAGAAAAGAAGTAGCAGCATTATACTACCAAAATAAATAGTTTGTGGGCCTCATCTACCACTCTGATCTCAAGACTGCTGTTAACCAAATGTTTGACCTGCTTAATGGTGTGGAGATTGGATACTATTTTAGTAGGGCAGCATAATTAGTGGCAGGTTGTGCTGCAAACTAATACCAGTTTTCTCTGATAATTTTTGCTTAAATACACACAGCTCAAAAACAGTCCTGGCACAGATTAGTACTGCCAGGAGAAAGTTTAACCAAATGACCAGTAAACCATTCCCTTCAGCGGTACTACAAGAGCTATTCTTTCTCTGTACAAGAAGCTTTACCAACAGCTCTGTTAGCTGTCTAGCTTTCGACATATTTCATGCCATGGATGTTTGGTGTCTCGTGCTACCTCTGCTGATGTGATTAAAAGCCAAAATGTGTTAGAAGTTTGGGAGGGTTAGTGATGGGTGGCAATTTCCACTCCTGACCTTGGGTCACATGTACGAGTGCTAAGGAAAAGGTCTACTACAAAATTTTGCTTTACTCTGAATTAGCTCATCTGAGGTTACAGGTTTATGCGTCAGAGTTTTGTGTAGCTGAGAATAGCAGTGTTCACAGCTCTTTACACAGAGTGTATGAGATTGGGTTACGTTAAGCTAGCAGTGAGCACACACAAAAAAATGATGGATCTGGGAGCTGATAATAGCCTAAAAATAGGGACAAGCACCATTTGTAGCTAATATGTAAGATGCTTGTGTGAATCCCAAGTCAGAAAATAACTCCTAATTTGATATTTGCAATTTGTTGCTCAATTTCAGTGAAGTTTGCCCCCAGCTTCACCTTCTGGTGGGAGTCTGGTGGCATGGTAAAGGTCTCTTAACAGGGCACCTACATGGGACAGACTTGCTCTAAAGGCTGTAGCTGCTGGACGTGCTTCAGTGAGTGCCTCTGTTTTTGTTAGACTTCAAGGAATCTAGCCATAACATACCTCTCTAGAAAACCAAGTTTTCTCAGTTCCAGTGTTCACAGAGAAACTTGCATTGTTATGGGTTTTTTTTCAGACGTTTTGTCCATTAGCCAACATTAGAGTGGTTGTGTCTTGTCCTGGAAGTATGGCTAATGGAGACAGCCCAGGCGATGCTAGTTCATTGTACTGGGTGCACAACAGTAGAAGCAGCACATAGATTCTTGCACTATTTTTTTTATAACAGATTGTCAATGTGTGTAAAGTCTATTTAAGTGATCTAGAAAAAGCTTACTTTTCTTTGTACTGAAAAAGCCCCAGTCTCTGCTTTGACAGAAGTTTTGTATCTCTTTAGGAGGACCTATCTATAGGGGAGGAGATTATGTCCTTGCTTAAATAGCAGAAGTCGGTGCCTTCACTTAGTCCCAGATATAACTGCCTCATTGACATCAGTTTGGACTGGTGAATCTTTCCCACTGAAAAGAACAAAAAACTCTGTTGTTAGGATTTAAGTGAAAACTGAGTTCTTGCCAAAGCTGCACATGCCTTATTTCTTTTGCTGTTATCTTGGACCCCAAAAGAGAGTTTGTGCCTTCCTGTGTGAAAGTTAGCCAGAAAACAATCTTTGGGGGGAGACGTTCTCAACTCCATTTACAGTCACTGGAGAAGGGTGACTTTCTCTGTGGGCTAAGTCAGAGCGGTACTGTAACCTCTACAGGAAGCTGCTGCTTCTCTCCACCTCTCTTGTTTGAGGAGCCTAGCTGGTGAGCTCATCCTTTGGAATTGGGTTCTAAAATTGGACCTTAGGATTAATGCCGCTTCCCCTCAGGGGACTCTCTGATTATTCAGAAATAATAATGGTTAGTTTCAGTGCCAAACTTGGTGAGCACAATTGTTTTTAGGGACTGTAAAAAGGAAGGAGGCAAAAATGTACATTCTTGTTCTGAAAAATGACTGTAGTTTAACAATCAAGTTTAAAAACAAAAATGCTCCCTAAAATAAACATGGTAAGTGTAAGTTTATTGGATAATTTCTTAATGTGGTGTAAAAGACTGAGCAAAAGGGTCATCTTGCTCTCCTATTCCAGTTCAAGAAACTAGAGCTTCATAGAAATTCCTGCACTGGAGGCTCCCTAGTGGACATCGACCTTGATTCAGTAAGATGAGACTGGCTTGCATATATTTCAGACTCTCACGGTCATTAAAGCACTGTTCCTGACACAACTGTGATGAAGGCAAGTGTCTTTGTATTTAATCTGCATTAAATTAATTGTTTCATCTGTGAAGCAAATGGAAGCCTTATACACCTTTTTCTTCTTTTTTTTGTTTCCTTTTAGTGGAAGTCTTCATGGTTGTTACAGCATTCATTTCCAAAGCAAATTCAGAAAATTTTCTATTAAGTGTTGCAGCCCAACATAGAGGAGCACTGAAGGGTTCTGAGTAGAGAATAAGGCTATAATAAACCTATAAATGTGTACAACCTGTAATTGTATGTAATACTTGGATCTTCAGTCTCTTTGCCTCCCTGAGTACAGAGCATGGTATTGAATATGGCTCAAGTTCTAGTCCTAGAAAAAGACTTGTTTACAGAATGAATCCTTGCTGGCCTGGAAAAGTCCTTTCTCAAGTAGCTATGTCAACTCATTCAGTTGATCCTGAAGACATTAGACAATTAGACTTGAGGTGGAAAAAATATCTCAAGGCCTCCACCTCCTTTCTTCAAATTTATGAGTTGTGACTTAGAGATTGTTACTAATGTACAAAGGGAGCTGGTTAGAAGAAGCTTTCAGCAGCTAGAGCTACCTTTGCTGCCATTGATAAGTCCATTTTCTTTCCCCATGCTGTGAAAAAGCTGTAGTGCCTATTTTCTTGGATTTTTAATTAGTCGAGTTAAGGTAAATATGCACTTGTTTTCATTCTCAAGTAACAGAGTATATCCTTCCGGTTTAGCTGTTCATTTTGTTCAATTGGCCTGGTTCTGTCAAGCTGTCAGTATCAGGTACCATTGAATCTCAGTCTTCCCTGGTCTTTCTGTGTCCTCTGCCTCCTCACTATTATCAGTGTGCAAAACCAACCTATTCTGGCAGCTCACAGTCCACGGAAAACCACAGGAGCATGGTTATGAAGAGTTAAGACTCCTTGAATAAATTCACCGTCTGTATTTCTTACACACTTGGGGGGGAAAAGTCTTACCGTTGCTACCATTTCTGTGTATTATTAGAATAACTCTGTCCTATTATTTGTATTTCTTCATATAGTTGTTTTCCAAACATATTTTTGTCCTCAGTGGTAATCCCAAACTTTTTTTTCTCATTTACACAACTGGAGATCAATATTATTAAAATTAAATTAAGTTCAGAGAAGAATAGTTAAACAGTAATTGTCAATAAAGCAGATAAAAGCCTTTGGTAAAATTGGATAACAAGCATGAAGGGATTACTATTCGTGACTTATAACAAAAGAAATTAGTATTATCTGAAGCAGACCACGGAATGGACAGGCTAAATTGGACCTGATATGAAAGGAATAAATTAAATTTAGAGCAAAATACAATTTTTTTTTGAAATGTACACAGACAGTTTTCAGAAATTATTGCGCTTGAGATTTGAGTGCATCCCTGATGTACATAACTCAGCTCTTGGGGAAAAGAATATCCATATGTACTCATACATAGGATTTTACCTTCTTATATTTTGTTATGAGTGCTGGCTGATGCAAAACTCTGAGGGGTCGCGTTCTATCAGCACATTACTACATTTCCATGGAAAATGTAAGCTTAAAGGAAAACCTAGAACCTAGATAAATTAATTGTAATTTGCCTTGGGACAGAAATCATATACAGTGAAACCTGTAAATTATGCGTGGCTTGGACACAAGTCTCAAGTTGTCAGCAGTCATGCTCCGTGCTGCCACTATTAATGAAGCTATCTTTTGGCTCCATTCTTTTTCACCCTTAAGACTGTAGTTGTGACTCTTAGAAGAGTTTTGGAGTAGGAGTAGAAGTGCTTTGTCCTCTTCAAAAAAAAAAAAAGTAATGCTGTCCTGCTTCGGAGTGTATTGGAGTGATATGCAGTTGCTTGGCAGACTTGGGTGATGGTGAATGGATGCAGTATTTGGCCAACTTGAGAAACTCATAACTGAAGTTATCAATAAGTAATAATGGAGAGGAATAGTGTTATACCAAGAACTAAAACCTCTGCTTTTGAGTCTAACAAGGACATAGTGAGAACAGTAGGAGAGCACTAACAATTGAAGTGGAATTTGAGTTGCAAGAAATTTGGCATAGAATTTGTATCCTTTCAGTCATCCCAGTAGAGTAATTCCTGTAGTGGAAAAAGGGCTGAAACCCACTGTGTCGTAAGTCAGTGGTCAGAAAGAAGAGTGTACTGTGGCAGCTGAAAACACCAATCCCTCACATCTGTTGCATTGCCACACCTGGATCTCACCTGGATCAACTGATCCTGCCTGGTATAAAAGACTAGAGGTCAGAATGTGACCTGAGTTTACCTATAAGTCAGTAAATGAGTATAAATGCAATTCTTGTGTGAATTTAATTCCTAATTTAGAATTGCTGATCATTAAGTTGGTGCTCCTTCCTGCTTAGCTGTTACTTGCTGTTGAAGTGCAATTGTGCTGGGGGGTTTTATCAAGATACTTTTAACTTCTTGAATTTGCTACCGTATCTACAGATTTCTATTAATTGTTCCTGACTTCTTTCATATGAATTATTAGGGAATTTTGGCAAGATTTGAGTGTTATTCTGCACTGTATCTTCAAGTCTCAACCTCCTCCATATCTGGATTCCCAGCTGGTAATGCTTCTTTAGCATGTTGGGCTTAGGTTTAAGACGAGATCATCATCAGCTACCAGCTTTTCTTCACGTGTGCTTTGCTACACGTAATGTTTCTGTATTCCCATGAGCTCCTCTGTGCTTTAGCTCCCTTGAAGCTTTTGTATCTCGTGCAAACTTTTTAAAGCGTCAGTAACTGCTACCATAGTTGTGTTCAGTTCTGGGTGAAGCTTACCTAATACAGGCACCACCATGAGGAATGATCTAAACTATTTGTATACCTCTGTTTCTGGGATTGCTCCCTTCCCTTGCTACCTTCCCCCCTACTCCCCGTGCCCACAACTTTGGCTTTCACTCTTCTCTTGACCATGGACAAGAATTTAGAAGATTACCTGATGGGGAGAACAGGTCTTTTATCTGTACCATGTTATTTGTATGTCCTCTAGTACAATGATTTCCACTTGCGAAGTAATTATACTTAGATGCAGTAGTTTACATAAAAACTCAGATACAATCTGCTGCCCAGTTTTGTTTCGTAATGTTTAAAATCTGCGTGTCAGGTTTTCAGTGGCACATTTATAATTCAGAACAGAGCACACTCTCTGCTTAACGTTGCTCAGTATCCAATCTGTTAGGTTCTCACTTAGAAATTCAGTTGCCCTGGACTGTGGGCTCCTCCCTGTTAAAACAAGTCTGGTAACAAAGCGTTATGAAAGAAACAATAATGGTAAGGGAACATCACAACACCAAGTTTACAGAAACCTGCCAGGAGCTTTGGGATATGACAGAAGTAGAGTTCCTGGATGTATATCAACACACACATTGCTTGCTCTTTTGTGGAATTCTCCGTTGCAGGTTTTAAGCATTCCAGGCCTGAACTTCTCAGTTTTCCCTCTGGATGTTCTTATGTTTTAAATTATTTTTCCAAATATTTATGCTTGAGTTAGCTGGATGTGTTTGATTCCTGTTAAATGAAACAGTAAGTTTCGCCCTAGAGCAAAATCAAAACTAAAAATCAGTTTGCAACAATAAGTATCTGTATGGGCAGAAATGCCTTTCCGTGTATTGTGCTGGCTTATGTCCTGCTGCATGTTAGGAGAGTGACCATTCCCCTTCCCCTTCGATAATGGCCAGTAGTGGTGGTGTCTCCAACTGGCTGTTCTGAAGGGTAAATTATGCTCTGTATATATTATGCTTGTAAAATGGATTAACCATCGTGCTGAGTATCCACAAAATTACTAAAATCACAAATACAGCAGGCACTAAATTTTTTTTGAACAAGCTGTAACTTGGTGGGGTTTTTTGTGTGGGTTTTTTTCTTTAAAGGTCTTAAAGTATAGGGTAGGGAAGGGAAGGACTGGAGTGAAAAAGGCGCTTCTAAAACTTCCTTCTTTCTCTCTTGCAACTTATTCAAACAGGGTTAGTACCTGAGGTCCTCCTGTGTCCCTGGGTTCAGTAAGCAGATTTGTTCTGCTGGTTCAGAGCAGTATGAAATTACTCCACGTGTGCGTGTTGGCTTTTGCTATCCTCAAGTTTAACATTGCCAGCTTTTTATTTTCTCTGTGCCTCTTTTTTTCCTGCAGATTTTTAACAGGCGAAATGTAGTGAGTGAAAACACAGCATCAAATGTTATATAAGATTAAATCACATGTTTAAAATTGCCATTTTCTATTCCTACATGGAAAATTGGGGAGCATTTTATAGCTAGATAAAAGAGACTGCCAGCTTTCTAATATAACACAGTTGTAAACTAGAAGGATCTCTCATACCTAACAGTGAGTCTTTAAAGTACTGGACTGTAAATTCGCAATATATTTAGGTATAGAAAACATGTCTACTTGTTTTTGAAGTTTTTTCTTATGCTTGTTTTACATGTATTAGCATATAATTGACTTTATATGTGGTGTTTTGTTTACCGTGGCAGCTGGTTTTGCAAGTTAAATGCAAAGAATGATTTCATTGTTTTGTTAAAATACTCCAAAATAGTTGGATGAGTTTTTCTGTAAAACCACTCAAACAATTATCTTCTGCAGGAAAAGCTTTGAATTGGACAGATTTTGTTATGTTTGTGTGGTTTCTCACTGCTTAATACCGTCTGGTGTTGCATTCTTCTGAATTGTGCCACGTAATGTTGGGTTTGGCTGTTTTACTGGAATCAGAGGTAAACCCTAAGTAAAACATCTGATTTTGAAAACAGAAGCTGCTTGGATTTGCCTAGGTGGGGTCCTTCTGTATCAGCATTATACTTGGGACTTCTGCATGTATCTACATTTTTCTTCTGTTGTCTTGTCACTGACACCTCCCTTGGAGGGTTTCTGAGTGGAAGAAGAGCAAACAGGCCCTACTCTCACACTGCCTTCACCCCCTTGGTTCAGCACAGTGCAAGAAGATATTCCACGCTTTGCAAAACCTGGGCCAGATGATGTCTATTGGACTTGAGGGGTGCTAAACTTTTCTGCCTGGGCTGGCAATAGCTAGCTTGCTTGAGATGGTTGGAGGTTGTGTGTGTGTGAGAGATATAAGGCGGGGGGGTTGGGGAAGAGATTTAATTCTCAGAGAGGGCCTGAAATATGTTTGTGAGAGCAGAGGAAGGTAACCAGCCAGTAAGTGAAGGAGAGTTGTTGGTCCCTTCTGTGTTAGTGACTCAACTCTCCGTGTTCTGCACTGATGCAGGAGAGATGAGTAAGTGGCAGCCCTGAGGTGGTGTGCCTCTGGCAAAAGCAACTGCAAACAGACAGATGAGATTTATCGGTACAGTATTTATCAGGCAGGAAAGCAGCATTATTTAAATAAGCAAAATATTGCTGGAATCTTATTTTCTGCTTTTGTGAACATCAGGGTTTCACGCTAAGAAAACTTTTTTTTTCTGATTTTGAAAATCTCTGCTTTTTTAAACAAGGTGTGCAGTTTCTTGAGGCTGCTACTGTATGCAATAGTTCCCAACACTGTAGCTAAATAAATGTAGCTTTCCCTTTCCCAAAATGTTCATTGGTATATCATCTCTGTAGTACCCATTTCCCACTCCCCCTCCAAAACACTGAGTTTCAAAACTTGAGGTTTTATCTAGTTGTTCAAAATGTGATCCCTTTTTTTCTTTTTCCAGATGCAGTAGTGAAAACAGGGAAGAGCACTTCTCTACTTGTTTGTAAACAGCCTGTATTTTTTTAAAAAAATGGTTAATGGAATTCAGTATAATTATTTTAAATTCTGTGAGATGATGGCAAATGATCAGCACTTTTTCTTTTTTTCTTTCTTCAGAGCAATTCAGGGTTGAACTGAAAGTTTTAAATTTACACTTTTGAATGATCAGAGGCATACATGGGTTTCCCTCCCTTAGTGTACTAGTTTGGTGTGCATTTTCTTTATGCCTTTTTAGAAAATGTCTTGTGAATGAGGCCTGTGCTTATGGGTGGATTTTGGATTTTTTCACCCCTTTGGACACATCTCTGTGCCAGAAGTGATTTGTATGCAGTGTACGTGGTTAATGTTGGCTCTTAGCAGAAGAGCAGCTGAATGACCTGCAAAAGAAGCTTATAGGGAGAAATGCTAATCACTTGCGTTTAAAGCTGTTTTAATTGACTTTTAACTTCAGAATTCCAGGTACGTAAGTACTAGAAGTGTAGCTGCTGCACAGCCACTTTTTCCATAAAAATTGAATCTCAGTACTTGATATTGAGCTGTTTAAACTAGGAATGGAAAAGTAAAAGCAGTCTTACTTCATTGCAAATTCTAACCTAGAAAAAAATTGAGTGAAGTCTTGGACATATCAGTTGTTTGACAATCATATTTTCAATATAAAAATGAAGGGCTATTTCTTTCATCCAAGTGTGAAGCCTTTGGCCGGTATTCAGATCTCATTTAGTGGGCCTTTCTAAATACTCTGTGAAAACGTTCCTCCTTCTCAGTGAAAGCCAAGCCCACCTAAGTTTGTATCTCCAGAATTAGGGCTCTAACCAAATCTCCAGTGTAATGTAGCCTGTCTTGTTATGCATGAATTATGCCGTGTCCCCCTTTATTTCTACTCTTTTTACCCTCCATAGAACAGTCTCTCCTCCTCCCCCCCCCCTGGACTGTGGGCTCCTCCCTGTTAAAACAAGTCTGGTAACAAAGCGTTATGAAAGAAACAATAATGGTAAGGGAACATCACAACACCAAGTTTACAGAAACCTGCCAGGAGCTTTGGGATATGACAGAAGTAGAGTTCCTGGATGTATATCAACACACACATCGCTTGCTCTTTTGTGGAATTCTNGTAGCTTTTGATGGGTTAAAACTAAGGCCTTATTTTTGGTAATTTTGTAGTATGAAAAGACTAATTGGTGCATGCTGCTTTCTTACAGGAGAGTAAGCGATTTAGTGGGTCTAGTCAAGGCAAATAAAGCCATTTCAGAAAAGCTGAAATTAATGAATTGCTTGCCTGCGTGTTCCTTACTGAAGGCATCAGGTTCATTCCCTATCAACAACCTGATAAACAAATCACAAGGACAGGAACTGCACTGAAAATGTGCTGAAGTCCTAAATGATGTTATGAATTCATTTAATATATATATATAAAAAGGATTATGGTTACATATAAGTAAGCCTGATTTACATACCAAAGAATAGAATGGAAACTCTGAAAAAAGAATTAGCAGAGTGCTGGAAATGTGATATGAAGGGTAAGAGCCAGCTTGGTTTGGTAGAGCATTAAAGTTCATTAGGTTTCCTTGGAGGAATCAAGAACATAAAAATGATCAATTTGGTAATAGAGTACTGAGAGAGGAGCTGAATAACAAGGGGATGTTTTACTGATAAAAGACTTACTTAGAATGATTAAAAAATAAAATCTCACTGAGGAAAAATTGCAGAAAGATCTTACGATACTGAACATGCTGTTCCCCAGTTTCAGTTGGTGGAAGACAGGGCATCTCCCCAGTATTTTTTTCAGCTAATTTAATCCTTTTTCTCCTCGTGTTTCTGGCAGTGCCATCCTGCTGTCTCACGTTTTAGCACATGGTGAGCTGCTTCAGGGAATTGATTTAGCCCCAACTTAATCGAGTAAAATAGAATAAATTTAAGTGAGTAGGTCTTGGATAAAAACTTTTACTGTTGTAAGCTGCGTCTGCATTAAGGATTGCTAAAATAGTTATACCAGCAGATTGTGTTTAATGTGAGTGTAGTTGATGTTTCTGTATAGGACCCTGTGTGCAGTTCATAACTCAAAATTTTGCACAGCTGTGTACAATGGGATGATGAGATTTTTGTTGTAAGAAACAGCCCAGAATGCCAAATGGCAGATTTCTCCCTCTCGCCCTTGTGCGCTGGGTGACATGATTGGGATGTATGACCATGCTGTCCTGCTGTGGAGAAGTGGGTGTGTTTCTAGGGCTTCAATAGAAGGTACAAGTATAGGGAAAACCTTTCTCCACTGCCTATATTCAGGAGGTGTAGAGAGAGGAGGAGAAGAATTTGCCCCCCCTCCCTTTTTTATTGAAAGATAAGAATTGAGTTTGATTATGACTATACTGGAAAGATCCTTCTGCATCAAAGCAGGGAGTGAAAAAGTCATCGTAGCAGCTGACTTGTCTAGTTTCACTCCTAAGGGTCTTTGAAATTACTGAATTCTAAATTCTTATTTACAAACTAAATATTTACAGTGAAAATGTTTGTATTTTTAGTGAAAGCCTCTGTAAAGAAAGAGATTCTTTTTCATTGTACAAAAAATTTAAATTTTAACTGGGAAGAATGGTGAACAGTGATCCCACCATTTTCTCACTGCTCTCCACCACTTGCAGTTTTAATGTAGCTAAATATTCTTTTATACTTGCTTTCAGCGTTTTGTTCAGTTCACAGGTGTGTACATCTACACCTTTTAATAGGATCTCAATGAGCTGTTTGAAATGGGTGATTCTATGTGCTGAGCAACTATAGCTGGAGGTGCTGCTAGGGCAGACCTCTGTGAGACTCCTCAGCCCTGAAGAGCTACCCAGTGGCAGCACACAGTCCTGATGTGCTTCTTTCCTAGCCTCTGGATAGACTCTGGCACAGTTGTTGGGGTTTTCTTTGTGTGTGTGTTTGTTTTTTGAAAGTCTGACAAAACTGCTAGGTGGTTTGCTTTCCTTTGCTATTTTGTTGTTATAGTTGAAGAACTAAGGTAGGTTGAAAGGCAAGAATTTTCCTTTTGTTAATTTGTCCATCTCCTGTTGAATTAACTTATGTTTCAGTTTTCTGTTGTCTTCCCTGCCGCTAAAAGGGTGGCTGAACTTCGCAGGGTCTGGTGTATTATATCTGGAGTGATTCCTGTGCGAAGGGCTGACTGAGGCCTTCCAAAGCACATCTGCATCTTGCTTCCGTCTTGCAGTCATCTAGGGATGGTGTTAAATAGGTGACAGAGAGGGGAAATTGTTTCTGTATTTATTTGGCTTAAACTGTGAAAACAGTTGTTTCCATTATTGTTTTTAAATGCTGTGAAGTTCTGACAAGCTTTAGTTCCTCCTTGCTCTAAGAGAAACCAGAAAATGGCTTCTGTTTTGTAATTGTGGAAGGCATGTTGTTAGACCTTTTGAGTTTGGAGTTAGGCAAGGTTAATTTACAAGTTAAAGGAACAAGAGACCTTTCCACCTGCTCAAACAATTGAAATTCTGCCTTTGTGAGCATTCAGCAAAAATTGCTGCTTCTTGTTTTTTAATGAACCTCTTTCTCTTCTTCCTTGGTATCTGTGACTGAAAGGAAAACGCTATGCATGTGACTCCGCAGCGCATCAGCGCATGTTTGACTGTTCAGTCAACTCTTACTTCCCATGGCCTCTCAGAAATGTCTGGGTGAAAATGAAAAACAATGTCTCATCTGTGTTTTTCTTGTTAGATTGCCCAACATATTCTTTAAACTAGACTACCTGAAAACAGATGGCATGGTAGCTGAGAGATACTTCTGCAGACTGAGTTGTTCCTTTCTGTTTATGAATTGGGAATAACAATAACAAGTTTATGCTTCTGTGTTGATTTCTTATGAATGACTTTCAGGGTTTTTGCTAAGGTATTTTTTTCAGGGCTTGTGAAAACCATCTCCAAAATCTCATTCCAGTTTTATACTGTGTTGTTGATACTGAGCTAGAAACAAAGCATCAGCTTCTGATCACTTCATCACAGGTTTTATTCTTTCTGAAACTGGAGTGTTTGCATTTATTGCTTATTTTAGGAATGAATTCCAAGAAAAGGGAAAGTCTGGAGATAATTTTTTTTCTCCTGCTAGATAAGATCCGAATAGGACACTAAAGCCAGCTCAAATCCTCATATTGCCATACTGGTTACAGGTGAGTTTTTGCTTAATTAGTATATTGCCTGATGTCCTAGGATAAATGCAGTCATTTGCATAAAAGTACTGCGATCAGAATAGCTTCTTCCTCTTGAGGGCATTAGTATAGATACACCAGGAAAAATGTTAGTGTTTCTTATAAAATATGTGCTCCTGTAAACGTTTTTCTAGTGTATGATACGCATACATAGATGTGGAGTTTTTGCACATTGGTTTCTCCCTCTGGTCAGTCGAGTCTTTTAGCATCCCTGACAGATTGGCTATGGAGGCTGCAGTAGTTCATCATTATTGACCCCTTTTTCTGCACAAGGTTGCTGCTTTGTTAGCAGCGGTGGCAGAATGAGATGTCTCTATTACAGGTTGTTGTGTTGAAGTCACTGGACAGGCTCATGTCTAGTTTTGATGGTCTGAGCACTAATAATCTGGGCTGTGAAATGGAATAGGTGAGGTGCAAGAACCTGTGGAGTTCTGCCAGTCCTCCAGCCTTCATCAGGATGCAGGGGGTGGGGATGGGGAGACTGGGTGGGGCAGTTAAAAAGGTAGAGCTTGGTCTGCTGGTGCTTGCTTGACAAGCGTTTTGAGCATATCTGGGTTGGTTGGCCTCTTGCTAGGCACACTGGTGCTGTTGAGGAGAGTAAAATAGAAAAGGCTTGGTTTTCAGTGAAAAAAATCTTGTTTTGTTTTTGTCCAGTGTATGTAGCAATGCTTAAGACAAGTGCTTCTGAGCCAGCTGTACCTAGCTAAAATGAGAAACTGCAGCTTTGTTGGGAGCCCTGTGGGCTCTAAAAACCAGTAAGTTTAAGGCAAGGAAATTCAGTGTGTTAGGATGTTAATTGCTCACTGCTTACTTCACACCCATTCCCTACATAGCTGCTGTTAGTATGTGCAAGAGTGATGTTGTAGAGGCAGGTGAAAAGCTGCTTAGGGTAAGTTAACTTGCACAAAGAATGGTCTTGAGTGCACTGAATGTTAATGTAAGAAATTATTGTAGAGCAACTCTGAAAATGACATTCAGCTAATGTCCATGCTTATTCACAGAAACAAACTATTGTAAAAGAGTACAGTTCTCATCTTTTCTCTCATGTTTATCTTGGTTGTATCCCAAAGGGGTATTTCTTCCTCTCTTTTAAGTATCTCCATATTTAATTTGCTATGTGCATTTTTTTATTCTGTTGGAGGACTGAAAATATTTCCTGAATTTTGTGATCGGTTGAGAAACTTTGTACTAAAACCTTCCTGTGGTACTTTTACTCCTCTTATTTGAAAAATAATTTTCTGTTTCATTCAATACTTNCTTCCTCTCTTTTAAGTATCTCCATATTTAATTTGCTATGTGCATTTTTTTATTCTGTTGGAAGACTGAAAATATTTCCTGAATTTTGTGATCGGTTGAGAAACTTTGTACTAAAACCTTCCTGTGGTACTTTTACTCCTCTTATTTGAAAAATAATTTTCTGTTTCATTCAATACTTTGTATGTCCTTCTGGATTCTAGTTTCCAACCCTCTGTGAACCTGCCTCAAAAGGTTTCTGTTAAGGATACCTGAAGGGTCCCTTGAGTCCATTGTCTTTTCTTAAACTCCTGAAGGGTCGCGAATATTTCTTCCTCTTATGTCAAGAGCTATTTTCAATAGCCAAACACGTATTTATTGTGTGTAATTTTCTTGAACTACTCCAGCGCCTATCATTTAACTTTGTATTTCTTCATTAGAGGAGTGCCAGTCCTGCTAGTGCTGGAGCTGGAACGGGCTGCATTTCACAAGGACTGCTGCAGAGCTGATGAGCTCCACAGGGGTTGCTGCACTTCTGAAACCTTTGCAGGCTCTGAAGTTTGGTGGCTGTTTGGGTCCCTGTAGAGCTCAGAGGTTCTTAGTGGCTGAAACGAGCATAATTGCAAAGTTGGAGCATTCACTGTGAAGGGCCTCACCAAATAATTGGCTGTCCCAATTAAGCAGCTGCTCTTCCCACTGAATAATGCTCAGGAAGGTAAACGTTTGCCTGCCCTGCAAGGTGTCCCAATTAACTGCCTTAAAATCAGCTAAGTGTCGCGTGGGGTATCTGTTCAATGAGTGAAACAGTTGCATGCATCTCGATGAGGACTGGTATTCTAATCACACTCCTAGCAGGAGCCTAGTTTTGTGCGGGATAGTAGGGCTGAAAGGATCTGCATCAGTGTTGGGGACCAGTGCGGATCAGAAAGTTGCAAAGCTGATGGGTGCTGGCGATGAATTTCTCTCCCTCTGTGCGTACTGTCGGAAATCACTGCTAAATTAACAGCGTTTAATCTTGGCATTTGTACTCCGCAAGTTTTTTCCTATCTACGTGGGATATTCTGCTGTCAGTGTGCCTAGACTTTGTGAGCTTTGTGGAAAAGAAGCTCTGTTATTTATTGTGTTTGTTCATTGCACAGAATGGAACCAAGAAACAGTTTTCTCTTTTATCTTTCCTGTTTTTTTTTTTTCTGTGGCAAAACCTTTTAATTTAGGGCAAATCAAAACTGTGAAATTACAACTGTACGATCCGTAGTGATTTCTGATGCCGTTTGAGCTGAAGTTTTGTTGCCTGGGTTCAGCTTACCTACCCAGGATGCAAAAATTAAAAAATACTGAATCTAAGGGTGAATCGAAGAAGGTTTGTAGGGAAAAACCATCAAAGCTTTTCCTCTATTTGTTCATAGTTTTTATGGATGGTATAACCTCCTAAGATAAACCAATGTTCTGGGCCGCAGTCAAACAAAATACTGATGTCTAAGAATCTTCCTCTTTTCTGTAAGTATATTTCAAATACTTAATGTGTCTTAATTCCTTAAGGGGTAGGGGGGTGGGGCACTGTATACTTTTCTGACATGAGTACGTAATACTAAAATTACAAGCGTAGATAAGTAGAAATACACTTTGTTGTTTTTCTGGTAGATTTTTATAACAGCCCACAACCATTTCAGAAGTCTGCTAGCAAAGTCTGTCAAGCATGGCATTTAACAGTATAGAGAAAATAGAACAGGTGAAAAATAATGAAGCAGTTGAAAATACTAAGGTTATTGGATTAAAACCAAAGTTTTTTAAAAATACAACACTTAATTATTTCAATAGGAAAAAGAAGAGTAGATTAATGGGATCAGTTTTAATCAGCTGTGGTATTATTTCTTACTAGGTTGAAGAGAGATTTGGTTCTATATGGATTGATTTGATACTAAATAAAAGCTCTTCCTGCTCAGTCTGGTATCCTGTTAGGTGAGAAAGTATGCCATGTATGTTTAATAATCCCTAGTCATAGGGATTTATTTATTCAGTTTTGCGGTTTTTACATTCGATTGTGTGGCTGCTCTACAGCTGCTCCATACTAATTTTAAACTCCTCGCAGAGATAAGTTTGGATGACGTAGCTGGTGTGTCTGGTGCTCGCAGCTCCTGTTTCTGACCCTGGTGGGAGGTGACCTCCAGCAAGGAGGCAGTGACAAGCAGCTGGACGGGTTCAGAGCTTTAGCACCAGGCCATCCTGGTTGTAACTGCCTGGAATAATAATACTATCAGCCAAAGTTAAGAAGCATGAGAAAGCATTCCTGTTTCTGGACCCAAGCAGGCGTGATGAAGTCAGTTACAGCATGTCTGTATATTGCTCTCTGGATCTTATGGATTTGGGATTGCCCAGCATGGAGCCCCATTCTGTGCCTGTACCACTCACTGTACAGTGAACATGCTACATACATATGGGTTTTTTACTTAAAATTCAAAAAGTAGTATAGATTTTAATTTTGATTTCTTATTTTCTCCTCTTTGGGGTAGAAGTAAAATCTTGATTCCTGGATTTAAATTTTAGAGCAAGGTATAACTAGGTGATAAGAGAGGCAAATGGAACAATAGTCTTCTGGTGGTATCTGAATGCAGTAATTTAGCGCAAGACATTACTTTTCAGTTAATGTTTTCCTTTATCCTTTTGAGATGGGCTTTGTGGTGGCTGTTTGAAGAAGATGGAGAGAAGGGAGAATGACCCTTACCTGGTCTGTATGGCTGGCTTACTGTCGTTCAATAAGTCTGTATATGGTAACATCTTCCTTTCCTGTATGGTGTCCGTATGGATTACTTACCAGCCATTATATGAAACAAGAACCTGTAAGCCTTCCTGAAAGGAGGAACCAGCACACATATGTGAACAGTTTGGTATTACCTGGAAGAGGGATCTGAGATATCTATAGAAGAATCTGTAGAGAGACCTCTGCAGTAATGGGAATTTATAGTCATGTGCATGTGTCCATCCGTCCCCCCCACCCTCCCTTGGTTGCTAGCCAGGTGTCCCTCGCCTTGTAGCACTGCAGTGAACTTAAAGCATGGTTACAACAGGCATTTCTTCCAGCTGTTTTACACAGTTCTTCCCATCCCCTCCTGCTCGTATAGCTGGTGCCTATACCATATACTTGCTAAGCTGTTGCAGGAAAGGGCCAAAGTGCACTTTGAGTAAGAGACTGTTGTTGGCATCCGTGCTGGTTGAGGCAGTTATAGAAACCTACACCTGCAACTGGAAGTGTTTGTGGAGCTGAGCATTCAGACTGATGACTGATTTTTAGCCCAGACCTGTTCCTTGAATCTGGTTTCCCCCATGGCCGTATAAGCCGTGTACCAGAAAGAAAGATGATCTGCAAGAGTTGCTTAAAAGCAACTGTTACTGAAAGAAATGGTTGTCAAGCTATAACCTGCATTGCTTTTGCAGCGATGAAAAGCCCTGCTTCCCAAGTTAAGCAGAGGCCTTGATGCCTCGCCTGGAACACGGCTGGTTCCAGAGAGTTTTAACGGAGACGTTAAAACCTGTAGACTTTCAAGCAAGGTGGAGGAAAACAAACAGGTCATAGTGGGGGAAAAAAAAATATTGGAGAAACTGAGCACAGGTCACTGGAACTGATTGGAAATGTTACTGAATCTTAAAGCCAGCTCTGTGCACGAGTGCTCATCTCTGACAAATGAAATACGGCTGGTTTTGTGAAGTCCGAGAAGGCTTTTCTTTATTACCAAACTTCCCTCACCTGTTTTTGCTTGAGTAATTGCACTGTGTGTGAGAGGTGAGAGGGAGATAGGGAAGACGAGGCTGTACAGCAACTAATGAGCTGTTTCAGCCTGAAAAATCAGTCTAGCAGGGTGGCCAAAGCCTTGAAACCTATTAACCTTGATGAAGTATTTGGAAGGCTAAGACTTGACAGCTGGGGCAAAGAAATTCTTTTTAAAGAAGTTTGAATAGATCTCTATTTTTCTCTCTTCTTTCCCACACGTGCTTGCTGGTGCCTGACTTTTTGAAACTTTTCTCTTTTTTTGAGTATATAGTGCATAGCTTGACCAGGTGACTTGCTACTATCTGAAAATTATTTGGTGTTTTTTTCCTTCTTCCTGAGGGAGAACAGTTTTTCTGTAGCACTCATTCATGCCTACAGAAATCTCACATGTTCTCTTCAGATATTTCTGTTGTGTGTTTTAAGATGGGCATGTTATTCCATGAAGAATGACTCACTTGGGATCAAATAGGGCAGTATTTGTGTTAGTCGGCTACATTTCTGTCCGCAGATAGAACTGTGCATTAAAACAAACATGCTGTAGACATGAATTAAGGGGGAAAATATGACATGGAATTTCCTGACTTTATTTAAAATAAAAAAAAAGATTTTTTGCCAAGAATAACTGCATCTGCANATGACTCGCTTGGGATCAAATAGGGCAGTATTTGTGTTAGTCGGCTACATTTCTGTCCGCAGATAGAACTGTGCATTAAAACAAACATGCTGTAGACATGAATTAAGGGGGAAAATATGACATGGAATTTCCTGACTTTATTTAAAATAAAAAAAAAGATTTTTTGCCAAGAATAACTGCATCTGCAAATGTTTCTTAAATGTGTTGCACATTTGTTTTTCTTTAAAGGATGGGTGGCCAGGCCTCTTCACATATGGGTACCATATAGTTGACATGTTGTGGTCTTCTGATGATCTGGGTTAGTTTAAAGGCTTCAGATCTTTCCTAATCTGGATTGTTTTGACTGAGCCAGGTTAGGGAGCACAGATACAAGCAGGTATGCTGGCAGATGTCATGAGTTATGAGAAGCAATTTAGGACAGTAGTCTTGTCTGTCCCAGCTGCAGCAACAAAATGGAGCAAGTGCCATGGACACACTTTGTCTGATCTGTTTATATTATATGTTACTACTGTTTAGTTGCACGTTCTGTTAACAACCCACAAACGTAAATCAATTTTCTACCACCTGCAGAAAAAGGGACAAATAATCTTAACCCCCACTAGTCTTCAGCCATAATAAAGTGGTTTCCCTTGCTTCACCTGAAGTCTTAAATGCAACTAGGTAACTTCCCTCCCCCCGCTACTTGCTAAATAACATTTAAACATGTGCCAGTATATGCTAACGTGTTTTAAAACTTACTTGCTTCCCCAGTCTTAAAAGATTTTACAAGTGTTTTGCCCAGTCACTGAGTGCAAACTGTGCTTCTAAACATGTTGACTTAGCTGCCTGTCTCTGAATTTCTCTGGAAAAAAAGGACATGAATTAATCTTCCATCAAATCCACTTCACTTCCTCACATGCAACTGCTATGTCCACACACCTTTTTCTGTTTCCTCTCAGTGCTTTGACCCATGCTAAAGAGGCTGTTGTACTTTTATGATAGTCTGTAATATCTACCTATGCTGGTTAATGTTGAATTCTGAGATTATTGTCAAGATCCGTTGGATATCCCCAACTTTCTCACTTGACCCAAGGAAAGAAAAAACATATGGAAATATAATGTGACGTAGTACTGTGAGTTTGTCTTACGTTGTTTTTCTTCAGCTTTTTGTGAAGTTAACTCTTCTGTTGTGTTTCACAGGACACATGTAGCTTACCCAGTAGAACAGAGCTTCACAGGCCTTGTCTCTGCAGAATAGACAGTGCCTTTGCCTTTACTGAAAGTTGTATCCGATGTTCCTGTTGTAGATTCAGACATGATTGCTTTCTTTTTTTGTCTTTTCTCTTTTAAAAATAATTATAGGTTCATGTATTGGACGGACTGGGGAGAAGTGCCAAAGATAGAACGTGCTGGGATGGATGGTTCAAGCCGCTCCATTATAGTCAACACGGAAATATATTGGCCAAATGGACTGACGTTGGATTATGAGGAACAGAAACTTTATTGGGCAGATGCTAAACTGAATTTTATCCACAAATCAAATCTAGATGGAAGTCAGAGGTAAGAAGTTTTTGTTTGGTCTATATAATGTGGTGCTTTTCTTAGATGATGATGCTTAAGCTCTGTTGCAGGGAATTGTTGTGTTAGCGCTCAGAAAATTGTAAGCAAACTAGTGCTATCAGAAACTTTTGTTGTCCCCATCCTCCCCTTTCCAGCACTTTGCAGTTGAATGTGTACTCCTCTTTGGGGTATCCTGTAACTCATTCTTTTCTCAGAACCAGTACCATAAAGAAATTCTTGAATCCCATTCTTAATTGCGTAAGACGACATAGCAAAATTGTCCCTTTTCAATAGGTCTTCTGTGCTCTGTTGCTGTGATACTCAGAAATGCAGAAAATAATCTGAAAAATGGATCATCATATACTTGTATTTCATTTCCATTGATCCTAGGGATTGGGAAATTAGTGGAAAACAGTCTTTACAGAGAGCTATGCTAAAATGACTGTTTTCCTTATTAGTGATGATGTCATTCTTTTTGATGCAGTCATGGCTACTTCTTAATGATTTAACTGGTACTTTGTATATATGCGTTTATCCCTAATTTGGGGGATGACACTCTTTCATTACATGAAGTAGCTTTGACAAGTACCATTTGCACACACGAATCATAGTTAGGTTGTGCCCAATGTATCATAAAGATATGTTTGAGGTTATTCTTTGCAACTTTTTGTGGTGATTCAGCTGGTTTATCTGGGCATGAAATATCCTGTCTTATGCTTTTTGTCCTGACCTCTTAGGAACTTGTTCCTTCTTTCACCACAAATGTTAATCTGGCATAAAGGAATTAATCACATTGACAAGGTGGTTGTTTTGTGTGGACTTGTAAATAGGAACATAGGCAGCACGCATGAAATACATCCACTGTCTTCCACTGGTACTTATTTTGAACTCCACAGTTTCTTGTGACACTGGTTTGAAAGGTTATGTCATTGTCGTCTTAGATTCTGCCTGTTAAAAGCCCAAAAGTTCATGAGGTACTTCTGTAATGCTGTTTGTTTATAGAAGGTAACAGGAGTTGGATGCAGTTTTAAATTTGTGTCTTGGGAAATAAATATTATAACTAACTTTGTTAATTCAAAACGTGGAGATACAGATATCTGTTTTGAAGTAGTCCTTCATTTGCTCTTTATTTCACAAGAAAGAAAACTTAATAGTACCAAAAAAGAGAAATATTTCATAACAATACTTTTCTTAAAAAAGGAAAACTGTTACATAAGTTTTCAAGTAATGGAAAGAAAGGGATAGGAATTGTCATGCACAATAATAACTTTAGTCTTTTTTTTTATTGGGGATGGTTAACTGGAATACCCTAAAATCTCTTTCTTTGTTAAAATTTGTTTATAATGTTGTATATCTCCCATAATAAGAATAGAGAGATCATGAAACCAGATGCGTAACAGAACTTGAAAAAAGTTATCTCAACTGAAAGCAATCACACACGGGGCTCAGTGTGTCAGCTTGCCACCTGAAAAATTGCAGTCCAAATGTGAATTTCTCAGACAAATACCAAATGCGTGCAGTTGCTGTAGGAGCAACAGAAACAAGCAAAACCCAAACAGCTCCACCTTGCAAACAGCGCCAGCGGAAAAAAAGTACCATTCCAAAATCACTACAGATATGATCACACCTAAAATGCACTTCAATGGCTTTGTCCAACAGGACAATTTGGTGGCTCGTTTTATTCTTCAGTCACTATTTTTGCCCTCTTCAATTTTATATGAGAGGGAAAGGACTGCCTTAGTGTAACAACACACTACTGCGCTCTGGCTGATGCCCTTCTAGCAAGAGAGTGCATATTGGGCAGTGCGTTAAAAGGTACTGCTTTTGATAGCACCCCTTAGAAAGTGATGCAGGGATGATTGTTGAAATGTTAATTGGTTGAAAATTGCCCACTGCTTGAAAATCAACACCACCACCATCCAAATCTATATTTACATTTTTCCCACAGATCACAAACCTCCCTGTCTTATCTGGTGCCTTCAGTCTTTCTGGCTCCAGGGCTACTCTGGTGTTTCCTGCTGGCGCTACTGCGTTTTCAATCATCTTCTGCTACAGACTTCTTTGCAGTTTTTTTTCCCTTACTGGTGGTCTGTTGGACAGCTTTGTAAATATACTTGGTTTTGGTATTTTGGTGTTTTTTAATGGTGTTTATTCCCTGACCTGCCTTTGGCTAACTTGGAAGTAATTTGCTCTAGAGATGAGACTGTGAAGGTGCAAATCTTTCTTGGTGTGAGGGGCTGATCAACCTTGTCTGTTTGCAGAGAGCTGCATCTAACAGCTGTGTCTCATGACATAAAAGTGAAGTCACCTGGGTCCCCGCAGTTGCCTCATTCCAGAGTAAATTCTCTGGAATTGGTGAAACTTGTAATAGAGACCTGTATAGACAAGTAATTTTGATTTTTAGATCTACTAATTTGCTCTTAAATGTTCATTAAAAACAAAGCAGTCTAATACTGTAAAGTTGTTGGTTTTATTTTTTTAAACTGATATGGAAATGTATCAGAAGTATTTCATGGCAGTATGCTAATATGTTACCATTTGAGAGAAAGGGAAATCATCTTTAGAGAGGAAAGTGCATATGAGTTCCCTTAAGTGCTCAGAAGTGCCTACCACTTCTAACAGCACCTGTTTTTCCCTAGGCATGTGAGAAAGTTCTGAAGATTCAGAAAATAGTCAACATCTGTATCCAGGCATTTTTGTTTTGTTTTTTTATTCTATTCAATTACATCATCAGGAGGGGGGAAGAAAAAAGGAAAAGAATTGCAGAAGTTAAGCTGTTCTACAATGGAGTCTTAGGTATTTTTTTCCTCTGTTATGACCCCATAGCCTCTGCCTGTTTTAAGAAAAACTATCTTCTGGGGCTGTCTAAAGTGATTCTTTTTTGCTAAATACTGTCTTTCCAGTTATTCAGCAAGTTCACCTTTCTCAGTATTATATTTTACAGCTGTAATTCTGTATTTTGGCTCTTAATTATTTTATTCATCTTTTTCAATAACTGCTTTTCTATTGCTAAAAAAGAAAAGACAATGTCTAATTCTGCAGACAAAACACAAAACCCCTGAGATCTTCCTTTAAGTGAAAAAAACCCCAAACCCACAAAGCCTTCAGTCTTTTCTCCTAGTCATCCCCAGCCCCCCAAAAAGAAAAACTAACCAGATTATTCTGTGAACAGTAGAACTAATAACGTCTGGGTTTTGAAGGATTTCTACTTTATCCCTCCATCCCAGCAGCAGTCCCTCTGGCTTCTCTCTCTGTATGTTCCTATGCCCTGTGCACACCTACCCCCCTGCTTTTTTCTCCCTCCTTCTTGCCAAACGCACCCATGGCTCCTTATATTCCTTCACCCAGCATTATCCCTTGCTCCTATCTGTGGCTCCTGTGTACTCTTGCTGTGTCTGGCAGCTCAACTAAGTGTTCCTGGGCAGCTTGTTTCAGCTGTTCCTCTTGTCAGGTGGGTCAAATATAGGGGGTTTAGGGTTGCTCACATCTTCATAGCCATCCATTTGTTAAGGAAAACATGTGAAAAGTAAAAATAGAAATCTCTTTGTGATCCCTGCTTTCCTGAATCGTTGGCCAGGAGATACAAGATGCATTGGGTATGGAGTTGGAGGGGACTGATACTGTGCAGACACGCCTAGAATGATCAAATAGCCTTGCTTCCGTGTGGAAAGATGACATTGTGTGATTAGGCCAAGTTTTTTCCACCACCACCTTTTAAAATCCCCTTTAAGAGGGCTGCCTTCTAGAGTCATTTGCCTTAAGAGTTAGGAATGGGAGAGGACAAGGTCATTATCATCGAGTCCATAATCTAAATTAAAACAGACTTTTTGGCTTATTTAGAAACTGCTAGTTTTAGTGATTTGTTCTTTATATTTAGACCATTCTTCTAACTGCAGTTTTATATTTAGAAAGTAAGTTTAATTTTTTTTGTTGATATCTAAATTTGTCTTGATTAAAATAGATTTTTTTTGTTTTCTCGTTGTGAAGTGTTACTAGTTTTTCTGGTGTGTTACTTACTGTCAATGTGTCTGGAAAAAATATGCTTCTGGTAGCTGGAGCTATTGAAGAAATGAAAATGGCAATTGAGTTATTGAAAGACATACAGCTTCATAAAAAATGATGTTCTACATCTGAACAGTTTTGGTAACTTAGCAAAGGAAGCAGATGAGTAAAGATTTTATCTGTCTCAAGTTTTCTAGTGTTGCATAACATGAGGTGGGAAAGAGTCTATAGCAGATAAATGTGATTGTGAAAGCTTCGTGTAAAGCAGGATGACATGAGTTCTAATTGCTTTGGGGGAAGTGAGAAGTAGTTAGCAGAAACTAACATCTTTATATCAAAGCGAAAAGTCAAACAATTCCAAGAAAACTACTTTTGTGGTTTGGATGGTGAGAGAGAATAAATTGTAAATAGGAAAATATTTTAATTAGCATCACTGACAGTATTAAAGTATTAATGTTCAGACTTCAGTGGTCTAAAACTTGGAATGAATGAAAGGGAAACATTCTTGGCATATTTCTAAATCTGTAAGAAATCCATAACTTATTTTGTCTTTTTATTTCTGTAGTCTATAATGTATCTACACCTGACACTACACAAGAATTAAAATCTAAATATTTATGTGCCAGAGAAGGACACTGATACGCATGGATGCTTTGCTTCTTGCTTGCAGGGGTCTGGATAGTGGAGGAGTACAGTAGGCAGGTGGGAGGAATATGCAGCAGGAGAAACAAAGGAGGCCTTGATTTTTTTTTTTGTCACCTCTTCGGACAGGACCTAGATAAGCTCTCTTTGGAGTTGGTGAGCCTCTGCATCAAAACTAGTAAGCAGCATGACAGCACTGGCAGTAGCACTTGCTAAATACGTGGTAGAGTCCTAAGTTCATGAGAGAACCACTACAGCAAATTTTACGGGGATGATGTATCGTTCGTTACCTGCTAGCCCTGGACCTTATTAGCCCTAGCTACTCCAGTGAAGGGCTCATTAGAATAAAGAGGAAGAGCGCAGAAGTTGATGACTAATGCCCTTGGTTTGCCAGCGAGAGAAAGGAACGAACAGTTTTTCATGTCGAATGTAATAATTAAAAAATTAAACTGGTGCATACAAGAGATGGTTTTGGGTTTTTTGCAGCTCTTGTCCCGCTCTTATCAGAGCGAACAGTTGCTTTTTGTGGGACTAATTAAACAAAACTGAATTGCAGACAGCTCTCCTGTGAGTAGAGTACCCGAGATAGGTTGGCCTGCGAAGGCAGCTCTTGAATTAATTTTCTCTTCCTTTACCCTGCAGCAGCAGTTCTAATTAATAAGTTAACACGTTACTGGCTGAAGGGAAATGCACTTACAAGGTCCCCCAGGAAGTGTTTGTGCTAATGAGATGGGTTTTGAGGCCACTGTAAGAAAACATACTTTCAGCAACTGTCAGGAAGCTGGGAAGCTCTTGCGAGGAGGTGAATGTCTGAAGTTTGCGCTCGAGTGTTGATTTTTCTAGTTTCTGTTTTCAAGCATCAGCTCATGTCTGTCTGCCAGATGATTAGTTGCAGATTTGATGAAACACTAAAAATACTGTGTCCCTGCATTTAGAAGAGTTTCTTTTTCATTATTTGTGTATAATGTGTACAACATATGACATGACATGCAAGGTATAAAATACTGCATTCTGTGTATATCTTTGTATATATTTCTGTGAGATAAAAATACTCAATACCCTAAAGCAGTGAAGAGGGAACCAGTCTGTGGTGAAAACCTTGTTTCAATACCTCGCCAACGTATTACAGGCCAGTGCAGAAGACAAATAGTGCCCTAATTAAAACTGCTAGAGAAGCCTGCATAAGCAGAATTAATTAGATTATTTGGTCACAGAGCTAGGGTGAATTTCTTGGTTCTTCCCCAAGGTGCTTCTGAAATAAAATGCTGGAAAGGTGGAGCTTCAAAACATCTGTAGTTGACTGCGAGTGATACACATACACTGTCCATGTAGTCACTAGGTCACAGGTGTCTGCATATGTCTAGACTTTAAAAATAAAAATACCTCGTACAAGGTGGTTAGCCCAGGTGGCTCAACAGAGCAGCTCATCAGTACTGCTTCCGAGACCTGAAATGGCAAATGCAGAGTTAGTTCAGGATCAAAGCCGTGCTGAAAGCAAAGGAAGAACAGCTGCAGGTTTGGAAGTGTGTAGACCACTCTGCAGTCAGTGGATCTACTGGTGCGCCTCCTCCTGAACTCCCTCATCTCTTCCTGCTGGCTTCTCAGTCTCTTCCCTTCTTGCCAGAGGCTGCATGGCATGATGGTGTTTGCCTGAAAAATGACCTGCAGAATGACTTTATTTCTCAAGCACAGTTTTACTTCTGAGTGACTTTTTCAGACTTTCATTGAAGGTGGGATTTGAAATGTCACTGCTAGACCTGTTATTTGTTACATACACTTTCTGGAAACACGTGGCAGTTGTGGCTTAAAGAAGTGACAAAAAAGAAAATATTTTGGTTTTAGAAGACGGTATTATACCCCACCAGTCATGTTTCCTGTTTACTTTCTCAGGTAATTAGAACCAGGCTTGTATTCTAATAGGAATATTTGAACAAGCATTCGTGGTAAAAATACAGCTTAATTTTCCGAGTTTGCTTTGCAAATGTTTTTGTTAGGTTGTCAGGAGAGGAAACCTTGCACGCTTCTGAGGGAACCGAAGCTCCCCACCTTCCTTGTGACATCTTTGGTGTGTTGTTACATGGTTGTCTGTTGATCTTTCATCCTGCTTCATCTGATGGTGTGTGGGATTCATGCTGCAAGTGCTTCAGCCACTTGCTAATATTTCAACTCGAAGCTGTGTAATTCTCGCAATTTCCTGAATGCTCAGGCATTAAGTGATCTGTAGATGGAGAGAAAAAAATTGTGTAAAATATTATAATTTGCTTCATGAAGGAATACATGATCGTAATTGCAGTGTAACAATTTTCTGGTTTGTTTTTCTTACAAGAGGAGGGGAAAAAGAAAAAAGGCCTGATAAGAAGGTAGCCCCCCAGAAAATTGGTCTGGTATAGCATAAGAAGGAAAATAAATTAAAATTCAGTAAATACAGATATGAGCATCCCTTATAGACGTTTTCAACAGTGCATAGACTAATCAGAAAGCTTTTACCTCTATTTGCTATGAATTTCCAGCTGTTAATATTGTGTTGTCATTGGATGCCAATATAGTAAATTTTGCCATAGGATTAAGTATGAAGTATTAAGATGAATTACCTTCATTTTTTCCCAGTCTTCACAGTTGTATTTGAAATGGAATTGCAAAGACTGTAGATTTTTTTTTTCTCTCCCTTTATGATAGCCTAGGAGATGTATTACCATCAGAGTATGGGGATCTTTCAGAGGGACACTGGAGAAATGGATTGAAACATAAATGTGAAAATTCTGCACCATGCCTTGGAGATGGAGCGCAGGCAGCCTCAGAGGTCTCCTGAAAGGAGTTTTGCTACTGTGAAGCTGGAATGTTAACAGTTTAGAGACATACAGGCCAGGAGGTCTAAAGTACCCCAGGTTTTCTGCAGGTGTTCTGATCCGTTTTTGAAATTAGAGAACTGTAATGCAGCGAGAATAGAAGGAATTTCGTTAATGGAAAGTGTTTGCTTGTTAATTTTTCTGGAGAAATGCTATTATGTTTGGACATAAAACATCTGTTAGAATTATAGGGGAAAAATCATAATTCTGATAGTTTTTTATATCACTGATTTTTGGTGGCTTTCTTTTGGTGTGAAGAATTCTTATGTTTCACAGCTGTAATCTAGCTTTGGATTTGAATGCTAGTATTAGTTGAAAAAAATAAAGGCAGACTGAGGAAATCCTTGTTTGTAATAAAGGATATGAATTTAAGGTTGATCTTTTTTGGTCATTTCACTGTTACTTTTTATTTCAAGTGAGTTTAGTGTTTGCCTGAAATACATATTATACTGAAGCAGGAGATTTTTTGTCATTGTTAGTATAAAACTGGATAGATTGTCTATGAATTTTCATGTGTGTATTCAATTTCAGAGTACAGTAGCCCCTTTTGTAACGCCTGCTTTAACTTGTTTATTATTTGTTTCCTTTTTCTTTATCTTCACAAGGTATTTCACAGGCCTCTAAGAATAGAACAAAGGTGAATATATTTAAAGTGGACCTACGTTTTCTTCAGGCAGTAGAAGACTCTTTACTATAATAGTTTTTATTGTAATTGCATCTCTGTTTACCATGATAATGCTATAAATAGTTGTATTTAAGAAATCACGATACACAGCACAGATGGAATTTAATTTCTGTGGAAACTGCTTGTTTTCTCTCTCTTTTTCTCTTCCCGGCTTCCTTCTCTGCTGTCCCCTTCTGCATTTCCTTCTCAGCCAACTAAACAGGGTAGAAATGGTGACGTTTTAAGTGTCAATTGCCATCAAGATTTTTAAGGCAAATTTGTGTGATTATATGCCTAGCACAGGGAAGACTATTAAAGTTAGTGTGTGCTTAGTGCATTCTACTATGGAGCCAATTTTCATGTTGCTGAAGCCCTGGAGATGTCTCCTGAGCAAATAACATTACTCCTTATCCTCGTCTCTCACTTTCTCATCACCTCTTTTTAACTAGACTAATGATACGAGTACAGCAGTTTGAAGGAACTGAAGAGCTTAGTGAAGGATAATAAGATGTAGTATTTTTTGCTGTCGTATTGCTTGTTCCAATCAAGCCTGGGCTGATAATATAGAGGCTGAAGGCAGTTGACACCAAAGAGCTGTCAGGTCATGTCAATCCAATTACACCTGCAGTGCTGTACCTGGTACCCGAGTCGGTGGCTTTATTAGTGAGGCCAGAAACATGGAGACCTGGCTGCTCCCCAACCCTGCACGGGTGCTTATGAAACATCCCGTAGGTGGGAAGGAAGCACCTGCTCCTGTCAGCCCTGTGTAGCAGTTGAGTACTATGGGTGATGTGCTCATCCCCTTCATTCACATGGGTGTATTTAATAAGTAATCGGTCAAGGCAGAAGTAGAGACCCCTCCTCTCACCCACCAAAACTAAAGCTCTGCAGTTCCTAATGCAGGTCATGCTAAAGCATAACTGCTTCATGGCAGCCATTGGAAGGACATTTCTTGCTCCCTTTCTTCCCCTTCCCTTTCCTGTTTTTTAGCACCTTGGCTCTCCAGCCCTTTCCCCTCCTTCCTTGTTAGGCTTGGTAAGCTCATTTAGCACAACTCAGCCTCTGCTTCTTTGCTGACATGCATTGTGGCAGCTGCCGTTCAGCAAGGTTGCTGGTGCAGCCTGTGGAGTATATTTGGAGGGGGGAAAAAGCCCCGCTGATTTTGCTGATGGGAAGTAAACTATTGCCTTGTAATGGCTTGTCGGAAACAAGCGATATGGAGTACATGTTACTGGTTATACTCATCTTAATGAGATGCAAGAAATACGTGCTGTTGTATTTAGGCCCAAAGCCATTTTCATGTGACGGTACCTTATATCTGCTGAGAAAGATTATCCAAGTTTAAGAGGAATTGCTTCAAGGCTGTGGTTGATGGTACAGTCAAATGAAGTGCTCCTGAATCTCTCCAGATAAGGGCTGGTTTAAATAAGGGTGACAGTTCACCTTGTGCACTGTCATATGCACAGATGGCTGTCCAAAAGTTGGGCACGTCTAACACTGGCTGTTGTACTCAAAGATTTATTCCCACTAGGAATGGTGGGTACTAGTGGCATTTAAAAATCCTCTGATTTCTCTTTTAAAGTGGAATTGCAAGATAGTCAGAAGGCTTCAGAAAAATGTGGCTTCCCTTGTGCGTGGGAATGCTATCTTTGCTGCAAGTTTGGTCATAATGAGAGCTTTGGACTTTTATTGCTTCTGTCTCATATGACAAATGTAATGAATTTGTGATAAAGACTTAGATCGTCTCCAAGCCTGCTATAAACTAAAATTATTCAAATCTGAAGGCATTTAGAGTTTGGGGGTGGGTCGGTAAAAACATTTACAGAATTAGAATGCCTTTATTCTTGATGCAGGACTGTGTTGTGTCATTCTGACTTCAGTGTTTGGCTGGTAGGTTTCAGCTTTAAATTATATTACAATAGTCTTTTGGAAGATGCTTAGGTGGTGCGTTTAATTAGAAGCAAACATATACCTGACTCCAGACAGAGATAAGAAAGAAAAGATAGTATGTCCTACTTTCAAGTGCAAAATATCAAGAAACAGAAAATTTTGTTTAGTGTAGAATTGGAACACTACAGTGACAAGTAAGGGAATGTATGTGTGTTTCTTGGGAGCAGAAAATATAGAAGCTTTAAAGATAGTGCATCTTTTTTCCAGAAGTTAAGGTGAAAGAGCGGTAATGACTGCAGTCTCTTTGTACTCGGAATCGCCGGCAGAAGACACCTTCAAGTTTCTTGCTTTAATATACTCTTCTGTTATATTTTAATAGAAAATGTTTGGAAAATAAAAGTATTTTTGTCCTCTACTAAACTACTTGAGTTACCGACCTCTTTGCAAAAGCGATGCATACGGTGTGGGGGTGTTTTCTCAGTGAATATGCAGATGATGACTCTCTTCCCTGCAAGAACAAAATTGGGAGACTGATGTTCAAGTGTACCCTATATTGAAGAAGTAGGAGAGCTGTGCGTTAGTCCCTGATGCTTTCACTCTGGGAGAGGGATGGCAATCCCCACTGTTCAGTGGGAGCTTGCGTACATGGGAACATGTGCGTGCCCATGCAGTTAAGAAGAAAGATGGGAAGAAGCACTTGCATTAAATGGTACTCGTGTGGCCCTGCTTTGAGCAGGGTGTTGGTCTAGATGATTTCCAGGGCCCTCTCCATCCTAAGTTTTTTCTATGATTCTGAATAAAATAACTGTAACAATTGAGCTACTTAATTCCAGTTCTGAGGAACCAGGGTACAGATAATTAGTTTCTACATCACAAGAACTTGGAAAAACTGTCTTCAGTAATGTTTGTGGTGCATTTTTGTGATGGCTAATGAGCATGTGTTTGTATATATACATAAAATGTATGGGTATGCTCTTTAATTTTGTTTATGAACCTGGAGACAGGCGGTGACCCAGTTTGCTGAGAAATGATACCATTACTGTGGCAGAAGATCAGTAGAACTCTGTTTAATGGCACTGCTTATAATAAAAACAATAGCTTAATATTTTTCATAATAATGAATCAGAAAAGTAACTTTAAGGATTTCCTTATAGTGAAACTATTTAGCATTAGATTATTTTTCTGATGATTCAAAAGAGCAAAACTGGAAGAGATGGATGGGCTGATAATTGACCAAATGCTGTTTTGGTTTGGAATCTGCTGAGGCTGAAGGTGATGGAGATCATAAATCAGCAGGTAGCAGTCAGACTTGCATAAAATCAGCTGGCATTCTCCCCACTTGTGCGTGGTGAAATAGAGCCCCACAGGTATTGAGTGTTAAAAGAATGCTAAGAAGTAGCCACAGACTTAAGTGAGGATTTCAGTTGGCATCTCTTGGTTGTCCCAGCATCAGTAGGCAGTCTGGAAATAGGACTTCTGTAATGTTCCCCCATATCATTCCCCAAACGAGGAGCTCTGTATTTGTTCCCCATAAATAAATAGGAACTTTTGATCAACAGTACTTGCACTGTAAAACTTCATTTCACAAAAGCTATGTTTAGGCAGAACCGTAGCATAAATTGTGTTTGAGCATTCATTTTCTTCCCTTCTATTAGGCAAGCAGTGGTTAAAGGCTCCCTTCCACATCCTTTTGCTTTGACGCTGTTTGGGGACACGTTGTACTGGACTGACTGGAACACGCATTCAATCTTGGCCTGCAGCAAGTACTCTGGGGAGGACCTGCGTGAAATACATTCCAACATTTTCTCTCCCATGGATATCCATGCTTTCAGCCAAAAGAGGCAGCCAAATGGTAAGCTGTCTCACTTTCTTTTTTTAACTGCAAGTTGGAACGGATTTGCAAAAAATCTTAATTAGTCTTTCTGTATGGTGGTGGGTGGCTTCACTCACGTTATGATGCAATTTTTCCAATGCAGAGATTGGGCAAAGACTCAAAGAGAAACCAGATATTCTCTACGTTGTTTTTTAAGTGCAAAAAACCCAGATCTTGCTTTTTTTGTCTGCCGCATTTATCCTGTTGTTGTAGTCCCTTTTCTGTTTCATGTGCCATAACTTTAGGCAATGTCATATTTTTGTTTTTTTCCAAGTAGTAGCTCCTGAATGGAAAGTAGCATGAATTTGGCAGATGATATTAAGCAAGACTAGCTCTGTGTAATAACCACTGTCTTAACCATTGTGTTAATTTACTGTGTTTGCATTTTGTTTTTATATACACAACCTACAATACATTCAGGACCAACAAGCTGAATAGTTTGTGAGAATGAGAAGGGCAGAGCGAAACAAAGCTCTTGTTTAGAGCTAAATGCTACTTCCCCAAGAAAGGAAACGTTTAACATCCATGCGTTTTGGTACTGTAAATACCTCAGTACTCAACACTTGGAATTAATTTTTCCTTTTTCTGTGTTTATCATTTCCTTCTCTAATCTGTGTTGCTGCCCCCGATTCTGCCACCCAAAAAATGTATGTGTCTTAACACATGAGATTAGGTCATTTGTTATCAGAAGCATTAATCTGTGTGATTTATGTTTAACAGCTACAAACCCATGTGGAATTAATAATGGTGGCTGCTCCCACTTGTGTTTGATGTCTCCTACCAAGCCCTCTTATCAGTGTGCATGTCCCACTGGTGTGAAACTTCTTGAGAATGGAAAGACCTGCAAAGATGGTAGGCTTTGTTTTTTTTAAATCCTTTTAGATTAAGCACAAAGTAGTTTCTGGAGGGAAAGGCATTCTTCCAGCTTCACTATGATGCATGTTAGAGGTGGCAAATTGTGAAATCATGCATCCTTTTGCAGTACAGGTAAAAGTGATTGGAAAATGCCCTCTATTTTTCAAAAAGAAAGAGGCTTATGGCTGAATAGCAGATTACCTGCAGTTGCAAAATTTAGGTTGCAATTCTGTCTCTATTACTAATTCTCTGCAAGTTTATGGGGGCTCTGTTGTTCTGTTTTCTTAGAGAAGATGATACCTACCTCCTCTGTTGTCTCTAAAATGTTTCTAACATTATTTTTCATGAATTAGTATTTGGCTAATAGGATTGTAGAATTAACACTTTTTTTTAAGATCTGATGTCCATTTATTATACACACATACACCTAGAATCTCTTTCAGTTCACATGCGTAAAGTTAGGCACTAACCCGTATATAAGAAACTGAAAATAATGGTTTTTAGAGGTAATGAAAGTGTTGCATTTCATTTCATAAAACCCAAGATGTGATCGGGATTTAGGCCTGCTAGTACTCACCCCAAACTGCTTTTAGTAAGTGTCTCATTGTGGGCTGATGTGTATGATTTTAAGTTGTTACATTTTGTAAGTATAGGTCTTGTGTTGTGCTGTGGTTGCTGTAGTACATTAACAGGATCAAAATAAACACTGGGAGATACTTAGCTGCTCATAAATAACCATCTTTTATGCAGATCATCTCTCTATGATGAAGGTGAATGCAGGAAGAAACAGATACAGCAGAATTTACTGTAAACAGGCTAAATAAAATGTATACAGAAATAATTTTTGTTAAATTGTCATTTTATATTTTAAAAATCATCCTAGACTTGCCAGCTACTGTTCAGTGTTTTCTTTTAATTTCATGCTGTTTCATGCTGTCTGCTGATTATTTTTGAGTGGCTATTTGTGTCTGTGTGAACCTTGTTAAAATAAATTGCTGCTTTTACATGAAAAACTCAAAAGCAGCTCACAAATTAGCCTTGCAGGATTGTTTGTGAGAACTTAGCAATACATGCACAAGATGGTTTTTCTTCCATTTCTGCCAGTACAAGGAATAAGCTTTAATACTACTCATATACTGGTCATATTTAGTCAGAATGTGACACAAATTCACGTGCTTTTTTAAAAATACTTGATACTGCCAGATAAACTCCTTAGTGGCAGCAGATCGCTGAAGCAGTTGTTAACCAATGTGGGCATGTTTTCAAAAGCAGAGCCATGTGGGGGGCAGGGAGTGGTGAAGGTTTGGTCACTTGGCAAGCAGAGGTAGAAAGGTAAGGCAGCAGAGGCTGAAGTACTAAGAACAACAGTTGGAACAAGTCCTGGAGAGATCAAGAGAGAGAAATTGCTTCCTTTTGACTTACTGCTGATAGGAAAAGGGCCAGGGACCGCAGGCAGGAGGGGTTGTATCTTTTTCCTACTGGTGTGCTGTGGTCGAAGGAACAGGTCATTGTACCACAGAAACACCTGCTTCCCTGCTCAGGTTCAGCCCCATGTTCTCGTCATGGAGGCAGCCTGCCACAGAGGTTAACTGCCCTGTGCTGAAGTGAAGAATGGCACCTTTCTAGCATATCGAAGTAAATTACCAAAGGCAAGTAGAGGAATGATGTTAAAAAAACCAAGCCCCGAACCTTATCAAAAGGACTTTAACTTCTCATGCAGACATACTCAAAATCATCAGTTCACTTTTTCAGTCCTTCCTTATGTCTCAGACTTTATAGCTGTTGCTCTTTTCTCCCACTCCCTGAATAGCTGAGAAGCCAAATTGTATATTCGCAGTCAGCCATAGAGTACATCTGGCTCACAAAATACAGCTCCCATTTTATCATAAATTTTGTTAACCAATTTACTACAGCATATTGTCCATCTGTATGCAAAAAACTTTATAGAAGAATATGTATTTATCTTATGCTTGTCAATGTAATGTTGCATTTTTAACCACCATTCTGATATTACATCTTTCCAAAACACTCTGTCCCTCCCTTTTTGAGAAGAAAAAGGAGAGGGGGGAGAGGGAGAGAAAATTGAGTCTGTGTTTATTTAGCTCGGTGAGTGTTGCGTACCACTGCTTCTTGGACTTAGAAACGAGTTAGGACATAACCCAAGTGAAACAACCTGCTCAAACTATGCATTAGGTCCACTGGTTTCACTTAACTTTGATGATCCTATGCAGAGCGAACTTCTGGGAGGACCATGAGGAAGCTTCAGGTTCAGCGTTTAGAGCTGAGCTCATCCCAAAATAATGAAATATTTTTGACTGATTTTTCAGTCCTCTCACTGAAGACAGGTGTGAGTCGTAGGCTTAGGGTTTTTGCGAGTAACCTACAACTTTCCAGAGCTCTTCAAGGCAGAGGTTCGCTGGAATTTCTTCTGGTAGTTGCGAAGGCTGCAGCTATTGATAAGGGGAAGGGAAGAGAGCATGGCAGTTGAACAGAGCCAGACCAGGCACAGACCAGATTTTGAGACGTAAATCTGTTCGTGTTTGTTGACTTCCTTTCTTACGCTGCTCAGTGACCCTGGGGAAGTAAATCTATTTCTCCCTTTTTCAGGTGTGTGGGTTGGGGGCATTTGTTGTGGTTTCTTAGGTTGTTTTTTTCCCTTTGTACTTGCCTGTTTACTATATCTGCTGTGAAAGCAGAGCTGAACCCTGAGAACAGAACATTTTTACCTTGGATTGTTTCACTATATCTATTATGCTGCAACAGACTGAAACACCACGTGATTAAATCTCCATTTGCAATTAGAACAGGTATGTGACTTTTGGGGAAAGGAAGGAGGGGGAATGACTTACAGGTGAAGAAAGGTGAAAAATGAGGCTGAGAGTTTCTCCTGTTTAAGACTGTTTTGTCTTCTAGCAGTAGGCAACAATCAGGCTGGTTCCTAAACAGAATTGTTTCATGCTGAAAGGAGCCTCTGAGGAGAGAACTTCATTTCGTGCAGTGTGGATGAGAGCACTGGCCTGGACTGGAAAGATTTTGACGGGTGAATTTTGAGCACATGTTTGTGGTGTTTGCAGTGCTTTGGCACTGACAGATGATCCTTGCAGCCAAAGGTGAGGCTGGCTGACCCTCCCTGAGCAGTTTCCATGACAACCTAGCATTTTTGAATAATCTTGGTTTATAGGAAATCTTTTCTTCCCTCGCCTTTCTCCCAGTGTTAGTTTCTTTTGGGTTTTGTAGGGGTTTTTTTTTGTCACACCTTAGAGGAGTTGTACTATTTATTGTGAGATACACGAATATATTACCCCACCCCCCCCGAAACACTTCTCTATAGTGTTTCAGGAAAGGCTGATAACTTGGAATAAAATGAGCTATTTTTCTAATAACTGATGATACTGGCTGGTTTTTCATGTCTTAATTTCCACTCCTCTTACAAAACAAAACAATTACTTAACTGAGATGTGGGCTTGAAGCAAGCTCTTAGCTCCCCCATTGTCTGGGTGAAAGTTTGTAAATCCCTGTCCCTCAAGGAAAATAGAGGCAGAATAAGCAGTTTTCATGGCCAGCTATTCCTCGGTTAGTAATGTCTGCAATGAAGAGTCTTGTTTGAGCACCCAGGCACCCACCAGGGAGCTTTTACCTACTGTCATCATATTCTTGGTAATTTATTGTCCTCTTCTGCAGGATGTACTGAGATTTATCTTTTTCTGTATTATAGGCACTGCTGTTCTGAGTTTGGCAGTGCTACATTTAAATAACCTGTTTGATAGTAATTTTTTAAAGAAAGTTTAGGTTTGTCTTATGAGCTTGTCATTGGAGTTACATTCTTACTAGTGCTCGAAGGTCTCTCTGGCCATGTGCTCAGCTTCTGTCTTTGCCTGTAGTGAATTTGACTTGTTTCCTGCATTTGCTACTACCAGTACGGATGTGTGTTTGTGCTGAGAAAACTAATGGTGACTTCAGCTGAGCAAGGAGATGTGAGTTTCCTCACAAAGCAAAAGCACTGCTTCAGGCTTCTATTTCAACCTTGCTTTTGTCCATTCTGTTCTTTTCCAGAGAAAGAGTCTTTATTTTGCCCATGGACGCTCAAATCCTATTTCCCTTGTACGGTGTCAAAGGTTTAAGGCTGAGCTGGCTATTAAACAGATGATGGATGCTCTCGGTTAAGAGAAAAGGGAGAGAGACTTCTAGGTTGGAAAAATTAAAGCAGCTTCAATGAAACAATAACAATAAAAAAGTATAATAATATCACTGGGAAATAATGGAATATATGCAAATGTACACAAAACCAGCATCCAGCTCCCCCAGTGATGATCAGGTCACCCCAGGCACTGCAGGGNTGATGGATGCTCTCTGTTAAGAGAAAAGGGAGAGAGACTTCTAGGTTGGAAAAATTAAAGCAGCTTCAATGAAACAATAACAATAAAAAAGTATAATAATATCACTGGGAAATAATGGAATATATGCAAATGTACACAAAACCAGCATCCAGCTCCCCCAGTGATGATCAGGTCACCCCAGGCACTGCAGGGCAGGCCCTGGGAAAGTCCCAGACTGGACTCCACAGCAGGAACTAGATTCATGAACGCATGGATTAGGATCGAAGGCAGAAGAAATGGATAGAGTCCTCCTCGGACACCGGCCATAGAAGAAGAGAGCTTGACCCTTGTGAATCCCTCAGCTTTATACTGAGTATAACTCATGTGGGGTGGAATACTCCGTTTAGTCGGTTTTGGTCCACCTTTCCGGCCTGCTCCTCCACCTGTGACAGGAGCGTCGCAGGTGTCACCCCTTCTCGACTCTTTCATTTCTGGCACATCAGAAAGTTAGCAGAACCAAGCAGCGACCTTGGTTTCCTTAGGAATAAGTATAAGCAAGAGCCTTTCTGCACACCTTTTGTACTGTTACTCTAGCAATAATGACAAACGTCAAGCGTTATCACTTCTAGAAGCAGATGCTGTGTGAAAAACATGCTGTTAATTTCAGAAAGTGCAGTCCTTTAGAAGAGACTGAACTGAGAAGTAAAAATAGTAAAACGAAAATTGGTTCTGTCCTAGCTCAAACCAGGATATGGACCTGGAGGCAGTAATCAGAAATTTGCGCTTCCTTTTGGAATTTAGGGCTGCCCAGTGGGAAACTTGCTTTGTCGGGAATAGCCAGAATCCTGATCTGAGTGCACAGATCAAGATGTTAATTTAACACCCCAATTTTTTCATTTCTTTTAAAGGAAAGAAAAAATATATGATTAATTTCAGATACATGTCCTTTTACCTTACTAGTTTTAAGGTTGAGCTTGTGTAGATGAAAAAAATCTTCTTTGTATTGTAGTATCAGGGGCTCTCTGACACTAGCGACTTTACAACCGGGCAAGGACATTTAGGAAAGAAATATTTTAGTCAAACATCATAATTCTATTGAGGATGTCTTAATAATCTTGATTTCTCAAATAGAACGCATTATACATGTCCTAGGTGAAACAGTTCTTATGTATGAATTCCTGAGCATGTCTGTGCAGCTGTACCAGCCTCAGCAACCACTGATGGTTTTTGAGTTCAATAACTTAAAAATGACTGAGGCCTGTATGCCATTGAAAAAATGTAATTAATTGTAAAGGTTAGCAGGACATTCGACATTGGACTTTAAAGCTACACCATTGCAAGGATCTGCATGCTTGCTGTTTCCTCCTTTCTCCCCCTTCCCTTAACTTCAGCTAGCACATATATTTAAATTATTTGGATTTTTAATAGTGACTTTTTGAGGAAAGTATTAGTTCCAGGACTAATGTAATGCACCATCCATGAGCTTGTAATCCCAGCTTTCAAAGTGCTTAATACAAGTAGGCTAAAGCTCTCAAAAATAAGAGTCTGGAGTAAAGCTTTTATGTCCATATTTAGACATCTTAAGTCAGGGACTTGATTTAAGAAAATTGCTAGCTATCCTGAATACCCCATGACTTGAGGCACTGCTAAAAAAAATCGTGAACTTGGTCCCCAGTTTGAATAGTTCGGGAGGATTTTTTTAAATAAGTTATGGGTTGCTAAGATCACTTAGGATTGTGTGGGAGATCAGGATGGCAAGTCAGCAGAAGGACTGGACTTTAAATACGGGACAGCTGTATGCATACTCTGCCTGCAAGTGTTTGCACGGGAACTTTGCGCACTGTGGTTTGACAGCTATGAGCGCACACCCTGGCGTACCTGGTGGTCTGTGCTTTCAAACCCAGCACGTGGGTCTACAGGCATGCTTTTGTTGGGTGCAGTAGAGATTGCCGGTAGTTAGAAAATAGTAGCGTGGGCAGTAAATTCTGCTCCAAGTCCTCTGTGTCTTCGTCTAGGCCACTTCATCCTTGTATGTGCTGTCCGAGGTGTTCAGAGGAAAAACTGCCTCAGGTCTGCATATGCATGCTGAGATCAGAGCTCTGCTTGCAGCCTCGATGCACCTTTTGAAAGCGTTTGAGCCAGTTGAGGTTTGAGGTGCTTTATATGTTTGTGGCTCATTCCAATCTCCTAGTAAGTGCTGATAAATTAAAAGGAAAAAAAGTTATGCTGGCATGCAACCTACATTGTCGTTTTGTGCCTTTTCACTCTTTGTTTTGAAATATGATTCCATACCCATGATGCTCATCATTAGAGGCAGAGTTTTTATTAGAGAGGCAGAGTGAAGAAGCCTGGAGATCCTCCTGTCACATTTTAGCTTTTGCATCGTAACTGGTCTTTGGAATAGAAGTGAACAAGATTGATTTATTCTATTATGTTTGGGCAACCTTGAGTACCTTGAGCAGTCTTCGGACTGAGTGGTGATCAGTGCCTAGCCAGGTAAACTTTGTACATCTGGTGTTTGCCACAAGTGCAAATTGTTTGTTTTAGTTTTGAGACCCGCCTGTTTTTCTTGACTGCTATCAATGTGGTAATGGGATCAGTCCATGAACGTGCCCAGCTCTTGCATTTGCTGGTTTTGCTGTTGTTGGGACAAGCATTCAAAGTCATCTTTCCCTCAGCCTACCTTGAGGTGAGATGCTTCTCTGCTGTGCTGCTCAGTTTCTTTTTCCTGAACAGAACGAATGGTGATCTAACTAAGCAGCTGAGGTGTCGGTTTGCAAATGGATGGGTAATAGCTCTAAAGTAAGCTTTAAACTTTTTATTGCTTGATTGGAGGGGTTGAGGGATGGTGTTTTAGTGGGGGCTGGAATGTTAGCCAAGCCCTCGGATAAAGACCATGAAATTCTTAGCTCAGGGATCCAGAGTGCAACATGGGTTAGCTGAAAGCCAGTCATTTCCCGATGCTGAATTGAAGCTTAGACACAGTGGGCTATTTGACTAAACAACAATGTCGCACTGCGAAAGCAGGCTACTGAAGCTGCTGAAATGAGTCGTATTTGAGAAGAATTGGAAGGTCAATTGGTCAGTTTTAAGGGTGAGTTTCAGCAAAGACGTGGTTGTGCTCAACTGAGTCTTTCTGGGGACCTGGCATTGGTTCTTCAAAATTACTTCAGCCAGAGCACACAAATTATTTTTAAATTATGCCTTACACTTTTTCTCTATATGGTAGACTGTATATAGCTTTCTGTTTAGAAATCTGAGGTTAGTGCATTTGCTCAACCTTGATTTTACTAGATAACGCAAAAAAAGTATTATTGTTTGAGGTTTTTTAATATTATTTTCAGTGTTGTTTAAAAGGTAAGTTGGATAAATGACCGTGAAGTTGGTAAGAAAGAAAGTACTAGAGATTTCTTTCTTACTTGAATCTGAATTATTGAGATCAGTTATGTATTAGTACTTTATAGGACCATAATGCAACTGAATGCTTAGATCACGATGCTGAGTTGTTTGATATTATTTAGTAGCAACAAATACAGATGTACATATAGACTGTTGTGATGAGATTAGTTGCTTCTCTAATTATAAAAAAATCTTAGTAACGTGCCTGTTTTCCATTTCCTATATGACATAATATACATTATTTTGAAGGATGCATAGACATGTAATTACTGGTTCCCCCTTCCTGATATTAATCAATGCGTAAGAGTTACTCACTAGAAGAACAGTTGAGTAGTGTGTACATGTGTTTCTGAACAACATGAACTGATTTAGGACTGAGGATCCCAAAGCTGATCTTAATCCATTCTGGACTACCAATCAGGAACACTTGTAATAATATTCTCAACTTCAGTTGTTGAAATGTACTGTTTCTTGCAGCACTGTGAAAGTGTCTTACATGTTTTTAATGTATTAAACTTGCTGTAAATGAAGCAATGGCTGCTTTGGCTTCTCTCCAAAGTTTGGCATGCAGTGAGGTTTCATGTAGCACCAGCAACAATTACTGACTTCTTAAAAAAGAAATTTGTCATCAGACACCAAAATTCTTTTTTCATCGACGGCCTACTTGCTTCGGTTGCTGCTCTTTTAGTCATCTAGCCCTTATTTATACCTCTACAAGATCAAGGCGTAGGCAGAATGTGGCTTGGTGATGGCTCTTTTTCACTGCAATCTTGATGCATTTATTTTTCTAAACCTCCTCCCCCTGCTTTTTTTTCCCCCCGCCTTTCTGTCCTCACACCTACATCTGTCCCTGCCAAACCCTTTCCCTTCACTGCTTGAGGAGAGACGTTGCAACACACTTTCCCAGCATTTAGGAGACGCACATTTTTCACCTCAGCTCAGGCTTCCCTGAGGCCTGAGCTGCTCTTATCTCCCTGAGACTCCAAACTGATAAGCCAATTTAATTGGAATGGGGTGTGGTGGTTGTTTATCCTTCATTACACTGAAATGTAGTGACATAGAATAGAAAATTAAATGAAAATGAATTAGAGTAGACAATAAGTACATCTGACATTGATCATATGCCCAGCACGTGTACCATTAAACAACTTGTGTTGCCTTATGTGAAAACATCTGCAGTACAAACTGATCTATTTATTGTGATTCTGACTTTTGACCTGAAAGCCAGGAAGGCTTTTATAAGATTCATCTCAAAATTACTTTATAAGACACACTGTTACTTATCTTTCAATAAGCTTGTGCTCAACAAATATGGGAGAAGCTGACAGCATGGTTGCAGGACAGTTGTCAGTTCCCAAGTCTGATTCCTCTGATAGGAGTTTCTCAAAGGACTTGTGACGTTCTGCCTTACATTATTCCTCTTCTAAGGGTGTTGTTGAAACATGCAACTTGTTTGTGATGGTCATCCCCTATACCAACAGCAGCAAACAGTCATTAATTATATAATTAATTTTTCATCTAAGAGGCTGCAGGCCATCTATCGATTTGCATAAAATAGCAACATAGTCACTACATATCTAGTTCACTACATATCTAGTTCAGTACATTTGAAGGGGATGATATGGATAGAAAACCTGTCCAGCATAGTACCTTTTGGACAAGGAAATGATCACTGAATTTTCTCTATAAACACTTCTGACTTCTTCTGTAGAAGAATAACCTCGCATTTGAAGCCTCTGAGTGGAACTCTGTGCTGGTGCCCATCAGTTTGGTTAGATCCTGGGTAATCAAGGTAGCTATACTAGCTTGTACCAAATAGTGCAGAATCAGGGTCACTAATTGCAGACTTACTGTACAGTGTTTGTAAGACGGTTGTGGTTTTGCCTTGTTAATGTAGGTGCCACTGAACTGCTGCTTCTGGCGCGCCGGACAGATTTGAGGCGAATTTCCTTAGACACCCCAGATTTTACAGACATCGTTTTGCCACTGGAGGACATCCGTCATGCCATCGCCATTGACTTTGATCCTCTGGAAGGATACATCTATTGGACCGATGATGAAGTTAGGGCCATCCGCCGCTCGTTCATCGATGGGTCAGGTAGTCAGTTTGTTGTCACCGCACAGATCGCACATCCTGATGGCATTGCTGTGGACTGGGTTGCCCGAAATCTGTATTGGACTGACACTGGCACAGACCGTATTGAAGTTACAAGGCTAAATGGGACAATGAGAAAGATCTTGATATCGGAAGACCTGGAAGAACCCAGAGCTATTGTACTGGATCCCATGGTTGGGTGAGCAGCTCTTCATGAGCATTTTAAAAATATTAGTTATATAAAGTAGATACCACTGTATGCAGATGCAATGATAAACTTCTCAGTCTTCAAAATGAAAATACTGAGATTCTTTGCAAGTTAAGGCTCTGAGGCACAGGGACTACTGCTTCCCCTTGGCTGCCTGGCTTAACATCTTATGTGTCATTAGTTTTATTCTCCTGTTCAAAAATACTTTGGGGGCCTGTGTTGATCTGTTTGTCTATTGTAGCTCATAGCACTCATTATGTTGTCTTGCTGAGCAGACTGATGGACTTTTGTGTGAAGGAACAGTGTGCTTACATGTCAATGCTTGCTGAATGGTTTGGGCATCCTTACTTAGGTAAGGAAATATATTTGGCTTAGAAATGTGCTTTTCTGTGTGCAACGTGGTTTCAGGGACCAGTAGTCGCAAGAAGCTATGTAAATACTTAAAGTTTGGATTAATAAGGTTCTTAAGATTTTGTTCCCTTTGCAGGTACATGTACTGGACTGACTGGGGAGAAATCCCAAAGATCGAGAGGGCAGGATTAGATGGTTCAGACAGAATTGTGCTGGTGAATTCCTCGCTTGGCTGGCCAAATGGACTGGCACTGGATTATGCAGAAAGCAAAATATACTGGGGAGATGCCAAAACAGACAAAATAGAGGTTTGTAATTGCACCTGCATTTTTAATTCTGTGGAGTTACAGAATGTGGTTACTCTACTTTTCTAGGTGTTTAAATTCTGATATAGCCCAAAAGGGCAATGGGATAACGGTTGATTTGTGCTTTAAGAAACAATTCAGTTTCTTCTCTGTTTTCGGGCAAGTTACTCACTATTCTTCCTCCATTTTTCTGTGTGTAAAATGAACATTATATCCATGTAGTAGATCCCTTTTTTTAAGAATGTATAAGGATTTGTTAAATATATCAATTCTTAGGTCATCAGGAAAAAAAGCTTTTCACTGGAGTGATGTTTGTAGGTGAAGAAAATTTATCTTTCATTCTTTGCACTGCTCAGCTTAGATGCTTGTGGAACATATTTTAAAGAAATAAATCTCATTTAACATACAATTATTTCTACTGCCACAAATCCTTTACCCTTTGCATCTTCCTTGTTTTATTAGGGTTCCAGCAAGGGGTTAGATTTCCCTTCTTTCTGGTATGTTCTGCTGAAATTTTCAATTGAAAGCAAAAATGCTGTTTTTCTTTTCTCCCACATTGCAAATCTTACGTTTATTTTGTTATATAACATCTACGGAACAAATTTGACATTTGTTATCTCTTCGTCAGTCTTTGAGAAAATAGTATTATTTAGTATTTGTTCAGGTTCCAGATAAACTTCTGCTTTTGAATAGTAAGCAGGAGACTTGGCTACTTCCTGATGCATGGTAGCACCATCTACCTTTGCTTATATCCTGGTAGATTTACCTTTCTTTTGATGAATAATAGCTTTCCTTAGTGAATCTTAACCATTGCAAGTAGTGTTCAGCACTTATCACATTAGGCATGATTTTTTTTTAGCCTTATGAAATTGTTTTTTTTATTTATAAACATCAAATAAGTCAAGTGAAGTCATAGTCTTGTGCTGGAAGGTGACATAACTTTGTTCTCCTTCGGAGTAGAAGTATCTCCAGTCCTGCAAGGTGAGTTGCCTTGAAGAACTTCTTGGGAGAGTCTCAGGGAGCACAGTTTTCTTTGTCCTGAAAACAAGATTTATAGTCTATAATTCACCTAACATTATACCAGCTCTGAGAAAAGAGGGGGGTAAAGAGGCTTAGCTATACTTAGAGATCTATTTGTAACAGAATGAGTGCTTCAGCCCTGATCCTGTCTTGGACTCGAATGTGTTTTGCAAAAGGAGAGTTAGGCATTCTCCATTCTCATGCTTGCCAAAACATCAAGGTTTTTGCAGCATGCGCTTCAGTCTTACTCAGACCACAGTTCCATATTTGCAAATAATGATTTTGTTCGGTACTGGATCAGTTTGTGATAGAAATTTTCATCTAGGTCAGGCATGAGCTCGCTGCTACAGTTCTGTCAAACTAGCCTAGAACACAAAATACGATGTTTATGCCAACATTAAAATGTCTGTGGCAGGACAGAAGATACCTGGTCTGGCACAAAGTCTGCTGGAACAGTTGCCATTTCATTGTTTTTGAACCAATGTGAGCCAGCAGAATGAGTTTGTTCCAAGTTGTCATGTAACACCTATACAGGACATTGGAGAAGATTTATCATCTTAAGGTTTCAGAATTACTAGTTACTTTTTTCCTTTGAGGTTCCAAGTGTTACTATTTTATTGCTGCTGCTTTCTATGAAAAGTTGACATTTGTTAACTCCTATCAATGTGCAGAAAATCTTGAAGAAGCCTGGCTAAAACCTTTAAAGCACCAGAGAAGAAATTCTCCCACAGTTTTTCTTTGGTGATTTTAGATTTGTTTGAGGATTTGGTTTTGTTTGGTTGGAGTTTTTTTTTATTGGAGAAGGTGATAATTCAGGGATATGTGACAGAGATCTATAAAATGAAGAAAATTATGTATAAGATGACCAGGACCTACCCCCCTACACCTTTTTTAATAGAAGAAATTGGCATTCCTAATTGATAGTGACAGGTGATGGGTGCAGAACAAACAAAAGCAGATGGTTCTTCAAAAGTGTGTGGTAAGTCGTGGAAATGGTTGTGGATGTTAAAAGCTTACATGTATTACTGGGAAGACTGGGTAAGTCTGTGGAAAGGAATTCCGCTGCAGTTTACTAGAAAATAAATTGCCTTCTGAACCACAAATCACTGGACTGTAAATTGCTGTAGAATGAAAAAGGCTTCTTGAAAAGTTTGAGTATGTCTTTGCTTTATTATGCTGCTCTGTAAGTGTAAGTTTTGATTATTCTGAGACAGGATACTGGGATTGATGGACCTTTGGATTGGACCAATACAGGCTCTCTCTTTTCCTGTGTTGAGGCCATTCTTTTCCTTGAAGATTCCAGGAGTTTTTATTCTGTTAGCTCGTTGCATTAGCTTAGGAAAAACTTCGTGTTCTTCCTTTGCTGTAACACTGCTGCTTGCTAACTGTGCTTCAGAGGGGCAGAAATAGGTTGAAAATTCATGACCTATGATAGTGATAGATCATAGGAGTTCAGTACAGCTTCTGTAATTAGCAAAGCATGGAAAGGCTCTGTAGAGTGAAGAGAGGGTGTTCATCCAAGAGAATAGTTCAGTCTAAAGTAGATTTCTTCCCCATCCTCCTTCCTCCCCCCCCAAAAAAGTGCTAAGTAATGCAAATGTAGTGGTGGGTTTCTTTTCTGATGAATCTTAGTGAATTTTCCCCAGGATCTGGTGTGGCCTCTCTGTAATCTTTTATGAGAGATTGACTTTGTTATGGTAGGCTTCAGAAATCTCAGGCTGCAATGGCACTATCTAATTCTGTGATAGCTAAAATATTACTAACATTTCAAGTCTTCCTTTTTCCTCCCACTGCCTTTCTCTCCTATGGCAACCATGAATCCTGAGGAGATTTGTAACACTTTCCCTGCCCTTCCCATCCGCTTTTTCTACCAGTTTAGTAGAAGATGCTTTGACCTTCAGTGAATGTTTTAAACTTACATTTGGAGAAAGGACACTGGAGGAGATGCAACAAAGAGGGTATTTGTGACAGGATCAAAAGATGAAACTTGGAATTGGACGTGAAGACATCATGATATGTGTCTGGTCCCTGCTTTATTTCTATTTGTCTGTATGTATTTGGGAGGAGGGGTAAAAGCAGGAGAAACAGGCTTGCACTCTGTTGCCTTTAAGTAGTTTTTCATACATTATTTTACATACAGTGTGCTTTTTTCTTTTTTTTCCTAGTATGTGGACTTTCTCAGAACCATTTTTAATTGTAGTGCTACCAAAATGAATGTTTTTTGCGAGCTATGTTTCTGGTTTGTTTCTGCTACATATGAGCTTTTTTTTTTTTACATACTGATTCATGCTATGCTGTTCTGGAGCCCCCAGACGATAATAAAGCATCAGCAGGGGTTAATGGAGACTGGTAGGGGGTACAGCAGGGAGCTTTTGTTCCCATTTTATCTGGCAGCCTGCAGCAGGCAGAAGCAGGCTGTGGCTCAACAGCTTCGTCATTTATCTCGGTCAGGTTTCACTGCTGATAAACTTCTATTGAAATGGATGGCTGCTATTGTGCTTACCAGTAGGGAAGATTTCTCATTGACTTGCTACAGGTTTAAAGCATTTTCCTGCCGTGCTACGAGGTTAAAAATGTATGATCTGCTCTGTTGAATTGGTCTTATGTTTTCCTGCTCGAGTGAATATTTGTCTTCTGAGCACGTACGCTACCTGTTTTAAGGCATAGGTTGGATTTGAAATGGTCAGCAAAGCTCATATTGATGAAGCAATTATAAATGGCTGCGTGCATATGTGGATGTGTCTGTTAAGAGGAAATAATGATGATATGGCTGATTTTTCACAATTTTTCAGTCTTTGTTTCATTTTTCTTTATTCATCTTCCTATTCTCAATTCTCAGAGCCAGAGATGACACCCACTTACACCTACTAGTGGTGAGTATAAAGAAAGGACTCTCTGCCTCCTGTACAGATCCAACCATTATCTAGTGATTTTTGAGTGCAGCTCTAACTTGAAGTGTTTCTGCATTCCCAAATCTATTAGCCGTGCCTGGCGTTACTGTCTCTAATCCTCATGATTAATATGGAAAGTCTTACATCCTGCTGTTTTTCAGCATAAGTACACACAAGCGTTCAGAACCCAGCCTTGTCGGACAACAGAAAGCGGATGCTGCTAAGACTTCTCTGAGCACAAAAATCTTGAACAGAGAGGACCTTTTTGTGTTTGACCCAGGAGCTAATAGCTTGGCATCTAGAGAAAGCTCTAATTCATATTGTAATCCTGAAATTGCAGGGCTATGTTTTCCTCCGATGACAACTCCCTCAATTTTAGTGCCACCCGGATAAGGAAATTTTCTTTTCTAAGCATTCACCATTTATTTTCCAACTGAAAAATTTTGTGTCGTAGCACTAGTCTTTGTATTGTGAAATGCTGATGACTTGTAAGCCTGATTATTGATCCTACCTCGTCTGCCTTTAGTTTGACGCAGAGGTTTGAAAATTGAGAAGCAGAAACCAGTGAATTCCTAGCTGTTGAACACAGCTGCTTTTGTGTACTTCCATTAAGCTTTTGCAGGTATGAGAAGTAAGGTAGTTGAAACAAATATTTGAAGTTGCTTTGCTGTTGAGTTTTGGCCACAATTCATTATTCAGCTGATTTGGGTAGCTGTAGCACTTGGGAACTTCATTCAGCAAAGAACAAGAAGTACATGTGCTCCTCCATCCCGATTTCAGAAATTCAAAGCTTACTTGGTCAGAGAGTTTCCAGCTATTACTTATTGCTTGCTAGGCCTGAATTAAGAAAAAAATATACATTTTTGAAGTTACTAGTAGAGTAAGGGCTTATTTTTTTAAAAAAAAATAGTTTATACCTTGTAGAGTTTCCATTTGGGAGGTTTCTTTTGAACTTCTGACTGAACTTAGGGAAGAATTAAATTTCATGATGCAGACCAAGATAGGAAAACTCTATTACAAAGCAAACAAATGACAACCATAGACCATGTATTAGTAAAGCCTACTGGCTATCGAAGAGCCAAATACAAGAATTTGAGTGACTTCTTATCTGTGAACCCCAAACGTTGAGCCTGGACTTTCTGGCACTTTAAGCTTCTTATTATTTAACAAAAAAATTAAGTAGTTAAATTCCTTGTTTGCTTTGGCTTTTGAGCATGGGTGCTACAAGATTGTCACTTAGACATGGACTTTTTGCAGCTGTTCAAAGCGTTTTAATATAAAAGTAAAAAAGAAGAGACATATTTAAAACATCCATGCCAGTTTCAATTCAGGAACATTAAAATGTCAACTTTTTATTACCTTTGATAAATTGAGAATTTCTAAATAAAACTTAAATATGGAAAATTTTATTATTGAGACACCCATTACAAACCACTTGTGCTGACAAGCTCTCAGAGAAGCCCTGAGGGATCTACTGTCGAGTGGCTGTCATCCTTAATGGAACAGGGAGAGGCTCCCAGCTCCTCACAACAGAAAGAGGATACCAAGGGAACGTTTTGGGTAGATACAGCCAGAAGTCTTTCCAAGACTAACCTGACTCTGTGATCTGGGTACCAAGCATAGTATTTTTCAAAGTGAAATTACTGCCCTAAAAATGATGTGATATTACAGGAGACTTGGACATTCAGTGTTACAGTGGTTCTTGTGTCATAGATCTGCATTTTTCCCTGAAATCTGTGGGTGGTTTTCATCTAATGAGGTGTAGATATCTTCAGGTCAGTAAGTTGCCATATGTTGCCTTTATAGAAAATGTCAGAAATCGGGACTTTTGTGATGTGACTTGCTTTACCCTAAACTAAATGTTTAGAATAGATTGGATGAGTCCTACTGTAAAAGCACCTATTCTTTTCTGTTAAATCTAAGGAGAGCCTGGAGTGGCCATGTCAGAGGCAGATGCCCATGCTCAAGACACATTTGAGATGGCTTATGCAACCTTTTTGCACGTTACCATTAGTAGTAAAAGTGTACCTTTCTCAGACTTGGTTGTTACTTACATCTGTGCAGCCTGACTGAGATTTTCCGTGTTGGAAATTCAGGAATGTTTCTTACAAGCTTTTCTTACAGATGAGCAGTCCCGTTTTGCTAATGATAGTTCTGTAAACCTCATGGCTCCCAATGGTCTAGCATGGAGCTGATTGAAGTACAACTTTTGGATCCCACTAATGTCATACATGCTTCCTAGATTTTTCCCATTGAAGTTAAGAAACTGCATTTTAGTTTATGCTGTTGTCTCATCTAGAAAGTAACAAGCCTCTACTGGCAGTCAGTATTGGTTACCTAAGGGAGAACTCAAAAATCCCTCAAACTAAAATAACTAGAGCCATCATCTGACCTCACTGAGTCTGACATACTTAAAATAATATTTGAAGGCAAGCTGCAGAAGTGATGTGAAGAGGTACTGAGCTATCTTCTGCATTTTTGATTCAGCTGAGTGCTGCTTGTCGGTCTGCTATTATCCCTTACTCTCCAATATTCTGGCTGGTTTTTTGTTTCCCTCAAGCTTAGTTGCATTACCGTAACAAAGAAGATTGTACTGATCTTGGACCTGCACTTCTTCAGAAGCATTAATGTGACCTTGTGATCCCTTTCAGTAATTAATCAGCTTTCTCACACAGACTTTTTATTTCACTCAGAGATTTGTAGTCCTAACCTAAACTTTTTTTCTGATACCATTCATGATGATGTAACTTTGCAAAAGTCTGTGAGAAAAGGATTATAAGAAAGTTAATACCTTTTATTAGGCAGGTAAATACATGTGGTGGAAAACCAAACTTTTTTGGCATGCAGAGACCCTTGGAATTGAAGTGATTTGGCAAGGTTGAATCAACTTGATAGTGTACTGCCACGAGAAGTGGAAAGTATCCCAGAGCCACCTCCTCAGCTTTGCACTGGCTGAGTCATTCATTGGACTGTTCCCTGAACCACTTGGACTTGCCAAAACAGCAGAAAACTTTCCACTTTTTTTTCCACAAAAAAAATTAATTATAGTTGCTTATGGAGGAGTCTGGAAAGCACCAAGTTGGGTAGAAAACAAATCAAAAACAAGAGGTTTCTAGGGCCAGGGTACTGAAAGAAAGTACCCTGAGAAGGAAGAGGAGAAGACACAGGCTTTTTGCCCATGTGCAAGAACATTAGAAGTTGTGTTGCTGAACTTAATCTTGTAAAATGTGTCTCCCAATCCACTGTGGGGGGTTCAGTTTGGTTTTGGCTGGTCTCTTTGCTTCCTGAAAAGTGTATATATGGTTGCTGATAGGACTTGGTTGATAAATAGTAAGATGCAAAATCACAGTAATTAGCTTTATTTGTACCCCTATAGCATAAGCCGGTGTAACACAACACCCTCTGACTGTTGCCACTCCACCCGTTGTATTAATGTACCAAAATTAATTTCTATACCCAGGCATCTTTATTTACCTGTTCTACCACTGAATCTTTTTACAGAATCCTCTTTTTTCCCTGTGAAAACCTTTCTTCTCATCCTGTTCATCATCTCAGTTTTTTTTCCTAGCCTGTCCTTTACAAATGTGGGATTTTTTTGTATTGCATGAGATTGCCTAGGAGATGTCATACTTGATTGTCACGGTGGCTATAAACTCCTTTCCCTGCCTGCTTGTCACTTTACCTGACTCGAACTGTTTCACTGAAAACATAACCTATTGTTTCTAAAATTAAATTCCATCACTGAGAAAACAATTTTGTCGTTGGCACTGATTGATCAGTGAGCTGGGAAAGTTGGCCTATTGTGAAAGAAATGAACTGTATAACAGTGTCTGTAGCATGATAGAAAGGGCTATTTATAAAGTCGATCTCTATTCTGATTTTACATATTTATCTTCAGTGCAGTCATATTAGGAATATTATCCATGCTCACAAAAAAAGTATTTTGAATTCTTTGGAAAAACGATTACAGCTCAAAAGGAAATTGAGGGTGCTGGGAAACTGTTAAATTAGAAATTGGTAATGGCTATTATAAAACAATTAACAGTAAGAAATTGTAGAGTTGGCTGGAGGCATTTGTTTTCTAAAGCAAATATAAAGGGTTCCAGGTATCCCTTCTGCTGATTTCTCAGGATTTCAATGAAGTGGAGAGATGGCTTTGCATTTCATATCTAAAACATTCTTTAACATTTTGGAATTGAGGAAAAATACTGTTAACAGTAAGTGAATGACACTAACAGAATGATTGTCTCAAGTTGAGTTTAAAGTTTCTGTTGCTTAGTCAGACAGGACATAGTTGATCAGGACACTTTTAAAAAGGGGAAGGCTAATAAAACTGAAAACTTAGACAAGATGTCCTTTTTTTCCTCTCTTAGAGATGCTGTTTTATAGTAGATACGTGTGTCAATTGTATGATATTACTGCAGCCATAACGGTAAAATCATGCTAGTCTGTTCTGTTTATGTTGCTTAAAGAAGCAAGTTGAAAATACATAGTTCTCAAACCCAGTCTGAAAAAATGATGTAATGTTCAGAAGGCATTCTAGCTCTCTTTCAGAGTTATTTTTGAGAGATACTGCCCTAGTTGTCTTTTTTTCCCTTAACCGAAGAGTGTTGTTTTTCACTTCTCCCATATAGTAACATTCATGTACATTTAGGTGGAACACGAACAGTCATATCCTTGACTAGTAGTATCATGAACTGAGCCAATATGTGTTGCATCAAACAAACAGCACATGTAAGTATTTATCATTGAATAATCAGGGCTGAAGTAACTAAGCCTAAACCTTGAATGTTCCTAAACTATTTCAGGTATAATCCAGGCCTCGTTCAGGATCTTTTTCCACTGTAAGTTGAAATATCTGGGATATATGTGTTGAATTCAGTATTTTGGAGTTGTCTTACAGTAATACTTCTTTGCAATCATCTTATGCAGATGAGTGTTAATGATCAAACTCAGAAGAAATTAACTTTTTCACCTCATTGTTTTTTAGTTGTGTATATTCCTAGAGTGCTTTAGCATGACCTGCATTGAAATTGTGAAGGTGGTAATGCTTTCTGATGTTTTTCTGCTGTCTTTCGAACTATTGCAAGAAACTCCACTTGTCATTAGAATGACTTAAGAGTTTAAGGTCTGCTCAGGAAGAGTTTACCTTTTTTCAGTGATATTTCCTTTGTATAAGTCTGTGTCAAATGGCCGAGGGGTTTTTTTTATGCTGTAAGATAAACCATAACTATATATCTGAGAGTATATTTCAACACATACCAAGGAAACAACAAGCTAGTGTGTTCTGCATTTGTGGGACACATGACAGGCAAAGCATTGCCACTGAGTCAGAACACTCTCTTATTCTTTATGCTATCAGAATAAAGACAAATGCTACAATTGCATCCTTCCTTTGAGTCAGTGGGGAGCGATGGTTTCCAGCTGTGGTCCCTGCTAGAAATTTTGTAAAGCTTACACAGCAATGGCAGTAGTACTTGAGCAGGGCAGCTGAGGTCCTATATATTAAGTGAGGTCTCCTTGCCTCTCTGAGGATGAGTGAGCTAGTACCGGTCAAGGTGCTGAAGTTCAGGAACCAGTAGACGGCTAAGGTCTATTGTTTGTCCAAAAATTGGCTGTCAACTTTAAAAATCAGGGCTTACGTTCAAGTTACTCTTATTTTGTTACGAGATGTTCGTATCTGAAATTAGAGCAGTTGATGGATTTTACTGGAGGAAGCTGTTTGTTTTGGAGTTTTTGTTTTACTGATGTGTGTGTCTGTGAAATAAATAAAGTTCTGGCAATATCCTGTAGTGTAGCTGAGGGCTTTCAGTCCATCGCAGAGGCCTATTGCGTTCTTGTAAGTAATCTTGAACTTTTGAAGATAAAGTTACTAGCCATTGGTTATAAATTTTAATTGATTATTGACTTCCTCTGTTCCAGTCATCCTGAGAGAGAGCTTAGCATGCATGATGCTTATCTGCTCCCTAATTATTTATAACTACATCCAAAAGAGGAGACACAACAGAGGATCCAGGAAACTACAGGCCCGTTAGTCTCACTTCAGGCCCTGGAAAGAGTTCCCCTAGAAACTTGAAAGCTAAATGAAGCAGGTGATTGGGAAAAGCAACACATGTTTACTAAGGGCAAATCATGCTAGACTAACCAGATCACCTCCTACGACAAAATAACATTTTCTGTCAGCATGGGGAGAGCAGTGGATGTTGTTTACGCGGACTTCAGCAAAGCGTTTGACAGTGTTTCCCACAGCCTCCTCCTAGACAAACTGGCAAGATACAGACTGGACGGGTGATCTGTGAGATGAGTAGGGAATTGGCTCACAGGCTGCACCTCAGAGGGTGGTCATCTGTGATCTTTACTCAGGCTGGAAGCCTGTCACGAGTGGGGTCCCCCAGGAACCAATACTGGGCCCCATGCTGTTCAACATCTTCATAAACGGTCTGGATGATGGGATTGAAAGCACTCTCACCAAGTTTGCTGATGATGCTGAAGTAGGTGGTGAGATGGACATGTCAGAAGGGAGAGCCATCTTGGAGAGACCTAGACAGGCTGGAAGAGCAGGCTAGCAAGAACTTTGTGAAGTTTAACAAAGACAAGTGCAAGGTCCTGCACATGGGATGACGTAAGTCAAGAGCCTAGTACAAGTTGGGATCTGAGTGACTGAGGAGCAGCCTTGCTGAAAGGCACATGGGGGTCTTGGTGGACAACAAGCTGAACATGAGTCCAGTGTGCTGCTGCAGCAGCAGAAGCAAATCGGATCTTGGGCTGCATCTACAGGGACATTGCTAGCAGAGATAGACATGATCATCCCACTCAACTGTGTGCTTGTCAGACTGCACCTAGAGTATTGTGTTCAGCGCTGATCCCCACGATTCAAAAAAGATTCAGACAGACTGGAGAGGCCCCAAAGGAGGGGAACAAAGATGATCAAAGGGCTAGAGAACCTGCCCTATGAGGAAAGACCAAAGGATTTAGGTCTTTTCTCTGTGAAGAAGAGAAAGCGTGGGTGGACATCATCACAGTTTTCCCGTACTTAAAGGGGAGCTGCTGGTATCTGACAGCATCCAGGGTATCTAACAGCAAGAAATACCCTTAGAATACATCACTGTGCAATCAAGTCTGTAATTTTAAAGTAGAAGTAATGCTTCTAAGTTGTTATTTTATTGTTCCTGCTGACCATTAAGTACAGCATCTTAAAATATGACCACATTTTCAGCATTAATTAATTTATTTTTAATAAGCTGTATTTTCATGAGGCCATACGTTTGCAGTCATTATTGTTCTAGGATGAACAAAGTCCTTGCCCTACAGGCAAGATAGCTAAGTATTTTTTCTGAGGCCGTTTAATTTTTGTACTTAGTTTCATTTTTTTTGTGGAGCTACTTGCTCAGTAAAGGTAGTGTTTGTGGTTGCACCACATCTGTTTCCTGTTGTAGTCTATATTCTCACTGTGGTTTGCAGTATTCAGAATGGCCTCAGAATGCGAAACCCACACCACATTGTGGTTAAAGCAGCATAAACTGCTGGAGACACTGCCTCATAGCAGCAGAAGGTGGGTTTCTTGTATGGGGGATTCTGTGGGGATAGGCTTCACTGTGATGAGCTGATCCGTCAGAGGCTGGAGAAGGGGAACGAATGCATAAAGCAATATCAACTGGGACACAGTTGTCACCTGAATTTTAGTATGTGAAAAGGTGATGCTGAAATCTTTTGAAATTGGTTGGTTAGTGATTGTTTCTTTTTCCTTGCACTTATTATACGTATCATCCCTATATCCCTTGCCACTTCCCTACTGCCTTATACCAGGCTGTTTGGTTCTGTAGCCTATTGATGAAATTCTATTCAAATCTCCTAAAATGCAGCCAAAGTGACTGCAGACAATGTGGTGCCATGGAACTGTTCATATGGTGGTACCCAGCTGCTAATGGGCACATGTTTATATTAAGTAATACTGCACAGATGGGCTCAGGTAAGATTGCAGTGGGGATAGGGTGACAGGTATGTATAAGCGCTTTCAGATTGGCGTCTGTTTTGTCTAGGTGGCGTAAAGCTGTCTTTCAAAATAACCTGTATGTGGCAAAACAAAAATTAATTAAAAGCAGATACTTAATCCTTAAGTCCTCCCTTCTCTTTTCCTGACTTTCTTTCATGTAAGATGAAGCCTATTTGAAGAGTTCCCCTTTCAAAGTTTGCCAGAGAAAGTTCATCTCACACCATACACATTCCAACTAATTCTCTTTTCCAGTAGTTAAGCATTCCCTTAAATATAGATTCCTTCCTTTTATAAGTAGAAAGCAAAAAGTGTAGTATCTAAAGATACTGCTTTGTGATAGTGATGTTTTAGTGGTTATTACTATGTTGTTTTAGTCGATTTGCTTTGCAACATCCATCCATTCTGTTTATCTGTTTGGTCTGCTTAGCAAGCACTAATTGCCATATATTAATTAGTTGCAAGCAAATGGCTCATCTCTGTAGTTTAAGGGGAAGAGGGAAAGAAGTCATCACAGAAATGGAAGATGAATGTGTTATGGTTAGAAAAGGGGGATGATCAGCTTTTCTTAGTGGTGGTGATGGTTTCTTGAAGGGCTGGTGGGCTTAAGGACTATAACTCACAATTTATCTTACAAATGTTAAATCCGTGTCCTTGGTTCTAAAGTTAACCATTAGTCTGTTGTTTAGCAACCTCATTTATCAAAATAGAGTGTAGGAGGCATGCTGCTAGGAATTGAGAGCCAGCAGATGCTGAAATTTTCTGAAGCAGAATAAATGGAATAGCAGGGCTTGTTTTCAAAAGGAAGTCCAGAAATTAGGCAATTATGCTGGGCTCTGAGCCCAGCTAAAGAATCTGTGATAGGAAGAGCTATGTTTGGATTTGATTACCAGGGTAAAGGACACAAGTTACAGCTTTAGGATGGTAAATGCGCCATAATGCGAAGTGAAGCTGCAAGTACTGCACTTGACTTTCTAAAGGATCTTAGTGAGAATGCAGGGGAAAAAATACATTTTACCCAGTAATGCTCATTTTAATTTTGTGATGTGTGTCCATTAGTACATTTGTAGAAGCATGCCATATACGCTACTAGACGGAACCTTTTTTGATAAGCCAATTCCACAGAGCAATTATGAGGGTTTTTTAAAAAATGTGTGGAACTTATTCCTACAAACTAGCAACCGTGCAGAGCCCCTTTCATTTTTCCGTAGGAAATGTGCACATAAAGATTCAATTCCCATTCTAACGTACTGAGAGCAAGTGCAGTAATGTAGAAAGTTTATGACAGAGAGTAGTTTTAAGGAGAAATTGCATTATTATGAAGATTATAACATTTTCTTCAGCTTTTTTAGTGAACTTCAAAATCATCTATTAACGTGCACATTATACTATATGCTGAGAAAGGTATGGGTTTCAGTTCTGTTTCTCTATTCCTTTCCTCATTCCCCATCTGTCCTTGGATAGGCAAAAGGTAGGAGTTGCTCCAGACTAGCGTTCTGATTTCTCGTGCACTAGGAAATTCTTCCGACCACACGACTTCCGACTAGCTGGAGTTAACTAAACCAATTGATCATGAAGGTTGTCATTGCACAAGTCTTGGGTTTGAGCCATGGGAAGAATGGGAAATCATACAGACTTGTCTATGGCTACCTTAATTCCACCAGGTCAAGTGAGAGATATTTGAAAACAGTGATTTAGTAACTCACCCTTTTTCCTAGTCCTTAACTTGGAACATCCTTGGGTAGTGGAAAGGATGTTTTAATGTTTCAGGGATTAGCATGCTACCTTGAATTTTGTGAATCACATTGTTTTGGGAAATTTTTACATTAAGGTTGGGGTTGTTTTTTTTCTTTTTTGGAAGGGTAGTATACATGCTTTAAACTGTAAACTTGAAACAAGCAGAAATACTTCAGAAGAATATTTCAGAATTTCTATAAAATTGCAGTGCTGAATCATTTTGAAGCTTCTGTTAAAACACAGGGCTCTCTTCACTCCTGTCACTATGGTACTTTTTATTATAATACTTTGCATTCGTAAGGTATTTGATCACTTGAACATGCATACATATGTTTAATTAATCCTTTCAGTGCCTCTTTGAGGAAGTTAGGTATTACTTCTTTTTAGCAGTAGAGAAAAATGACACAGTAAATTCAAGTGTCTTGATCAAAGGCATGCAATTATTTACAGACTGTTAGTGTTCCTTCTAGTATAAAAAATACTAAATTTAATTTTGAAGAATATAAAACTGGTTCTTTATTCAGATTTGGGACTATAAATGTATTCTGTAGATCTTCATGACTGTTTGCCTTCTGGAATTTATGTGGGGCTTCCTCTTACTGCTGTCTGTAACCTGGGCAAAGCTCACTTGGGAGGGACTGTGAACTACAAGGTGCTGAGCCCACGACATCTTGGCATTGTAACCTTGTCTTCATTCATGTAAAACGCAGTGTCTCCCATTTAAAACTAAACCAAGAGACATAAGTCAGAAATGAGAGAGAGGGTCAATGTCCAAGAGGCGTGCATAATGTTAGTTCTTAAAGCCAATGTAAGGAATATTGTGTCATAATTTCACATTATGATCTGTTTATGAGACAAGCCTTATACATAAGGGGTCCTCTGTGGCTTTTAGAATAACTACCTGCTGAAACACAGTCTTTATTAGACTGCTATGTAACACTGATAGCATTTTAATGGCTGGAAGATTATTTTTTAATTTGAAGTCTAAGTGTGGAGCAACTAGTTAGTTAATCTCTGATGAAGAGTGATGGAGTTATTCTGTATCCATAATAAGTTTGTGTATATTAATAGGTCATGAATTCTGATGGAACTGGGAGAAGAGTTCTGGTAGAGGACAAGCTGCCTCATATCTTTGGGTTCACACTGTTGGGAGACTACGTTTATTGGACAGACTGGCAAAGACGCAGTATTGAACGTGTGCATAAGCGAACAGCAGAAAGAGAGATCATCATAGATCAACTGCCTGATCTAATGGGCCTGAAAGCTACAAACGTCCACCAGATAATTGGTGAGTGAGACTACTAATCACACAAGTAAAATGAAATAGAAAATTTCAGCAGTGCTCTTCTGCAGGTATCGCTTTATGCTAGGTCGGATTTTTAGAAATGGGCAGTTTTATTGCATGATAACTGCAGACTGCAGTTTGATGGGATGGGGTAGGTCTTTTGTGAGGTGCTTTGGTTCTCTAACTTGGAAGAGTATCAGCTGGAAAACAATCAGGCACCCCCCAGAATGGGTGATTTTCTGTGTCTTAGGGAATTGGGGCAGCTCATAGATCTGAACAACCCTGGATCCAGTAAGCGAAGAAGGATGATCATGGAAAATGAGAACTTCTCTTTGTAACAGCCAGCTTTTAGATTAGCCCAGCTGTTTATGAAACTGCAGCTGTAGCAGCTTTTCATCTTGCAATCTGAACATGTGCACCCAGTATGCAAAAGCTAAGAATGGGCCAGGTTTATTCTGTTCAGTGCTTTTCACATCAATACTGCAAAATGATCTTTAAAAATAGCTAGAAGTACTTTCTGCCCTGTAGTGTATGTGGTGTAAAAATGCAGGATCTGGCTTTAAATTTGCTATTGTTGTCTATCCAAACACTGGTAGTAGTGCAACTGTGGCATCGCAGAACTTTGTCACGTTCCCTGAATGCCCTGCTATATGGATAGGGCTTGCAGCTTTGTGCTGGTATGTCTGGATTGTACCTCAGGAGTTAATCAAATGTAGTTGAGGTGTATCTTTGCATTGCTGCTACAACATTAACAAGGTGCCCTAAGGTATGTGTGTTGTAAATGCAGCTCTCTTTCTAATTGGCTCATTGAGGCTGATAATGCTGGGCATCTCTTAGTAGGTGGATTTCCAGCATGTGCAGGTACACGCGTTAGTATTGCAAAGAGCTGCTTTGCTAGCATCCTGGAGAGAAGAGGCCATTGAATGGATATAAAAATAGATCTGCAAATTTTCCATGTCTAGGAACACAATTGGGGTATGTAGCTGAACCAGTGTACTGGAAAAGGCAGCAGAACATACGCTTGCTTACTTAAATGTACTTACTGTCCATTTAGTGCTTTTGTTGTGAATTGGGAACATCAGTAGCTGTTGGAGTCCAGATCCCTTTCTCTAATGCTGGGTTTGTTTCATGGGGTCAGGAAAACAAGCCATGTAGAGAAACAGCTTTCTAAAGGATTGCAGGAAATGGACAAAAATGAATTAATTCAGAGAATAAAAGGTGAAAAACTGTACGTATTTCTTAAAGAGCTCATCCTGTCATTGATGCATGTGAGGATGTGGGGACTGGCTTCGTCTTCCAACTGAAGTCAATTTGCAATGACTGCTTTTGCCTTTGTTTCATGCTTAGGTACAAACCCTTGTGCAGAGGATAATGGCGGCTGCAGCCATCTTTGTCTGTACAGACCACAAGGCCTTCGCTGCGCTTGCCCCATAGGCTTAGAGCTCATCAATGATATGAAGACCTGCATTGTCCCTGAAGCTTTCCTGCTGTTTTCTCGGAGAGCAGATATCAGACGAATCTCTTTAGAAACAAACAACAACAATGTTGCTATTCCACTCACTGGAGTCAAGGAAGCTTCTGCTCTGGATTTTGATGTGACAGACAATCGGATTTACTGGACTGACATTTCACTGAAGGTACAGGTTTATTCCATATTGGCTATTAAGTTGTTACAAGGCTCTTGAGAGACTTAAGAATGGATTGACAAATGCAATTTACAAGATCCACGGCATAGGTAAAAGAGCTTGTTCTAACTAAGAATGGCATACATTTCGTTACACTAGCAGCATTCTCTCCTGTAAGTCATTTAAATCTAATGTGTACATTTTCACACAAAGAATAAATTTGAAAAACAAAGGTTTTTTGGCAGAGAGCTGAGAAGAATGTCATATGGCAGGAGGTTTTGGGGATCACAGATGTTTTGCCACATACGTTTAATGGGGGAAGCCTTGTCTTGGGTTAGGAAGTGAAAATGGGTCTTACCTAGTCATTAACTTACATAGCTACTGCACATGAGACACATTATGAATCACAGGCTTTGTAAAACAGGTCTAGGGTCCAGACTGACAAGTTGGAGAAGATTGAGGGTAGGTGTTGAAATGTGGTGGTTAATGGAGTGACAGAAATTGTGTATTGTCTATCTGTTATCTCTGTCATCAGTGAGTCTAGTTATTCCCTTTGTTTTTCATGGTTTGTAGATGCAGTCAGAATTGTGAGCACCAAAATTAGGTTTTAATAAAAAAAGGGTTTGTGCAATTGGGTTGAGACCTGTGCCAACAATAACGCATAGACATTTGCAACTGAAGAATCATAAAAGTTAAAACCGCAGCGTTTAAGTGAGTTGAGAGGTGACTTGGCTGAACTCTTTAGGTATGGTATTCATTTGAGCTGTGTTTTGAAATAAAAACAAAGCAATGATCTGATCAGTTTTTAAGGGTGATACAGATGAAGACTGAAATACAAACTTCCCTGCTGTGTATTGTCACAAACTGCCGTAATTAGCAGGTAGCATCCAAACTGGGAAGTAAACAAAACAAAACCAAAAAATCAATCTTTGTGTTAATGTCCGATGGATTATGAGTATGAGGAGTGTGTGCGGAGGGGAATATTAAGGACACAGAAAGAAAGACCATGTTTGCCAAAAATAATTTTGTACCACCCTAACGTTACTGCTTTATTTTCAGGCTTATAAAGTGGTCATAATAAATCAGAGAATGCCTAAACTCCGATATGTTATTGAAATGTAATTCTGGCTGTATGTGCTATCACAGACTGATCCATGATGGCAAGAGTTAAAAGAAGTTTTTTGAATAAAAGACCAAGAAGAAATTATGCTTAGTGAAATTGAATTAAACCATCAGTACTGAAGCACTTGCACTACTGAGCTAATAGGTCGTTAGGTTGTTTTTTTCTATTTGCTGTTCTGTTCTGAACTTTTTCATTAGGCTGCTTTAAATATTGTTCCATGCTATAACATTGATGCCTTTGTATGGTCCTGAGAGCGCCAAAATATTTCCCCCTCAAAGTTGGCACCGAGTTACTAAGGTCACTTTGGCATGTAGACTGCTTAATTGAACCAGACTAGTTATCCCATTTATTTCCCCAGTGAAACACTATTGTAATTGACACAGAATACATTCATAGAGTACAGTAAATCATTACTTCTGAATAGCAGCATTGTTAGCCTTGCAAATAAGTAGCATATTGTAAGATCTTCTTTCCTATGAGATGCCTAAAATCTGAAAGTCTTTAAAGTGCAACAAAGAAAACAACCAGCCCAATGACAGACTGGTAAAATTTCTAATTTGCCTGTGTATCTTTGTATCCCTGCAGACCATTAGCAGAGCATTTATGAATGGCAGCGCACTGGAACATGTTGTGGAGTTTGGGTTGGATTACCCAGAAGGCATGGCCGTAGACTGGCTGGGGAAGAACTTGTATTGGGCTGATACTGGGACAAATCGTATAGAAGTGTCAAAGCTGGATGGACAGCATCGCCAGGTGCTGGTGTGGAAAGATCTTGACAGTCCCCGGGCATTGGCATTGGACCCTGCTGAGGGGTAACTTGCAGATTTAATTTTGTGTTTATGAACAGTGAAAAACAACATCATAATGCTTCGTCTAGGACATATTAGTTAGGCACTGCATGTAAATCCTGAGAGAACTGAGCTGGGGAATACAACCTGGTAATTCAGAGTATGAGGGCTGGAGGAATACGCTCTTAATGTCCTGAATAATCATTAAGAATACTACAAAAAAAATCAGAGCAGCTCATTAAAAAGGGATTTATATTTAGTTCTTTAATTAACCACAGAATCAAAGAAGTTTTAGTTTTATGGAATTCTTTAATTAGAAAAGGACTGCAGCAGCAAAAAGAAAATATTTGTCCTTTTAAAAATGAGGATCCTTTTTATCACAAGTTAGGGTTCAATAAAGGTATTAAATTATTTAACTTGAGAGTGAGGGAGTGAAGCTTATTGTCTGAAAACAAGGAAGGTGTTTGTTTCTTCAGATACGGGAGCCTTTTTAGTTGGTATGGACAACGGAAACAAGGCCAGAGGAGTGGAAACAATTATACCCACCTGCCCCCAAAATGAAAGACTTCCTGGGAACAAACTTCTCAGTTGGATTCAAATGTAATAGCAAAAGTAGGGCAATAAGCGGGGGAGGTGGGGTCGGAAGGAGTGGGGCAAAACTGTTTACCTTCTGAAATAGCTCTTCTAACATGAAATGTTAATTTGACATCAACTAATTACTGCAAAACCTTTTTGAGGTTATATCAGCACTGTAGTCTCTTTTACAAATGAGGGGACTTAATTTTCAAGTGTTAGAGAATTATTGCATTTCCAATGACACTGCAAGAGTCACAGCAATGCGGAGAACTGTGCACCAAACACATTCCTCATGCTTCATTTCAACAAGGTGGTGGTAACTGTGGCAGTGCTTAGTCGAACAGAGTTCTGCACTGCCCCAGTGGGACACGTAGATGGGGTTCAGCCCTGACATGCCAGGGGTTGCCTGGACAAGTACATCAGAGGGTACTCAAGGCCAGATTGTTAGATCCAGTTACTCAGTTGTAACAGAAGGTTGCTACAGGTGATTCTAGTTTTACGCCGGGAATAGTTTTTTCCAAGGATTATAATAATTCAATGCTTTGTCTCTTCACCACAGACCAGAAAAAAATTACTTTAGTTTTGAGCCTGAATGCCTTTTTCCTTTTATCATATAGCTGACCTATGTTGTTGTACTTTATATGGAAGTTTTCATGGCATTGCTACCATGGGGGCAATTCTTAACACTTAGGTTAGGTACACTTCGACTACGTACAACTTGCAAAATTTTTAAGAAACATTTGCAGGTATTCCTGATGTCTAAAAAATAGCTCCCCCTTGATCATCAGTTTCTGAAGCAACCTTTCCCACTGTGTGGTTGGTTGAAATTAAAAGCATTTCATGGGTGTTTGTTACTACAGGTATTAAAGGATAAAAGTGTAAACATTGGCTAGCTATGTCTCACTCGTTTTTAAAGTAGTATTGGCTTTACATTTTGAAAGAAATGACTAACTACTTGACTCCAAATGTCAACTATACAACCCACTACTGTATAGTGCTTAAAGAAAATGTAAACATGTACAAGACTGTGCTTCCACCAAATGAGGCATAAACTGGCATGTGAGTATGTAGTAGTTTATACTTTGGTCCAGTGGAAATGCCATACAATTTTGTGTTATTTTGCCCTTGGCTGAAACGTAACACACTGTTACATGGCTCACTGACTTAGCTGCGTGGAGATGAACAGTGGCACCTATTAAGAAATGTACTCTGCATATCTACATTTTTGTATTCCTTCATTTGATGAACAGTTGAACAGAAACAGAAGCTAAATGCCATAGAAAATATCTTGCTAAATAACCAGGTATAAATGAAGGTGCCCAACTGCCAACCTTTTGCCTCTTAACTGATGTGCATGGATTAGTTAAGATTGAAATGCTTTCATACAGAACTTGCTGGTGAAAATCCAACTGTAAGTGGAGAACATAATGTTGGAAACATTTTGAGGAAACCTGGCTCACTTCCTTGCTTGTATTTTGAAAAACATTTCGTGTAATAGGGCTTAATAAATGCTTAAATTTACAGCTCTTGTTTTTCTCTTATTCTTTCCAAGGAGTTTTGTTTTGTTTCTCCTCTTGAGTTCTCTTTTGGATAAATTGGATTTTTTTTTTCTTTTGTCCTTTTAATCAGGTTTATGTACTGGACTGAATGGGGTGGTAAGCCAAAGATTGATAGAGCTGCTATGGATGGCACTGAGCGGACTACTTTGGTACCAAATGTGGGACGTGCTAACGGCCTAACTATTGATTACGCTAAAAGACGGCTGTACTGGACCGACCTTGATACCAACCTGATAGAATCCTCCAACATGCTAGGTGAGCCCCAGAGCCCTGGGCAGCATTGTGGGGATGCTACTGCTTTTTCATAGCTCCCTGTGGTAAATTATTGCTTAAATAATGCAAAATGCACGTCTTAAGACAAAAATAGATTTCTCCAAACTCATACGCCTTAAACATTTGCATCTATAATTGATGTTTATGCAACGTGGTGTTTAGCAAGGCCTCTATTTTCTTGTAGGTGATACAGTTGCTCACAAAGTTAAAATTATACAAGCTGTATGTGTTTTCAGCTATATGTAGGACAAAGCTGTCAACTTTCAGTGTTTTGGAGAGTCTTGTTTTGCTGCTCTGAACAGCACTTGCAAATACATAACAAACACTTCATCATCTGTAGAGAGGTAGAGAGAAAGCCAAGATAACAGCAGCTTATTGGACATTTTTCACAATGTGATTTAATACAAGTTGGGTTTTAATCTTTGTTGGTGTCCTCAGTGTTTGGGCATTTTTTTTTCCCAGTATCCTGCACACTAAAGGAGCTTTTCCTGGCTCGTACTGGTTGCTGAGAGGAGACTCCCTCTCGTGCTGGAGTCTGTGTGATTGTTTTATAAACTGGTCATTACAGCTAAATGGAGGTGGAAGATTTTATTCTTTCATTGTCCTGGGGAAAGGACCCAAGGCCTCTCAGATTTGCACAGTATCTTTTTTTAACTTCTCAGCACCCACAGGAGTGGACAGTCTTGTTGCGTGCCAAATTATTCAGTTTAGCATTATCACTTGCCAATATTTAAGGCTAAAGGAGTTAGTCTACTTTATTACAGGAACTCCATGTAATATAAATTTTTTCTTTAGCTTCTCATGTATTTTGGTGGGCTGTTAAGGCTGGCTCAGTGTTCCCCTGTGCCCAGTTCCATGGTACACAGCATTAGAATTTCATCTTTCATGTGGCTAGTGATGGCAGAGTGCAGGGCTGTGCATCCTCATCTTCTCTGTGCAAAGAGGGAATGACTTCTCACTTCATCCTCTCACATTCATTTTCTGTGACTAGACAGCAGGACATTCTGTGGTAATGAAGTGACTGAAATAACATGGTTGAAATAATTTCCCCCCCTGCCTGTGCCCTGCTCCTTAAGATCTCTTAACATTTCCACAGTATACATATTTAACTGTTTCCTACCTTGAGTTTCTGACTGCTCATTCCTGTCACAACATTCCAGAGACAAGTTAGTTTAACCTTGTGCATTTAATTTTTCTCATAATACAATGTAGAATTTTATTAAGCTCATAACAATTCTCTCTCTGTAAGTAGCGGGCAGAGACCCAAACATGGTGCGAGTGATGCTGAATGGGAATACAGTGTCAGGATCCTGCATCTCCTTCAGGGAGGAGCAAAAGGACAGAATCTTTAAGAACCTTGATCATTTTCAAAACTGAGACCCTTTAATAACATATATTGTCTTCTGTGAATTACAAGCAGGATTGGCACATTTCTGTGATAGGGTCTGAGACTTCAGGATGGTCTTATGAATATTGTATGTTACTTTCTAATTTACTTTTGTGATAATGAAATAGTAACTTTAAAGTAAATATGTGTTAACCTTTCTGTGCAGGGGATATATCCAACACCATTAAACAGCGTATCATTTGTCCCCAAATAATTCTGCTTTTTCTCTCCCTTCCTTTTCTGAAACAGGCCTTGATCGTGAGATTATAGCTGATGACTTGCCTCACCCGTTCGGCTTGACCCAGTATCAGGATTACATTTACTGGACAGACTGGAGCCGACGTAGCATTGAACGAGCCAACAAGACCAGTGGCCAGAACCGAACTATCATCCAAGGGCATTTGGATTACGTTATGGACATCTTGGTCTTCCATTCCTCCAGGCAGGCAGGCTGGAATGAGTGTGCCTCTAGCAATGGTCACTGCTCTCACCTGTGTTTAGCAGTCCCTGTTGGTGGTTTTGTCTGCGGCTGCCCAGCTCACTATTCCTTGAACTCTGACAACAGGACTTGTAGTGGTAAGCTGTAATGAATGAAAATAGAGGAGCAGATGAGTTTAGTAACAGATGCAAACATTGTACTTAGAGAAAAGAGGAGGTTTATTTTCATGTGAGATGGTGAAGCTTGTTTGCAGATAGGCCAAGTTAAAGCTAGTTTCTATTTTTAATACCAAACGTGTATTTGAAAAAATTTTAGTTCTTTAGCCTCCTTTCTTCCATAGGAAGCAGGGTATATTTAAATATAATTTTCTAATGCTAAAATCCTACTGACTTTTCAGAGAAGATAGGATATTGAAAGCAAAAACCAAAAAAAAGTAAAATCTTGCTACAGACCAGTATCACAGTAAAAAAAGAGTGGCTCTAGTGAACCTTCCTAGTGACTCAGCTAAATCTGTGTAAATGGGAAGGCTCAAAATGCTTTTGGTTTTGTATCTGTCTGTCAAACCCTCCTCAAGTGCTTGCTTGCTTATTTATTTCTAATCCTGCCTGACATAAAGGAAATGTGATAGTTTGGGCTATATTCTGGACTTTGCGTAGCCTTTAGGTGGGTCAGGATTTAATTCTGTAGTAGTTCTGTTTGTTGACTGATGAGATGTGAGGTGGGCCACTCTCGTACCCCCAAAAGTGTTTCTTCCTCAGTGAGGAGAGTATTTGCTCTACAGTCAACCCAGCTCTTTGGATTTCTGATCTCAGTGCAGCCAAGCCCCGTTTTTCTTGATTGTTGTGCAGAATACGAACCACAAGTCCCCTCAGGCTGTGTGTAATTAGTTTCTAACCAAATTATTTATCCATCTCTCAATAACTGGCTGCTGGTGAAACTCTCACAATTTTGGCAGCCGCACTGGATGGCTGATTTCCACTGGTGTCATTTGGATTAGTCAGTGGGTGAAGAGATTCGTGGTACAGAGAGACGGATTGTATCTTGTCCTCATTATGCACGAGTAGAGAGATCCAACTGTTGCGTTAAAGCCAAAAGCAGGGCGCTTGTTCCACGAATGCCACCTCATGGCATTTTTTGAAAATCATACTCTTTGGAAAACTCTGCTTTTTCTACCCCGCCATGTGTCCTGTACTCCTCTTTTCCTTTTTTTGTTACAAGGAGTGCTTGCATGACAACTGGATTTTCGTACTCTAGCACCTCTGCGGTGATGACTGTGATTTTGTAGGTGGAGGAATTTGACTTCCAGCAGAGAATAAGTAGCAAGATTATCAAAGGTCATGTTTTCTTGTGAAAATGCTCTTGGTAACAAAGGAAGGAGAAAAATACAGGAAATGTGTTGTGAGCAAATAGAACCATTTCCCCTCAGTACAGTTCAGGGCTGTTCATGAGGTATTAGGAGTTTTCCTTCTGCTGTGTTCAAATCTGGGAACTTTCCAACTTCTCATTTGTAGGTAATTGGAAGCTTAGGCTTCTCCACATATAATTTAATTGTTGTCTTGGCCACTGTAATTGGAGCATGAATCAGTTTAACTTTCTCTTGCCTTTTGTACTTGTTTATGTACTCCTGAACACTGTTATTAATCGAAGCCCTGTCTGGAGGCCAGTTCCCCGCTTCTGGATCACCCTCCTCATGCGTGCATAGATTCTTTTAATTACGAGGAGGACACACTGCTCTGATGAGGTCTTGTATCTCATCAGACCTACCACGTGTCATGAAGTTTGAAGACAGTGTTACACAGGGGAAATACTCATTGCACTCCATTTGTCTGCCAAAAATATAGTTAAAATATGTGACTATTGGGAGAGAGAATGATCAAAACTGGGAAGGGATTTCTGAAATTGGTACTGTTTCAGAGACGTGGGGACTCAAGGGATGAAATTCTGCTGTTGCTTTTTATAATGAGCCATCAATTCAAAGCTTAAAGCCAGGCAATCTTAGACAGTGAGAGGGTATCTTTGAGGAAAAGTGGAAAGAATTTCAGGTGCTTATGATGATATGTTTACCTGCACTGTTTTATCTTAAGTTTTTTTCCCTTTCCATTACTCTCTTAACTGCTTGGTAAGAATTCTGATGTTTGCTGGATCTATTATTTTGCTGTACACATTCATATAAACTTTGCTTTGCTTGGTTTTTTTTGTGCTTTCTTCTACAGTTTAGAGCTAAGTAGAAGGCAGCTTAAATTATTACAGAAACACGTGGAGGGGAAATACAGATTTTCCAGAAAGCAAAACTACCTTGCAATTAGGCCTGATTGTTATAGGATGTTGGGATTGAGTGTCAGTTACCAAGGAAACTCCCCCCCACCTTTTTTTCCAGCAGCCAGAATAAGTTTTCAAAGCATATGCCTAAAATAACAAAGCAAGGTGATGATGTTCTCTGGAAGACTTTTGCTACCTCCCCTTTCCAAGGTGCTGCCTTACCTGTTTTACAGGCTGGATTGAACGAGTGCAGTGTCCCACTGCTAATCTCTCCAGACTTGTGCTATAGAGAATTGATTGTATAAACTTCAGGGAGGCTGCAAACTCCATTTCTGGCTGCTGGCTCTTGTGCCATCTTGCACAGTAGTGGCTCCAGGTAGACCATTACTGAAAAGAATGCTGTGAAAAGGGGAAATGCTTTAACTACCTCCTCTCATTTCTGACCCAGTTATGTAATACAGGGATAATTACTTTTTAACAATGTATTGAATGCCTGGTGCACTTACTGTAAGATACAGCCAGTAAACTACAGCTATATGGAATGGGAAAGTCTTATTTTCTGATGTTTGATGTTATTTATAAGAAAAAAATAATTTGTCCAGCAAATTTTTGCTGGGCATCTGGAAAGCTGGAGCACAGCATCTGATTTTTTTGTTCTGTTCGCAGGTTACCATTCCCAGATGAGCACCTAAAATACAAGAGACACATAAATTTGCAAAGAATGATCAGATTTTTCTCCAAAAACACAGCCTTGCACACACCTAGGAGATTTTCCTGTGAATTAGTTGTTGTTCCATTCTGGTGCAGGCAGAAAGAAGGTTTGTGGGAACAGGACTGAACCACTCTAATGGCAATCTCTCTTGCCATTTAGAGGTCCCTATTCATAGGACCTCTAAATAAGGAACCAGTGCTGGCTTTTGCTCAGCTTCCTCTGCAAGTGGAAATGTACCTAGCAAAAGGTTCAGCTTGAAAATAGTGCAGTTGCATTTCCTCAGGACCCCTTTAGAAAGAAAATTCATAGTTCCTTGAGAGGCATGGCTGACCGTTCATGTTTGAGGTGATTTTGACAGAATGCTTCACATTCATTAGTCCTGCGACTTGCAAAATTATCTTTGCCTGTCACATGCGCCTTCAGACATTTATAGGAAAAAGAAAGTAATTTGAAAAGTTTTACAAACTGATCATAGGTGGAGTTTTTATGTGGGTTTTTTGTTGTTTTTTTTGTGGCAAAGGAAGAGGGGAAGGGGAGTGAAATAATAGGTCCTCTCTGGTTTTATATAGTAGATGTTGTTATTGAACATACAAATACCCAACGTTATTGCTATGTGTAACCCTTTCACCCTCCTTTTTTTCACCCATCAAGCTCCTACAACCTTTCTGTTGTTCAGTCAGAAGAATGCAATTAATCGCATGGTGATAGATGAGCAGCAGAGTCCAGATATCATACTCCCTATCCATAGTCTCAGGAATGTTCGAGCAATCGATTATGACCCCCTGGATAAGCAGCTGTACTGGATTGATTCTCGGCAGAACATCATCCGGAAGGCACAGGAAGATGGCAGCCAGGTATCCTGTGGGTGATGGGATTACTGAAAGATGAGGGAGGCATGGCCTACACCCAACAATGAATGATTGTACATGGATAATTCAGATACATGGACTTCCTGTAGATTACTAGCTGTCACTTGGTAAAACAAGTGGCATCTGGAGCCCTCAGCCAGTAATCTGGGAGGTGCAGCAAGAAATAAAACATGGAAAACTAAGGTCAACTTAAAGATACTATTGTTCACAGTGCTCAACCTTGTCTTTTGGCTGGGGGCTATTGGAAACCCCTATTTGAGAGAAGTGAAACATGGAAGGGAAGGTTCTTGGAAGAAACGGAGTGTGTGAGAGAGAAGGAAGAGTTGCAAAGGAGCAGGGTGCAGGGGCATTGATTCTGAAATAAAGAGGATGGGACTTTGTGAGCGCATGGCTGTGTCTGAAGCCTCCCAGGTTCTGGTGGTGGGTAGGAAGAGAGCTGTTGTCAGCTACAGAGACACTGAGCAACCAAGTGACCTGTAAGAGATGTAGCAGGCTCGGGAAAACGTGTTTCACTGGGGAATACAGAAAAAATAGAGTAGGGTAGGAGGCAAAAGGTGATACAGGTTTAGTGAGGTTAATTGTGAGCAGTGACTGCTTATTCATTTTCGCATTTTAAAATAGATTTTTTTTTTCTTCCTGATTTTTTGAACGAGGGAGGAATGGGAGACTAAGATGAACAACACAGAGGTGCTATATTCGGTTTAATATGTAAGAGAGTGTGGTTTCTGGTGGTGGGTGTGGTGGTAGATGGATCCTGCTGAAATGCCCTTCAGCCTTAACTCTTTATTTAGCAATGGTTTTAAGTTTGGAATATCTAAATAATTTAACACCTAAAACTAGTCAAAGGCACCAGGTTTTTGCCAGCTTCAGCAGAATAAACAAATGCAAGACTTGTAGGCACACCCTTTCATAGAGGTGACAAGCCAAATAAGAAAGTTAGGCAAATGTTCTGGTGAAGCTTAATTTGGAGGTGAGAGGGTGGAGGCTGCTCGCCTCGAAAGTGTCAAGTTTTCCAAAGAGATTGTGTAAGGCCATGTTTTGTGAGTTGTCAGTTCCCTTCAGATTTTTTTGAAGAGTTTGTGAAATACATCAGTTATGTTCACCTTTCACTGTAGGGAGACTATGCAGTTTCTTTCTAAAAAAATAATATATTAAAGAAAGAAAGGTATGTGAACTCCAGAGGTCTGGACCAGTAGAAGGCAAGAACTTTAAAGCAGAAGGGCATGAGCTGGAAATGCTCTGAAGTCATTGTCTTATGCTAGCTGACATACTTTCTGTCTGTTGGCAGAGTTGCCTTCCCATCTATTATTCATCCTTATGGTATGTCCCCCAAGTGTGATGGCAGCGATGGTGGAGAAGAATGTGGCAGGAATTCCAAGTGCTGTCTGGCCTCACTTTGCCTGTGTTTTTATCAGTTCAGCTGCAGCTTTGGGAATTAGAGGTGATGCGTTTCTGTTGTAGCATGCTAAATGTGCTGAGTTTGGGTCTATCCAAACTGAACTTAGAGTTGTCAAGAAAGCAGAGGACAGGCGGAAGTTGACGCCGAATCTTCAACATAGAGATAATTTGGACTTGTTGGTCAAACTTACTAGCTTTTAGGAGCTGCAACCAACTTCCATGATTGCCATTACAACAAACCATCAGGACTAAGTGTCTCTTAAAGGTATTGGTGGGGCAACTGGTGCTGGATGCCTCCTTACTTTATGATAGTATTTTGGCTGCCTCCATTTGCTGAGCAGTATTTTGATGTGATGCATCCACAGCAAATAAAATTGCTCACATTGGATCGGATTAAATGCTCTTCTCTGTCATTTTTCTTGTCGTTGTAGAGCCTCACAGTTGTGACAAGTCCAGTTCCCAATCAGAACCTAGATATGCAGCCTTATGACCTGAGCATTGACATCTACAGCCGCTATATCTACTGGACCTGCGAAGCTACTAATGTGATCAACGTGACACGCCTGGATGGGAGACCCATGGGAGTGGTGCTCAAAGGAGATCAAGATAGGCCCAGGGCCATTGTGGTGAATCCAGAGAAAGGGTATGTAGCTGAAAGTGATGTGGGGAAATTCAGGCTGAAGGTCTTGAGAATCAGATTGTTTTCTTGCTGCTGATTGGTTTCTGTTTGTTGGAATGAGAACATCTTTGACGTTTGTTAAGATGTCTTGGTCATACAGCAAAAATGTGGAAAGATCAAATAAACTTTTTTCCTCTAATCATTCCTATTCCAGATACATGTATTTCACCAACCTACAGGAAAGGTCTCCTAAAATTGAGAGAGCAGCATTGGATGGAACTGAACGAGAGGTCCTTTTTTTCAGTGGTTTGAGCAAGCCCATAGCCTTAGCTATTGACAGCCAGCTAGGCAAGTTGTTCTGGGCTGATTCAGACCTGCGGAGAATTGAAAGCAGTGACCTTTCAGGTAGAGTAGCACTTTAATTCAGTGATTCATTTGTGTGGTGTGGGTGTGGGGGAATGCAGAGAAAGGTGTCGTCTTTTCCTTCCTACTATAAACAGTCTGTACTGTGATTCTAATCACTCCCTAAATTCCCAGCCAGGGAATGTGCATGATTCATGCAGTGTGCCTTTGCAGTCTCATGCCTCTATCTGTGATTTGCATTATTAATTGCTATGCATGCTATTTACTTCAGTTTCTCACTGCAAGACCTTCGTGTGGTTTCCCAAAGTCAGTTCACAGTTGCAGTTTGGGAAAGGGGAGAGAGGGGGTTGTTTTTAAAGGCATTGGTTTTGGTGCAGTAATCTGTCAATCAGAGGGAAGTTTCCAGTTAGTGGAAAAATTGTTCCTGCAGAGTTAAAACAGCAGGTGTGCAGGTCAGTTATATACCTGTCATTTAGGGTAAAATGACATGAGAAGGATAGAGGAGAGCTAATATTTCTCTGTTTGTAAAACGCAAAAATCTCCCTCTTCCTGCTATGGAATTCTCTTTGCCTGCTCTCTAAGGTTAGTTACGCTGCTTGTGTGACCTCCTCTATGAGTTGATTCAGCTCACTTAACCACATAAGCAAAACAATAATATACAGAAAAAGAGAAATGGAGATCAGTGCTCTTTTGGTTTGGAAAACTGAATTGGTTCAGCAAGACTCCAGCAAGCAACCAGAAGTGGAGCAAGAGAAAGAGGCAAAGTCCTGCAGTCAGATTGAGGGAGAGACTGAGGTGTTCCCTATTTTCGAGCCAGGTCCAGCGAGCTGCTGGATCAGCTCAGCTGTCTCTTGTGGCTTTGGTAGTAATTTGTTGCAATACAAGCTGGGCTGGATGTTGCTGACAGGAGTGCCAGGACATTCTGAGCACATACATACCCATGTTTGTTAGGTGATGGGGTATATGCCTCCCTCACTCTGCTGCTAGTGGAGGGCAGCGGCAAAATTTCTCCTTCCTCTGCAGTAAGTCCATCCCCAGCTTGAATAGTGCATGTCCTTGTACTTCAGCTGAGCATTATTCTACTGTCAGAAGCATAAGTACACACGTAAGGAAATAAGGACACACTTTGCAATCTGTGAGCAAGTCTGAAAATTTAACAAGGGTACGGTAGGTTGCAGTAATGTCTTTCACTAATGGCGTGATACCTTCATTTAAAGTAGCAGCATGTAATCCCTCTGATACCAGTGTGATTTTTCTGCTTTTTGTTAAGCTACTGTAATAAACTTTTGATTTGGAAAACATTTCAGTTTTTCTAGATGGTTGGAACTGAGGCTTAGCGAGATAGTAAATTTTTTTTTTTCAGTTATTAACGTGGCGTGTCACTGGAAGATTCACGGTCTCTAATGAACTGCAATATCCTGACTGCTTACTATTTTAAAACACAGGACAAAAGCTGAGTTAGTGAAATTTTTTTTTTTAAAAAAGTGGTATGGTGTATCCCGGTGTGTTCAAGGCTATCCCAGATCCCAGGATCTGCATGAGTTAAAGTAACAGGCAGCAGCAGAACATCATATGTGCTTTGTTTCTCTCTTTGTTTGTTACCTCTCGGGAATTAGGACACCAGAGGAGGAGATGTGTCTAAATTCTAATCTGCTCTGGTTTTAATGATTCTGCATTTTTTTTTAAAAAATGTGGCTGTTGGATCGCCAGTGTTGTGTAGTAGAAGCTCACCATATTTTTGAAGAACGTGAAGAAAAGTCATTCCAAAACTTCTCTTGCTTTTTGGCATTTGCATGACAAATAGATTGCTGTAATCACCACAATAAATTGCTAACTGCTGACATGCATTCCTGTGCTTTGGAATGCTGATTAATAGGCTCTTTTGACCAGTAGAGTAATTTTTCTGCATGTTAGTTTCTTAAAAACATGCACAGTTGCTTGCTCTGTCGATTCCATAGATGCCAGTACCCATAAAGAGGAGGAGAGCTAGAATGCCTTTTATGTGATGCAGCCCTTCTCTTCCTCCCTGTTCTTCAGGCATGCAGTCAGGACTCGGGTATGCTGCCCAAATGGGAGACCCTACTGAAGCTGACCAGATTCTTCACATGATTAAGGGGTTGTTTATGAAAAGATGACTGGAATTAGCTTCCTAGCATGGAAACTATTTGGAAATTAGTTCTTCTATTCCAGAATAATTACTGTGATTTGGAAATGTCTAATGATTCTGAAATTAAGTAATTTTTATTTGGAAATAGAATGAGCTATGGGTGTGTCCTAATTTTTGTATTTATTTGTTTGTTTTTCAGTCTTTTTATAAAAAGTATTGCTGGAAAGAGAATGGTGATGCCAGGAGATAAAACTCCTGTTAATCATGTCTCCCTTTCATCTGACATTCCCAATAAAGGGAACTAGCACCCTGATGAGCCAGCTTCGAATTTGGTTGTTGATTTATGAAAGGAGGGATTTCAGTGTCTCAGTTTAGTCAGAAATGGTCAGTTACACTTGGTCACAAATATTAAAAGGAAGGATTAAGACATTGAGTGAAAATTTTAAGCTTCAGAACTTTAGGAGCATACTGCAAAATGTCGTGCTGATCAACGTGGGCCTGGCAGAGCAGGGCATGTACATACTACTTGAGTAGGTCAAGGTCTTAGTTTTAACTATATTCCTTTCTGTCATCTTTGCATTTTCCCCTATTCCCAGTTTAGCTCTTCATCTCAAGACGCAGCTTGCGGTTGCTTACCTTTTCCCTGTACAATGAGTCATGTTTGTGGGGGTTAATAGATGGCTGCAGTTATTTAGTGTTACTTACATCACTCTGTCTATTAATTCCTACATCGGTCTGGGTATAGCCTCCTTCAGAATCCGTCAACGCCTTTTCTTAATCAGATCGTTGCTGGTGTTGTTCCAAAGTGGTGGGCGAGAGCCCAGTCTAGCTGAGGATTAATATTTGCATTTCCATGTTCTGCTTTAGATGTTACCACTTGCTAAATGTTTGGAAGGTTACTTAAGTTTTGAACTTTGTATGCATTTAGTAGAAAGGAGATAAATACGCTTGTCGTAACTGAATTTGTTTGTAAGTCATCATCGCTGACATACTGTTGATTAAATTCTCAACAAGCCAAAAAACATTCTTGCTATTAAACAAAGCAGAGGGACAGAACTCACTCAAATTATAAAATCGTAAAATATGTGTGTCTTTTGTCCCATAACATTATCTTGTGTGGGTTTGGTAGAAACATGGTTATTTTTTTCTGTGGTATTCAGTTGTACTAGTGTGTTTTTACAGGACAAAGCATAAAAACTTCTTGGAAATTTTGTGGATGAACATATGCAAAGCTGTTGTCTGCTGTAGTAAAAGTGAGAAATAAGCATAGCAGTGAGCCTAGATATCTGAAATACCAGGATTTATATGTAAATTTTCAAGCTGTGACCTGATTTTAGACACTCTGATACTGTTTCAGCATTTTTAAATTGAAGCAGATTCCCTATGTTGATGAGTAATTTTATGCTCAGAATCTGATAAACCTCACTGAATATTTGATTGTTAATGGCCATGTCATGTCATGTAAAATAAACAAAGCATGGATTAAACCTCACTCTTGAACTCTCAGGTTTTGAATAGCATATTTTCCTTTTGTGTGTGAGTTAAAGTTTTCACTGTGTTTGGACAGTGTTTAGTGATACCTTTAAAACAGCTGTGGACTGTCTTCTGTTTATGTGGAGTATTAACCTGAAGTGTGGCCATTGCCCTTGACTATATTTAATGCCGGGTAATCTAGCATAAAAGTTAGCAAATACTCTTCGGAGATGTAAGGCCTCTTGGCTGCTACAGATGATTGCTAAAGCAACTGAGGAAAATAAGTCTTCACTAGGAAGAAAGAAGCATTCCTAATTTAGCATGAAAACCTTAGTGAAGATAATGTAATCGAAACAAAAGAATATGAGGAAGTCAGAAGTCAAGTGTTTACCTTAATCTTGTAATTCATGCGAAAAGTACTAACTACCTCTCTTCACTTGGATTTTATCTTGTATTAGTTAACTCAAGCTAATAATACATCTTCTTCTTCCCTGTTGTATGCCAAAACAAAGCAGTTAATCTCTCCAAAAAGGGATAGAAGAATGAAAAGAATTACCAATTCCCATCATGTCGATAAAAGACTGGGTAGGCTCATGACAGCTGAGCCCCCAAACCCAGATGCTTCTCAAATACAGTAAATATATTTGAAGTACAAAACCTGTTCTTGATGAAACTAGAAAAAAAAAGTTATAATCTACTGCAAAATGCATCAGTCTTGCATCAGAGGACCCAGGATTGCTTGTGTTTTTCTAGTAGGCTTACCTGGTAGTGTAAAAGTAGTGGAAGATCATGGTGTGAGTAGTGTAGAAAAAGTTTGTGAAAGTATTTCTGTTGATTCTAGTTGAGCTAAACCACTCTTTCCCTTCTGCAGGTGCTAACCGGATTGTTTTGGAAGACTCTAATATCTTGCAGCCTGTGGGATTAACTATATTTGAAAACTGGCTGTATTGGATTGACAGGCAACAGCAGATGATTGAGAAGATTGATATGACTGGTCGAGAAGGACGTACAAAGGTCCAGGCTCGTATTGCACAACTCAGTGACATCCATGCTGTGAAAGAGCTCAACATTCAGGAATACAGTAAGTGCAATCCCTGTTTGCAAGTGCAGGCAATGTCTGTGGGGCTCAAGGCAAGGAGTAAGATCAAGGGGGCCAGAAGTTGGTATCGTTTTGCGTCTGTACATTGCCACAGTGCAATTAAGATTGTTTCCTTCAGGCAGTTGGCAGTGGACTAAAATCTGTCACAAACCCAATATCACATTTTTTCCTGATGACAATTGTATTGGTCGTCCCATACAGGCACCTGGCATTTCAGTGTCTGTAGGCACAGTGGAAACATCCTGTTATCCTTAGTAGATGATTATGGCTGCGACATGCTAGTGAGTTGCTATTAGGTGTTTACTCTGTTTAGACAAGCACAGCTCTCGGGGCCTTTTACTGGCAGTGAATGTTTTAAGGGACTGCCAGCCTTGAAGGCAAAGTGAATAATTTTTGTTGGTGGCAATTCACATTGAAAGTAAATGACAGAAGAGCAATGTTGAATTGCACAAAGGAAATATGTATTAAATAACAGTTTGTGTTGAACGTGGCTGCACTTTTAGAAGTTTTCTATGTACCAGGATGTAGCCTTTCCCCTCCCCCCTCTCCCCCCCACGCTTGAAATGACAGGAGCTGGATGGTTAAAGCAGTGGAGCTGCCATCATCCCAGAGGAAATAGGCCTGGTTAATAGGCTGTGGTGCATGCCTTGGAGAAATATGTAGAAAAATGTCTGGGGATGTTTAATTAAAGCATCAGTGCAGACTACTCTACATAAACTTTTGATTTGGAAAACATTTCAGTTTTTCTAGATGGTTGGAACTGAGGCTTAGCGAGATAGTAAATTTTTTTTTTTCAGTTATTAACGTGGCGTGTCACTGGAAGATTCACGGTCTCTAATGAACTGCAATATCCTGACTGCTTACTATTTTAAAACACAGGACAAAAGCTGAGTTAGTGAAATTTTTTTNTCTAGACCATGTTAATTTGAGTTTAGGAGATGGTATGGAAGCTTCAGAATTCATAAATTAGGAAAGTTTACCTTTTTAATGGTCTTCGATAGAGAAAACGATGTATGGAATCCAAGGCATCTTTTTGTATTACTAATGCTACCACTTTTGCTGCAGAATTAATTCTACCTTGCACAAGAAGCAAAATGCTTTGAGAACTGCTTACTGTTTTAGTAGACAGTGTGGCATGATTCTCACCATGTTTCAGATCACAGACAATGATTGACGTCCATAATAATTACTGATGTGTGTAAAGGGAAAAATGCACACAACAAAACACAACTTTTTCTGAGTTGATTTTAGTAGTGTTCTTCCCAGGGGGAGGGAAGTAATCAAGGGAGGCCCGTGTGCCCAAAGAAGTCACTGAAAGGTTGAAAAAGAGGCGGAGGTTTCTTGTCAGTACCCGTCTGTCTTATTTTTAAAATCCCAGGACAACATCCTTGTTCTCAAGATAATGGTGGCTGCTCGCACATTTGCATTGTGAAGGGCGACGGCACCACACGCTGCTCTTGCCCAGTCCACCTTGTTCTGCTGCAGGATGAGCTGTCCTGTGGAGGTAAGTCCTTTACATGCTCTGTGTCACTGAGCTCTGAGCTTCTGGATTGGGGGTGGAGGGTGGGGGGAAGTCTCCACCTTTAGGGGTGGCTTCTGAGCAGAAAGAATGTGACAGTGCACCAGGTGCTGCTGTACACTCCTACACGCTTACCTCTTTGCCTTCTGCCTAGCTAAATCTGCAAGTATTGAAGAGGAGTAAGAGAAGAGGGAAAATTCACTAGCTGACTGTTGAATAAGAATTTCTGTTCGCTTTCTACTTAAGACCGCTGACTTATTTCAACTTGATTTTTTAAATGTAGGGTTTTTATTACTTTTTTCTGTTACTCTGTATGTTCTCAAATAGTGGTAGATTCTCATATTCTGGCATCCTGCACCATGTCTGTGGCATTTTATTCTTCTCTGCTGCCCTCCTCAAACACACCCTGTGCGTGTCTTTCTGAACTGCAGTCCCAGAAGGACGAGTTGCTGCCTCTGTGGTGATACGGCCACTGAAGTCTATGCCCTGGTGTCTCCAAGGGTGGGGTTGAAATGGAGTAGAGGAGAGGCCCTTTTGGTGCTTGGGTCTCTTTGTGCCACTGTACTGAATGGATTTATTATGCAATCTTCTCGCCATGAAGGCGACGTGTGGTCTCACAATGGAACAACCGCTAACATAATCCAGATATTTTCTCAGAGCAAGTTTAATACCAGGCCAAAAGCAGGGGGAGGAAAGGGGGATTAAAAAAATGGAGAAAAATCCACACTTACTTACTGCATGAGATTAACAGTTACTGTAGTAAATGTTAAATAACAGCTAACAGCTGTGTTGAGATAGTGGGACTTGACTAGATGGAGCAGTTTTTTGTCGTTTTAAAAGAATTTTGACTGAACAGAGCTGTCGAGGGCACATAACTAGACATTGAGTCACAGTGCATCCATCTGCAGTGCATTACATCCTTTTAATGTTTTCTATACAATGGCTGTCAAACATTAAAAAGAAAGTGAGCTATCAGTTGCGTATACAGTGGTGTTGCAGAAAAGGGGTAGTAGAAAAGTGTGTTGACTTTAAATGAAGTCTTGAAGACCTACTAAGAGATGGATGTAAGAGGCTGAAGTGGCAAGGGAAGAAAATAATTATGTTTTGAATCTGCACGTTTCTTTGTTCCTCTTGTTCTTTGTCTGATAGAGCCTCCATCGATGTGAGCCTGCATTAGTCACATGGGGCTCAAGATCTGCACAAATGACTGGAGGCAGTGGGTGTGGAAGTTACCTTATGACGTGGCGTGTTTATCAGCTGCTTGATAAATCAAAGCAGATAAAGTCTTCTTGTCCTTACCTGTCCTGATCTACTGTTTGTTCACCTGGGTTTTTAATTTTTGTTTGTTTGCTTGATTTTTAAAGAACCACCGACATGCTCCCCTCAGCAGTTCACCTGTTTCACAGGTGAGATTGACTGCATCCCAGTGGCCTGGCGCTGTGATGGTTTCACTGAATGTGAAGACCACAGTGACGAAAAGAACTGCCCGGTGTGCTCAGACAGCCAGTTCCAGTGTGAAAGTGGACAGTGCATAGAAAGTGCCCTCCGGTGCAATGGAGAAGCAAATTGCCAGGACAACTCAGATGAGAAGAACTGCGAAGGTACAGAGGATGGTTTGGAGCATGATGAAAATAAAGATTTCGTGGGGACGCTATGATAGATACCAAAGTTATTACTGAGTGGGATTTGGAAGGATCCGAGATTATGCTAGTTTTTAAAACTGGTCTATTGAATGGGAAATTGTTTCAGAACTCCGTACTTCTGTTTCTCCAACTCTGAGACAGAAATAATGCTGATCTCCTGCACAGTGATTTAAGCTCTGCTTGGAAAAGTACTTCTAAATATGTTTTTAAGCTCTAAAAACCTGGTAACTGGGAGTGAGTTACAAAGTGGAGCAAATCCTTGTGATAGTTTTTTGTGTACCTTGTACCGAGTAAAGACCTTGGGATTGTTTATTTTATAATACTTGAACAACATGAACTTAAACTTCTGTGAGTAAGTGGGAGTGAGAGAGGGACAACATTTCTGGAGATGTCGTCTTCCTGTAGAGCACAGCAAAAGAGAGTATTTAAGCTGTTGTTACAGAGGGAAGTGCTATTACCAACAGAATGAGAATTAGGTTCTTCTAATTTTGGAAAGGACAGGTTGTGCTGGTGGAGTCTGAACTACCCCACCAACAGACAATGTGAAACATGAGCAAACTCACCCATTCCCCACTGCGCGAGTAGTGAGGAGTTGTAGGGATAGCTCGTAAGCTTGAAAGGATGCTTCTTCTCTGAATCCTTTCAGTACATTTTCCTTCTTTGAAGAGTCTGTCTAAGGATCTTTGAATCAAGGCTGATTTTTTTTCCAAAAGATGCGCTTCAGCTCAAACAAAAACATACAGACTGATGCGGAAATTCCTGTGTGACAAAAGGTGATTGTTACCCAGATGAGATGCTGGCATCTGAAAATACATTGTGCAAGTGAGCTTCCCAGTTGCCATCGAGCAACTGGAGATACCTGGCCAGGGGCTGTTTATCACCTTCAAAGTGGCCCTGTTATTCAGAGTATTCAAGTTGACTACAGATTAGAAAAGCCTTTAGTTTAACATCTTAATTCAACAAAGTCAGAAAGAATTTCTGGACTTATGAGAAACAGGAGGCAAAAATATGTGTAAACAACATCAGCCAGCACCTTGCCTGCAGCATCTTTTTTCCCAAAGCGGTAGTTTATTTTCTGAGTGTACTGGCAAAGCTCCAGTTTTATCTTCTGTCTTTCATTTCACTTTAAAAGCACAATATCAAGTGAAATATATTATCCTATGATCAAGGAGTTTTCTGGTTTACAGGAGGAGCACAAGGGCATTGAGAAATCACATTTATCTTTCTTAAACAATTTTATCATCATTGTTTGGCAGATTTATTTTTAATAACTTAATTCTTCTCTCATTACATGCTTAGAGTTGGGAATTCTTACAGTAATTTTGCAATAATCATGTCCTGGGATAAGTGCCTGTGTTCTCAGTGGCCTTCTGCTTCTGAGTTGCTTTAGTCAAGGTAACTTTGTCTTGTAGATCCTTGTTGTAAATAGGCAGTAAGGACCAGGTACCCACTGTGCAATATCCTCAACAGAACACTGAATCACTTTCTGTGCGTGGTTGGCGTCAGGGACTTTTGTGTGCCACTTGCAACTTCAAGAAATGAAGCTAGCAACAGGCTGAGCTCTCCCGAGATGTTCTTGATTGTATGCTTTGGTGTCTTGTTTGCTTAATAATTTTAAAGAGTAGAAGTCTTTAATACTGACTCTTGGTGTGTGGGGGGGTTCTTTTTCCAGTGCTTTGTTTAACCGATCAGTTCCGCTGTGCCAGCGGGCAGTGCATTGGGAAAAGCAAGAAATGTGATCACAACCTGGACTGCAGTGACAGCTCAGATGAGCAAGGATGCTGTAAGTGTAAAATCTGAGACTAGAGACTTGATTGCGGTATCCAAAATTTGTTTCTTACCTTCTCTGAGTGAGATTTTATTCTGCCAATGAGACAATTGATTGTTCCCAAAATGGATGCTCCTGTTCATAACTGGTGTCATACAATTACTGCACAACATGATGGAATAGGAATAACAAAACCCCCTAGTATTCTGAATAGTAGTCTCTGAGGCAAACTGGTAATTTTTCCACTTACCTTTTTAAACTTTTAAGAGAAATTAGAAGTTTGTTTTAATATAACCTGTTCGTATGCTGAGATGATGCAGTGTTAAAAACATCTTTCTAGCAGCACGAAGCTCTTATATAAAACTGCTCTGCTTCATGGTTTTCTCATCCAAAGAATTAATAACAGGTGCTTTTAGAATCAGAGGAGCACTCTGTTTACAGAATAAACCTTCTAAGATTTCCTTTGTATCTTGAAAAGATGTAATTCTGAGCTTGATTTATGGTTTGTAACATGTGATATCCCCTACTTTGAAATCTCCGGGGCTCTGCACTTTAAAATAAATTGTAAATGGGGACATCTCTTCTTGTGTTAGAAATCCGTGTATCACTGTTGACACAGACGTAACTTGAAAATGCAAAGCAGGAGTTGGACCCTTGATCTTAAGAAGGAGTAATAGGAGATGTTCTGTCATGCTACCAAGTTATTAGTGACGTTATCGCAGACATGTATAGTTATCTTTAATATAGTTCATATATTTTCTAGTTTTGTAACAGAGGATGGAAAATTAGCTCACCCAGAATAAGATTGCAGTTGTCACTGTCCCTCTTCCAGTATGATCAGAAGTCTGTTTACTTATCTCTGTAGACTGTGACAAGCAGGTTAAAGTGTGGGTTTGGTGTTCAGGGAGAAGGAAATGTGTTGAGGAAAAGACTTTCAGTAATGGATAAGATGTAAAACACTGACTAGAACAGGAAAATACTTTAAAGTCTGCTTTTCTTGTCAAATTCATGAAGCACAGGCAGGGGGTTGTCAGTTATTCCCAGAAATGTCATTGCTTAGAATTGGTATTGTAAGGGAAGCTGCTCTTTTTGACTGTTGAATAATCGTTTCAAATACAGATTCCTCATAAGAACGGCACCTCTAAAGCTGATGCTCAGCTAGATCTGTACCATCAGTGTGGGCCAGATGTGGAGTAGGTTCAGTAGTTTAATAAATAGCAGCGAACCCAAAATTCATCGTTGGTGCATCACCTCTGCAGCTCAGCGTAACAGTTAAACGATACACAGTTGAGAAAACGGAGTGCCAGCCTGTTACACTGAGTGATAACCCAGATGCTTATGTGATGAGGTGCAACATGCAAAGTAGTTGTCATCGTCTTTAGTGACAAGAAAAAGCATAACTGGAGTCCCCAGCGCAGTGCCATCTGGAGTCATGGCTGCTGGTCTTGTTCATCAAGTTCAAACGATAACCCTGCCTGTCAGCATGAAGCAAGATGGACCTGGTTCATCAGCCTCCTGGCACATGCATGTACTGTTCATTTCCTGTCATTTGTGATTCAGAAACCTCTCTGCATGTGTGGAGGTGATCTTTTGAGCACAGGTAGCCCTTATGGACACTCAGGGCTAACAGACCTGTCTCAGTGCCTGTTTGTTCCTCCCATATATTAATTTGACAACTGTTGTCTGCCTACAGAAAAGGAGGCTTTTAGTTTTCCTGCTTGGAAAGATGTCAGGAAAACTAATGTTGGTATATGAAGCTGTTGGATTAACTTACACGGTCGGATTTTCCTTTTTGCTTTTAGACACAACAGAGGAGCCTGCGCCACAGCCCAACAACACAATAGGCTCCATCATCGGTGTGATCCTTACAGTTTTTGTGGTTGGAGCAATGTACTTCATCTGCCAGAGGGTGTTGTGCCCACGCATGAAGGGAGACGGGGAAACAATGACCAATGATTACGTGGTGCATGGACCAGCCTCTGTACCTCTTGGTTATGTGCCTCACCCAAGCTCTTTGTCAGGGTCTCTTCCTGGTGAGTAAATGTGATCCTTGTCCTGCTCTTCGGCACCACATAGTTGTAGCTGATGATACTGTGCATGTATGCACAGGAGATGTCCGTTCCAGATGCATAATTCTTGGAAGCTGTTGGAAGCCAGGACTGTCAAGGCTTGTCACAATCTGTCTTTATAATAATGAACTGCTATTTTACCTGTGCTATTCATGAGCGTTTAGGTATATAGCAGAACTGGAAGCTCTAATAGATACACATACCGTGAGAGTTCTCTTCTTTTGCTACCAAATAAGCCTCTTTTTGGACTGTTAGAGCATCAGCAAGGTGCCATGACAGTGCAGGGTAAAGTTTTACAGAGTTGTATTTATGGGACTTTAAACATTGTGTAATTATTCTTGTTAGATTTGTAGACCAGGTTTGTATGCTTGTGAAACTTCTTGTAAAGTCTGTAATGACCAGCAAAATAGCTGTGTTCTCAGCTTATTTTGTTTGATGGTGAAGTTTCCAACACCAATCCAAGTGCATGATGCTACCGCTGTTTAAAAAGTAAGACTTAACCGCAATGTTGCACTTCATTTATATGCATTGCTTCTGTGTATATTGATTAAATACGTACAGTAACTTTGTGGCTTTGGATCCATCGGGTTCCAGTTAGAATGTAGAGGTTCTGTGAGGCCGTTACAGGGTTAAAATAATGCACCAAATTTCTTTGCTTTCTGTAATAACCTGCTTTCGTAAAGAGAGTCTTTGAGCAGAATTTTCACCATTATTTCGAGCACAGTGGCATACCTCTCCGTTTCTCGCATGGACTCTGCCAGCATGCTTCAGTCCAGTAGCAAAAGCTCACTTAACGGCACGGAAATGAAAGAACGCAAACCCTCTCTTCTCTCGCACAAATTTCAGTTGCTCAGTTGAGGTGGTCGAAGTCAGTTTCATGTTTTATTCTGAGGCATAGAAATAGTGCCTGAATGCCTGTTCTCTCAAGTCTTTTCCAGCCGTTCGTGTGAAAGAAATCTGTTTCTCTTCACACAGCTCTGGTATAGCCCAGTGCCAAGTCCGGCAGTTGAGTAGCTGATACACAACACAGACTTGTTTATCCCCAGACGGTCTTCATTCCAGTTGTCCATCAACGAGCACTGAATTTGCTCTTAATACTGAGAAGATTAATTTTCATTTTAGGAGTTGTGCTTATACTGCTGTTATCCTCTAGACTGTTTTTTTTAAGCTTTCTTTTCCCTGTTTGCTTCAAAGAATTGAATATTGACATACCTCTTTGTTCTTCAGGGATGTCTCGAGGTAAATCTGTGATCAGCTCCCTCAGCATTATGGGAGGGAGCAGCGGACCACCCTATGACAGGGCCCATGTCACTGGAGCCTCTTCCAGTAGTTCTTCAAGTACCAAAGGCACTTACTTTCCTCCAGTAAGTCATTCTATTGTTGATAGATCTTGAATAACTTTCAGGGAAGTGCCAGTGTCTTCCTGAGGATAGTTAATTGACAGGTGAATGTTTTGGGTTAGATTTCTAGCCTAATAAACTTGTTTAAATGTGGAGTAAGTGATTTTGAAAGGGAAGGAGAGGAGATTGTCTTCATCAAAAGCAGTACAGCAGTTTTCTGTTAATTTTAAAAAGTTGTGAGAGAGCTTGGTACCGGAAAAAGGTGTTAGACTGAATGTCAGGGGAGATGCAAAAATCCCTATAAATGTTGAGCAGCTCTGGCAGAGCAATCTCCTTTTGTTATACTCTGCCGTGTGACTCTGGAAGTAAGACTATGGTTGATTCTGTATAGACCTTTCAAGGAATTAAAATAAAGGTTTGTGTCATGTGTCTTGCAAGGGACAGATAAATAAACAGACAAGTGTCTTGCAACTCCATAGCGTTCCTCCAGTAACAGATGGGGAGTGTGCTGTGCTAGATGCCGTATAAAAGTTGGTACCAGCCCTAGAGGACTCCCTATCTCTTTAGCTCCAGCATCAGTGGTTGTTGCTTTAGCTATTTTTATATTAAGTCCACTAAGCCACTCTTGAGTGTTAAAGAGAGTTACATGCTCAGTCAGTGCAGGCTGAGATCTTCAACCGTCTTGTTTTCAGTTCTGAGAATCAACCCATCATGTTCTATCTTTAAACTAATAAAAATACTGTTTGTGCAGTAAGAGCATGCCTGTCTAGGGAAGAAACGTTTGCCTTGGACAGCACGCTGCAAGTATTATAAACAGCATAATGCTTGGGGACTACAGCTAGCAGGAGCAGACATCTGCCAGTTTGCCTAGGGCGGTGGTATCCCTAGTGACAATCTAGTATTGAACAGCTAGCTTCAACTTTACTTTTCAGAACTGGGTATGTCAAAATAGCAACAGCAGTCAGCGGTTTTTGAGAGGAGCTTAGTAATAGCTTCTATGGGAATGCTAAAAAGCAGCATTTCGAGTGTCTGTTAAAGAACTGGGGAATAAACAGAAGAAAAATCCTCTTTGTTAGGAGGGGCTATGCATGCAGTTCATAATTTAAGGTTCCTATTAAGCAGTACTAGAAAGAAAATTTATGATGTTTTCTTAAGTCTCTTTCGTGTGTTTTCAGTTGGGTTTTTTTAACTGTGGCTTTTTTCTTTTTTTTTTCCCCTTAGATTTTGAACCCACCACCATCACCAGCTACTGAACGTTCACATTATACCATGGAATTCGGTTATTCTTCAAACAGCCCATCCACTCATAGATCCTACAGGTAATTATTATTAAAATAGCTTCCGTAGGATCAAAGCAGTTAGTGTAGAAAATGCAGAATAAAGACAACCTCTGCTTCATAAGAATTGCAATCAAAGGCCCTAATTCTGCTAGCACTAAAACAGGTGCTTAAATAGTTCACGTGTATCGTGTCACTGAAATGTGTGTGTAAGTGCAGCACTGTTTGAGGTAAATCATACAGTGACTGGGTTAGTGGTACCCCTCTTGGGTATGTTGCTTTAGGGGGAATGGCAACACTCATCAGAAAATTAGCTAAATGCCGAAAGAAACCTGTTACAGTGATAACTTTGAGACAAAAATACTTATCCTGGAATGAACCCTGCCTTGTTTTAGGCTTCTGGCATAAATAATTTGCTATGTAATTATCAGAAATTATAGGCAAATACCATGTGGAGGAAAATTGGCAATATAAAGGCTGGTAGGTCAGAAGTAACATTAATATTATGGCCTAGATAAAGCACAGAAATTATAATTTAACATATTAAGGGTTAATATCTGAAAAAAGTTTTTTTTAGCCTTTTGCTTATTTTCTCTAATATTTATGGGCATGCAAGCTTTATCTCTGTTTACTTTAATGTGTCTTTCTCACCTTCCCTGGTAAAATGTTAGACTTTGTTTTATAACTAGTTACCAAAAATAGAGAGAGAGAGAGAGACCTACTACTCAAGGGTGTAAATATTCCCCTCCCAAATCACTAGTAGATCTGGTCAATGAGAAGAGAGCTCTGTATTTGTCTATTGAAAGAAATGCCTCCCTAACACCGAGCCTTTGGGGGCTTTTGGATAATGAGGTCTCTGGGGCTGAAAAGACATCTCTTCTCTATTAGCGGGAAATACGGCCTCTGTTGTGCAGAAGGTCAGACCAGATGTTTATAATGGTCCCTTCCAGCCATATGAAAAATCTTGTAGAATGATGAGTAATTTTCTAATGAAAGCAACCCAGATTTTGGCACTGGCATGAATCATGCTGATCGCTGGTTAGCTGATGTGACTTTTATTATTATAAATGGTATTAGGGATGTACTGTAGGGCTGAATGTTTTGTTAAAGCTCCCGCACCCAAAAACAAACCCTGACCTTGCTGTTTCTGATGTTACCGTCTTTCCTAACATTCTGACTTGAATGTAGAGGAGCTACATTCCCACCTGCCCCCGACAACTGATTTTGGTGCTGGCAGCTGTAGCTACCAAGAACCTCCCTTTCTAATTTGTTTTATTTAAACTATCTTGGGCTCAATTTAGAAGATGTTTTGTGATAGCAGACTTTGGGAATTCCATCCCAGTTACTGCTCTGGTGAGTGATTCTCCTAACTGCTATGGATGTGCCAGAGGATTTTCAGTCTCCCTGTCTGGGCTTGGAAGGCAGTATCCATAGATTGCATATCTTCTCCATATAATTGCAACATAACATTTTTTTCTCCTCGTGCCCTTCATGCCCCATTGCCTAAGGAGCAACTTTTTCTACCTCAAGTAAGTCCTTAGGGAGCCTATCGTCCATAGATAATTAATAATTAGCATTGCTTTCGCTAATTGCTATGATTTGACTGACACCGTAGTGCAAAGGTGGGCCTTCTGCAGGGGAGTTAGTGCGTTTGTGGTGTGAGAGAGAGAAAAGTGTGATGCTGTGTATCTACTGCAGAGAGGTTGACTCGCTCTCTGTTTCTACTGTGGCTTATCTGCTGCCCTCTTATTCGTGGGCACATTGCCCCAAATGCATGATCTTCGTATATGCCAACACTTTTCCCATAAATCTATCCACTGCAGCTACAGGCCTTACAGCTACCGGCATTTTGCACCTCCCACGACACCCTGCAGCACGGATGTCTGTGACAGTGACTATGCCCCAAGCCGAAGGGTCACGGCAGCCACGGCCAAGGGCTATACCAGTGACTTGAACTATGATTCGGAGCCCGTCCCCCCACCACCCACTCCACGCAGCCAGTACCTGTCAGCAGAGGAGAACTACGAAAGCTGCCCGCCTTCCCCTTACACAGAGCGGAGCTACTCTCACCATCTCTACCCGCCGCCACCATCCCCCTGCACAGACTCCTCATGAGGGGTAGCCCCCCCGCCCCGTTATCAGCCTCCACCGTGAAAGTGTAAATACAAAATGTTCTGCTGGGGAGGGGGGAGGGAGCTCTCGGCAAGGGAGGAGGTAGGACAGTGTACAGTTAAATGTTATTAAATGGGGTGGAGGAATACTGAAGATATTTGTACAGAAGAAAAAAAAGGATATTTATATATTTTCTTAAACAGCAACTGCTGCTTGTGCCATAAGAAGAAAAATTTTTGTATAAAAGAACCTAGACATTTGTAAAAAAAGTTTTTATTTTTGCAAATGGAACACAAAAACATGCCTTAATCCAGTGAAGTGACTGAGCACATAAGGAAATGGAAGGACCGAGATGTGTTACTTGTCCAGCGAGGTGAAATGTGGGGTTTGTCAATACCAAAAATGTTTAAAGTAATTAATAATAAAGAAGTCGGTCTCAGAGCAGCATACCACAGATACTTGGAAGTAGCCAAATAACCTCTATGTTAACTACGGAGGGCCAGCAACTAAAGTTAAACTTGAAAGTGCAGTCAGGACAGATGTTAACCTTACACAAAGGGCTTTGTTTTCTGTAGGAATACAGCAATCGTAGCAGTGAATCCAGAAAAATAATCACACACTTTTTAAAATGAATGCACCTCTGTTTTTCCTTAATGCATTTACCCAGTGAGACCACTTAGAGCTCTCTCCTTGCTTCTGGAATTTTGATGATTTTTGTTGGGTACATTTTAAAGTTTGCTTTTTTTCTCCTGTTTAGCTTTTCCCATCTCTTCCACATCCTTTCTTCCTGCCCGTGTCACTTTATATCATGATATCCTTATTTAAAGTACTGCTGGAACTGGGCTGCTGTAAATTCTTTTTTTCTCCTAATTAGCCTCATCATGCAGTGTGTGTCACGCTATACTTTACCTTCTTCATTTTGCCAACACAGTAGGATTCTGTTTTGTACCAGATCAGTACGATTTTCACATAATCGACAATGGTAATATGCATATACCTGAATGATTTTTAGTCCCTTAAAAAAAGACAACCTTATTTTGACCTAGTGCCCGCAAAATGTCAAATATTTTTGTACCACATATAATATAGACAGCATATTTATAAACTATAAATTTAACCATGGATTGTTAGTTTTACTGTAAATGAATAATATATCCTTGCAGTACTTTCAGTGTATATTGATATCACAGTATACAAATCATATATATATATATATATAAATATAAATATATATATTATTTTTTCCTAGTAAGGAAGCATTTAACTTTCAGTGGAGCAACTGTCCATAAAAAAAAATGCTTTGGTCATTGGAAGGGGTTCCTATGCTGTATTAACTGCTCATGATTTCTTTGTGTTAGGTAAAGCCAGTTTTTCTCAGTATAATTTTGACATACCTCCTCTTTTGCTTGGTGTGAGTTTAATACTTTAGTATTAACCGCTGTGAATGTCAAATTTTAAGATACTCTTAACCAAACCATTTTATATTTGCATCTCTATTTTTGTATATTATCATACTTAGCCCCTTCTCCCATCAGCCTCACCATGGTGATTTTGACAGGGAGAGTATATAATCAAGTGAAAACATTATTTGTGTAGGTTGAGGGGCAACCTAGACTATTATTAACTCCCCTTTGACTCCAGTGCAGTGTTTTGAATTTGCTTTGACTGCAGTGGAGCTCACAGTATACCTGACTGTAGACGGCATTATGCATTTGCACCTTCTGTTGACATCAAATTGGCATTGAAGGTGCTCGATGCCTTCAAAGACTGCCCCTCTGAGCCTTCTGTCTCAAAACAAAGGTACTGAGGAGCTTCTGCCTCCTAGCCTTTGGGCATAGTATGGATCTAACAACTCTTCAGAGGTGCCGTTTGGGTTTTACTGTTCTCTGTTGCTTGTTTCCCAGCCAGTTTCAACTAAAAGAGAAATAATCTGAAAATGTGGCATGGGCTTTAAGTCATGCTGTTGACAGAATTAGTGACAAGTAATTCTTGCTAGTGCTGCCGCTCATCTGGAATACTGGACCCTCACTTGGTTTCAGCTCCAAGGGAAACCATGGCATTTGGGATTCCAGCTGTAATAAAGGATCTTTCTAGTAGTCCAAGATACCTGAGGAAACTTTACAAAGCCTTGGTGGTCTCCAGGCTATTGCAGTTATTCTCTGGATCTGGCATATTGAATGGTTTTTTGGCCAGCTTCCTTCTAGGTATCTAGGAATCATGGTAGCTGTTCTTCTGGCTCTTCCTTGCTGGTGAAGAAGCTTGTGTTCTTCAGCAGCGTGGATGTTGAGGGGAGGGTGTTGTGAACTATAAGGGAACTCAAAACCATTTATATGAAGGGGTAGAAGGGCGGGTGTGTCGAGGCAGGGGATGTTGAGGCTGGCATGCCGATGAGAGTAGAAACTTCTCTGTTGTTTACATTTTTTTCACGTGCAGCATTCCATGTGGGGTTCACATGTGGAAACTTGCACTAATGAACTCAGAAGAATATTGCATTGTTGTATCTCAGTCCAAGTGCTTGTACTGCGATGGCAATGGTCTCTTCTTGCAAAATACTTTTTCCAGTGTGCCAATTTCTGTTTGAAAAACTCTAAGGTGGTTGAGCTTAAGGAGTGGTATCCTCTTTTGGGTGCAATTGGACTGCCTCATCGAAGCTTCCTCTTGGAGGGGCCTTCCTGCAGGTAAATTTGTGTGTTAATTACAGCGATGCTTCTTTAGAATAAAAATGTTCTCTGCATATGGACCATGCTGCCTGCCTTCTGCGCTAGTTTATGTCCACGCATAACTCAATTGAAGTCAATCGGGTGGATGTAGAATTCAGTGTAGGATTTTATCAAGTCTTTTTGGTACATACACTTCAGTTTGTGGTCAGGTATTTTGAGTGATCTGCTTCTGGGAGGTTCACGTGAAGAGGGGGAAAGTGGACAGACTATGTTTTTCCACTGAAGATGACCAGCATAGGGAGAAGGCTGTTTCTTCTCTGGACTAACCAAAGAATTTATTTAGTGGGAAGCTGTTTGCAAGTACATGTGTTTTCCCGGTAAATCTAGAGTAAAATTTTGAAAGAGTTGATGATCTGTGAAATTCCTCTTAGGCAGATCTCCAAATTACAAAAGCATTCATGGAACTAGTATGCGCACCTGACATATTCCAGTGGATAAATCACAGATTGATTGAACATTCAGACTGAACAATTTCTCTCTTTCCCTCTGCCACTGAGCCAGTCGTGATTCATATTCTCTCCTTCCCTCAGTGAGGATGGTGCTTTCTCCTGCTTCTCAAATTGACTGAGATGTTAGGACTGTAGCAGACATGTCAGTTCAGGATATTGCTGAAGTGGGTTTGTAGCATTAGCATGGAAGTGGTCTCATTGATGTCAATGAAACTGCTCCTTGTCTTCATGCTAAGAACAAATACCCTTATCTTACAGCATGGGGCATATACACAGTGCGGCATTTAACACAAGTACTCCTGGTACATTTTTTTCCTTGACACCTGGAGAGTGTTCATAGCTGATTGAGGATGGAAACAGCTGGCATGCTCAATCAGGGAAGCAACAGTCCTTTGTAGTTTAAAAAAAAAAGGACATTACAGCATAATTTGTTGAAAACTAACTGTTGCATGTTCAGCAGGAGCTTAGCATGTTTAAATGGCAACATTAATGAGACCTAATGTTGCCTTTTAGAATTATACCTGCCATGCCATACTGAGTGCATTTCATATTTTCCTAAGGAACACTCCTCGTTTCTCCACTGCTTTTGGATACCAAGATATTTATTTGAAAAGAACTTAGATACAATAAATGGAATGTGTACATAGCATTTGCATCTGAAATAAAGAATGGTTTCCATGAATATAAATTCATGCAACCTGTGCATATACATTAAATGAAATATTTACAGTAATGCAAAATATGCAAATGAGTCAGATGATATCAAAGGATTCATTTTGCTGTGAGTTACTTCTTTCAGTATTGTAAATTCCCGACAACTACCATAACATTTTCCCCCCGTGCGCATGTACAAGTGTGCATATGCAGGTACACATATCTTTGATAACATGAATTTATCCAAAGCTAATAATTTTGTTCCTCTTGCATGCATACACATTCGCATGCCCACGTTGGCAGATTCAGCCTCCCTGCCTTTCAGAGGGACTAATGCTGGATGCTGTCATGCTATCTCTTGTAAGCTGGCCTTTTGGCTCGTTTGTAAGGTAGAAAAAACAGAATACTTGCTACTTCAAACCTTCTAATGCTCTGTCATGCCAGACAGGAGAGGAAGCGCATCTTTTATACTGTTCCCTTACTTTTGGAGTCCATTTTGCAGATGAGTGAAACTCTTCTGTTTTCTGTAGGTACATAAAATTCAATTGCTTGTAGTCCTAGCATAATTATGAAGCAAATTGCCCCCAAGCTGCTTGACACGGCGGGTGCTACAATCCACTGCAAGTGAAGGTGCATGCAGAAAATCACTATCGCATGAACGGGCTTTGGCAGTGTCCTGGTCTCCAGTTCTGCATTGGTTCTCTATTGTTTTACTTTAAAATAGTTAAGCCTGTCCTAAGATGAAGAAAAGGCCGCTGTCTTGAGTACTGAATAGTTCCATACCTTACTGCTTGGGCAAATCTTCTCTAATTAATTCATTACCACCATTCTAGAGGGAACTGCTTGAACGACAGAACTCCCTGGTCATGCATGCTGTTGAACCAAATGACTTCTTCAAAATATCTCTTAAAAAGTTACCAGTCACTTTTTTCCCTGACGTTTTTGTCTTGAGCGTGTTTCTCACACGATACTGTTATGGACAGAATCTGCTTTTGAATCTTTTGGAGGGGCTATTGATTGAAATTTAAACTCTTGCTTACCTGGCAGGTGACAAATACACCTTGAAAATAAGTTAGGAACAACCTAATAGCTTGAAAATGGGTACAAAACATTCCATTTTGTTCTAAAAGTAGTAAAATAAAACACCGTAGTGATCCCAAATGGGCGGTTTTCTTTCCATCTTTAAAAAGGGCAACTCAGTGGATGATGCCAGCGCTGGTAGCGTTTATAGGGAGTGGGTGATCCACTCCAAAACTGTGCAGGGCAGGGTCACTAAACTGACCGTACTGGATTTGGGCCAAGGATTGTCTTAGTAGCACTGCAGAGTGATTGTTATGATGAAACTATTGGAGAGCAGTCTTGTTCCCCTCTTTTAAATGTACCAGGAGCGGCTTTGAAGTCCTGATTAAAATGGCTGTAGCCTTAAGCCAGGCAGTTAAGAGTCAGGGAGGGAAAATGAAAGTGTCTTTTTGTAAAGAGGATACCACCAGGCTTAAGCTGAACTAGCCTTGTTTGCAAGTGAAGGATCTGGTGCTGCTTTCAGATTTTTTTAATCTTGTTTTTGTTTTTTGTTTTGTTTGTTCTTTTTTGTAAGCTTTAATCACTGTTTGTCATTGTCTTAAAGCCAGCTGGTGTCTCTTGTTCATCAACTTTGGTACGATGGTGCTTTGCAAGGATGTATTTATATTATAATGACCAACATTTGGTCAGCCCTATTCACTCATTCACTAACTTTTTTTTTTGTAAAATAAAGTGCTTTACTTGTGAGGTGTATATAAACCTTGTACAAAAATCCTTTCCAATTATTGCTATAAACTGAGTTGTAACAAATGAAATGTTGATTTTTATAATAAAACTAAGAGTGAAAAAGGAGGGATACTCTTTGTTTTATTTCAGCATCTGGAGGAAAGGTAATTAAAGGCAAAAGTCCATGTGTGTCTTTGCTCTCCATAAAATCTGGAATGTGCTCCACTTGCTGATGTTGGAGGCAGACTCTGCAAACACTGATGCATTTGCCTGAAACACGTAGTTGACTTGAAGCAGTTCTACTGATTTCCCTGATTCTGCAGTGCAACTGGATAAATTTTTTAAGCTAAAAGTCTCCATTATTGATCACTTAAATTGCTTTACTGGATAACACAAACCAGACAATTTTACCAAGTAAAGTCTTACCAAACTATAGATGCTTGGTGATTATTGTGGAGACTGCTGATCTTTAAATCTGTATTGAAATATTTGCAGAGACAGAAGTAAATTTTTTCAGTGTTAATTTTAAAATGTAAAGCAAAAGCCCTCCCACCCCCACCTCCCAATTACAATCCTATTGCTGTAACAAGTAATTGAATAGGAAGCAGTTTAGAGTTTATAAGCTCAGCACAAGGATTCACACTCCACTTGCATCCACTGATTGTGGAAAAAAATACAGCTTTGTGTGAGTGTGGATTTGCCTATACAGAGATTCTTTTATAGCTCCAGTTTTTCTACGTGGAGGTGTGGACAAGCCACGTATCACTACCCATATCAGTAAAATGGCCTGCATTTGCCTAGTCTCGCAAAATGTAAAAATAAATGCTACTCATTCTTAGCTAGTGTAACATGCTTGTTTTATTTCAAGGTGCTATACTTATTCTACTTTGGAAAATGAGCCATTAGTCTGGAGCTGCTGGGTGCTGTGCTTTTGTCCAAAAATGCCAGTTGTGAATTGCTGCTGGGCTGCGGTCTTGGACAGGGGTGATTAAGGTCTTAGGAGTCGCTTAAAGAAAGACCTTCAAAGATAGTAGGAAAAGTGATTTTAATATGAATTTGTAAAAGCGCTACCTTACAGGATTCAATGGCAAGGTTCTCTCCATTACTATGTGAAAGGAATCTACAAAGGAAATTGGGTCAGAGTGGTGCTTAAGCGTGATTTACGCAGTGGTCGGGCAAAGTGGTTTATACAGCAATGTGGTGGGGAAATCGAGTCAGGATTGGGTTGGAGTGGTGTGCACAGGAACTAGGGAAAAAGTATAAAGGTTGCCTTCCTGTAGAGTCACGGAGTTCAGAAAGGACCACCTTGCTTTCTTAACTCCTCCTCAGAGGAGTCTAGGTGCAGCTGGATCCACTCCTAGTCCCGGACTTGGTCAACGGTTTATGTCTTTAAGAGTGTAGTATTGGGATTTCAGTGAAAGTGATTCAACATATAATTATCGGTCCTGTGTAACTTGGAGATAGCAGCAATTTAAGATATATTAACACTATTACAGTAAATAAATTAGGTTATATGATTTTCTAGTGATACTTAGTAATCAACTATCAACACAGCAACTTCGATTCAACCAGGTTCCCTGAATTAAATTGCATGTGCACATATACACCCATATAGATATAGAGGTTAAGCTATGATTAAGATGTTTTTTTCTCTGCAGATTCTAGTGAATTTTGGTACCCGATGATCTGTGAAAACCTCGCACAATAGAATTATAGTGAATTTCTGACTTGATATTTGAACCTCGTGTAATCTAAATATAGTGAATTACTCTTTTTCTTTTGTCAGCTTCTGTCAGCGGATGATCTGAATCATGTCATGAAAACTACCTCAAACATCACGAACGTCTGCCTGGAGAGGTGTCCCAAGTCAGGGGGAGATACACGGTCACAGCCTGCTGTGGTCCCGAAGAGCTCAAAGGGCCTCACTTGGGACCACTATTTATAGGGTCGTAAGATGATTGACTTTGGTCAGTACTTTTTTTCATTGTGGCTGTAATTCTGTCAGGTAATCTTGGCACCTCTCAGAGTGGCTATGATCCAGGCAGAAGGAACTTGGGTACATTTCCCAGGCAACAGGAGTTCCTAGTATGGTCAGGGAGTGCCAAGTCATCCAAATTCCCTGTGCTTGTCCTAGGACAGGAAGGTACCAGATTGTCTCATGTCTCAACTCACTGCATCAGCAGGCAGGATCAGAGAATGCCAAATTGTCCCAGCCCATTGCACTTGTACAACAGTGGCTGGCCGTGACATCACAGCGTGGCCCAAAGGGGGATCTGCACCACCACAACCACAGAAGGCTTACCATCTCTGTTTTTTTCTTGAAGCAATGGTGGATACCTTTCTACAGAGTCACTGCAGTTGTATGGTAGAAGTTTGTGTATAGCATTCATCTTGGTTTGGATTCCCTGTATGTTGTCAGATATAGCTGTTAAACATCAAGGCGCATCTCGAAATGCAGGTCTTCAAAGTGTGTGCATACCAGAGAGGCGGTATGGAGGGTCACCACAAAGAGAAGGATCAACCCTATCAACAAGCCACTTGAGTTAAATCTTGACAAGAAAATACTCTTTAGAGGGAGTGTAGCTCAGGAAAAAAAAGTAAGTTGTGTTTCAGCTGCAGCTCCACCACGTGTCTTATCTGTGCCACTTATCAAGGCCTCCAGAGATGGTAGAGCTGCTGAAATCACATTTACCAGGCACCGAGGGGCAGCAGGCATAGTAAGGGACACTGGGGTGTTTCCCATTGTTTAAAAAATATTCCCTGCTTGTCTTAGAAAAGACCACTTGGAAGTCTGAAAATAATTTATTTCCTTTGCCTGATTCTGTATTTTCCCTTGCACATGTGCACACAAGCAGAGGTGACTGCAAGCGCTGGAATCCTCCCATTCGTTTTATACTAGAGGAGCGATAACACACTGCGTCTTTGTTTTGGTAGGGGGAAGAATGCTTCATGAAGAGCATAAAAGATGAGATTTTTTTTTTTGATCCATCGGTATTGGCAGCACTTCCCTAAGAAGGTGAGAATGCAAAATCACATGCTTATTCCTGGAGGGGAACGGCTGAACGTGTTTAACCTGTTTTCACTGAGGAGATTTTGTACCTAGCTGAGTGAAGTCTGCATGGGAATCATGGGATGTTTTGCCTACTGAAAAGCAGACACCTGACAAGGGGAAGTTTTGCCCCGTATCAAGTCTGCTGTGTGCGGCAGCTTACTCTGCATTCCTTTTCCTGGTGCATCAGGTTGGAAACATAAGATGTATGTTGCTGGGTTTAGTGACTTTTTAAAAAGTAGAACAGTAACAACAAAAAACTAATTTCTCCTGTAGAAACTGCGTGTCTGAGTAAATAATCTTTACCTTGCCCTCGATCACCACAAGATCATAGAATCATAGAATGGTAGGGGTTGGAAGGGACCTCTAGAGATCAACTAGTCCAACCCCCCTGCTAAAGCAGGTTAGCCTACAGCAGGTTGCACAGGAATGCATCCAGGCAGGTTTTGAATCTCTCCAGAGAAGGAGAATCCACAACCTCTCTGGGCAGCCTGTTCCAGTGCTCTGTCACCCTCACAGTAAAGAAGTTCCTCCTCATGTTCAGGTGGAACTGCCTGTGTTCCAGTTTGTGCCCATGGCCCCTTGTCCTGTCGCTGGGCACCACTGAGAAGAGTCTGACCCCATCCTCTTGACATCCACCCTTTAGATATTTGTGAGCATTGATCAGATCTCCTCTCAGCCTTCTCTTTTCCAGGCTGAACAGACCCAGCTCTCTCAGCCTTTCCTCATACGAGAGATGCTCCACTCC
>VZSC01010558.1:355828-388348 GCA_013398225.1 Steatornis caripensis
GCCCTTTCTAGACAGATGGAACCCATCCCTCCCTAACAGATTAAAGTCACTGAAGTATGTCCCATTATCATAAAAACCAAAACCCTCATGACGACACCAGCCACGTAGCCAGGAGTTGATGTTCATTATCCTTCTATTCCTGGCTTCACCCTTACCTCTAACCGGTAAAATTGAGGAAAAGATGACCTGCGCACCAACATTTTTCACTCACTCCTCCAGGGCTTTGTAGGCTTCCTTAATTAAAATTAAAAGATCTACGATGGCAGCTAAATGCAAACTCCTTGTTCACAGAAAAGATTGGGAGCTGCTGGCTCTCTCCTGCTTGCACCCTCTGTTGTATAAAGAAAACACGTAGCAGGAGAAGGTCTGATGTCTTGGGTTGCCTAGCTTGGTGTGGCACAGCAGTGATCTAACCCTAGCTTTCTTTTCACAGCAAGATGCCTTTTTCATGAGTTTAAGGGGAATGCTCTGCAGAAACTACGAAGTTTGCTTCTCTGAGGATGTGTAAAGAGTATCGTTTGGGCCTGAGTTGAGGGAAGGATTTCATGTGGTAAGTGTTTTCTTTTGTGAGTATTGCTAAGAATCTTAGCCCTGTCTCCTTGCCAAGAAACCAATAACCACCTTAACCCACAGAACACGTGGCTGGAGAGGAATGACTAAGTGACCCACACCAAGCTCCCCCTGCATGGCCCTGAGCAACATGTGTCAAACAACTGATGATCCCTGCTGGTGGTTTGCTGAATAAGGGGCTGCTGGCAGCTCTGATGGCCACTGGGTTGCTGAGAGCCTGTGGTGAAGCACCCCAGCTGTCCCAGGAGGAGAACCCAGAAGCCTTCATCTGCAGCTCATGTGCTAGAAGAGCTGCTCCCGGTTTCCTGGGCCAGTTCCCTGTGCAGGGAAAGAGTAGTAGGAACATGTTGCACATCAGAGAAGGGCAGAGAGGATGAATGTGGCTGGAACGACTATGGGGAGAGAGGAGAGGTGCAGTGAGGACGCAGCGTTTGTGCTCCAGGCTCCTCATTTCTCTCCGAGGATGTGCATGAAGGGCAATGAGGAAAGTAGAGCATAAAAAAAGATGAATAAAGGATGCAGGGTGTATGGTAGGAAGGGGCCTGGAAGCGTGTGGCAATAAGAAGAAAGGATAAGGATATACGTGGCTCAGGAACACGGTGATTGCTCTTCGGCATTGCCGTAAGAACAACGTGCCTAGTTGGCATGGCGGGGACTGCAGGGATAATAACCTGGCAAGGGTGGAGAAAAGGAACAGGTTGGCCAGTTCAGGGTGAAAAGCCAGAGGTGTCTGGCAGAAAAACACGGAGTCCTGTGTTTCCTGCACCCTGTCTGTGTTAGGAATGAAATAATCATTAAGGGGCCTGACTCCTGTGGGGCCAGACAAGATCAGCTAAGGAGGGAGCAGAGGAGACAACTTGAGAAGCCTCTCCTACCATCCCACCGACATTCCCAGTACTCTAGCGGGGAGGAGAGAACAAATGTGGGAGAACAGGACACATAAACACTCCCCTTTCCACCCCTACATCTTGGTACGGGGTGGGGCGAGAAGGGACGTGCTGAAGTAGTGGAGAGTATTCCCTTGCATTCACACCCATAGCCGATCGCCTCCCAGCTTTTTCCCAGGTCAGTTCCCTTTTAAAACAAACAGAAAAGAAACCAGTTGAGAAACCTTCTTAAATAACTTCAGTCCTCTAGCTCTATCATAATGTGTGAAATCCCCCTGCACTTTCTGCTAGGTGGGTGCTAAGTGTTTTACACAGCTGCTTTCTGCCTAATGTCGCTTGCAGAAAACCAGAATCACAGAGTGGTTTGGGTTGTAAGGGGCCTTAAAGATCATTTAGTCCAACCTCCCTGTTATGGGCAGGGATATATGGCATTACCAACGGCAAGGTACGGATGAGATGAGGCTGAGTAAGGGTCACATCAATAAATTGCTCCAGATGAGAATGTCTCTTCATTGTATTTAATTGTTTTTTGCTGGATGAGGTGGCAGCCGTGAGGCTGGGGTGAGGACGATGGTGAGAGCCCAGGCTGGGCATTGGTCTGAGCACAGAGGCTGAGGCGGCAGGATGAAGCGCTTGTACCCTGGGCGCTGGAGGAAAAAAATAATGGGAATAAAGAGGGGAAAGGAGAGTCACCGGCTGTGTGGCAGAGGGTGGGAGAGGAAGATGCCAGGATTGACCAGGTCCAGCACAGGTTGAGGCCTTGCATTGACTGTGGCCAGTGTGAGCCGTTCGCTGATTTTGTGACCTTGGAGATGTGCTCAGTTTCTCCCTGCCTACGTTTGGTCTTTGGGAAAAGGAAACACCCCTGAAACAAAGAGGCTTTTTTGAAGCAAAGCCATAGAAAACTGCAAGTTCCCCTCCCTCGCCTGGCAGAAGTACCAGCAGGTGGAGGAGCAAGGAAAGGCAGTGCTTCACAGCTGAGGGAGCCAGTGACAATAGCATGGTAAGGTAAGCTGTTTTCTGCTCTGGCCTTCCTTGATTTGGCTCACAAGAAGCCAGCCACGCCGCTTTTGTCCCTAAGTACAGAACTGTGGTACAGAAATCGGCATCATGGCTTGCTGATGCAGAAAATGTGGCGGCCGTGGGCTGCTTCATGAGACCGTAAGGGCTTCCTAGTGGGAGTAATCCCTCTTGTGCACTGCCCGACTGCATTTTTTGGCGGCGAGGCACTATCGTGCAGGCAAGAGTTACCAGTCACTAGGGCTTGGGGCTAGCCCGAGAGCAGCAGGCAAGCTGGAGGAGGAGATGGTGATAGAGGTGATGCATCAAGAATCGTCTGAGATGCCCTGGCATGCCACGAGCCCTTTGCCCTCCCATACACTTGCTGATGCTCATGGAAAGCATTATAAAAATCTCCTCCATGGGGGCTCTTTCCTGTCTTGCACTTCCCCTGGTTCTCATTATGCGAAGTGGCTAATGAAAACCAGACCTTGGCCTGCAAGGGCCTTTAATGGGCTTTTGTGGCTCGATCCTTAACGGAGGCCACCATTGCCCTTGCTGTGAAATCGCACTTGGCTGCTGTGGAAAGGAACGTGTGGTGTTGCTGACACACCGATTTGACTTCAGGTGGGAAGCGAGCGGCAGGTGAATCCTGCAGATAAATATCCAGATTTTAGGCAAATATGCCCTGTGCTGAAAAGCCAAGGAAGAAAAGATCAGAAAATGACCCCTACTGTGGACAGGAGGAGAGTTTGTAAATGAATTTTTGATTAAAACGGCTCACGAGGCAATAGATGCTTTAAAAAAATAAAATGCCATTGGTGTCTCTTTCCTAACTTTATGTTTTTCAGGCATACTCTGTTTGCTGGAGTCAGAGTGATTCCTCTGTCGATGCCACTTTCTTCTTTCCATCCTCTGAATATTTTGAGAAACCCTGTGGCTGCAGCATTGCTGCGCAGACAGCGACGTGGGCTGTTGTTCTGAAGCACAGCTGTTAGGGATTAATTACTTGATGTAAGAAAACCACTTTCAGATGCTTCTAATAAAAAGTTGTCCCACCAGCAGCACTAATAATGAAGGTTGATTTTTTAAAAAATGCACTTCTCTCTGTCATCCTTCTAGTGCAACACCCGTATGTCCTTTCCACGCTCTCTCTGCATTGCATCCACCTCTCCAAAACCCCCGTCCCCCTGCCTCGTCCCCCTTGGTTTTGGCTGTGCAAAAGCCAGCACATCCAGTTCTGGGCTATGCGCAGCGGCTGATTTTGCTGGCAGCTGGTGCTGAGGAGCTCCTCGGTGGCCAGGTCAGCCTCACACGGTGAGTGAGGACCGAGGTCCACCTGTCCCTCCTTGGGGCGGGTGGGCTCTGGTGTTTGCACATGTGAGGAGCAGGGTGGGAAGGAGTTGGCTGGGGGGGAGACGGGTGCAGAGGTTGTCACAGTGGAGATGGGGAAGGTCAGCAAATGCTCCCTCCCAGGTAGAGGAGCCAGCGTGGTGGCAAGGCACGGGGAAGAGGAGAGCATGTGAGAGGGCTGCTCAGCGGTTTCTCGACAGAGCGGGATGCCCACCACTGCTTCTCTGCCGGCATTCCCACATCCCCGCATACTGAGGTTTCCCGAACAGCTGGAGAAAAGAGCTGATGTCAGTAATTGAGTAGGAAAGATGCATTCCTTCAAATTTTGAAAAAGGAGGGAAAGGGATACCAATTGTCTCATCCATTGGCATCCCTCTGTTTCTCAAAAAGAGATAAAAAATGGTCAGAAATCAAAAGTTAGACAAAAGTATGGGCTTGTCATAAAGCCAGAACCCGAGGGAAAGTTATTTGGTGAATGGCACCAGGTAAGGAAGAGTTACTCTTGTTTATTCCAAGTCTTTGTAGAAAGCGTAGGTCTGTCTGTCTCTCAGCACAATGGGCATGGGAATGGGTGAGAAAGGGAGAGGTGGGTTTTCTGCTGCTTAAGAATACTTGGCTCCTTCCACCACGTGAGTATTTTTTTCTCTTTTTCATTTGATGTTTGAGTTATCCTTCACCTTTAGATGGCTCCAAAATGAGAGGACCAAAAAGGCAGATGAGAGACATAATCCTCATGTCCCAATTGCTCATTTCCTTGAGTTAATTTTACGTTGGTAATAAAACCTATCGCTTTCCGTAACTGTAAAAGATAGCACGCAAAGCACCTGTAGATCTAAGAGGGCTTCATGATTCAGATTCGTCATTTACTGCAGGATTTCTCCAACATTTGTTTCCAATTTAGCTGGTATTTTTGTTGCTGCTGTGCACGATTAGGTGCCGTTGCTGTAAGAAGGTACTTGGTGGATTTGATCTCCTGACTCCAGCATGCTGCTGGGAGCCAACTGTAAGTCATGATAAAGATTGTTTCAGAGAGAAGGGTTTGGCCTGTTTTTGTGTTTTGTTTTTGGCAAGATGCTCGTCTTGTGTAAATGCGTGAGACCACTTTGTATTTGAAATGATCCCTGGCCTTTTCTATTCCTGTGTTATTTTGCAACATGGAAGATTTGGGAGGGAAAAATAAAAAAGCGCTGCGAGCAAGGATCATATGAAATAGGAAGGTCCCTCCCTTCTGCCCAAAGGTGCTTTGCTACTTGTAAGTTTAAGCGTCCTTGAAAGGACTTGAATTTCACACACAGCATCAAGAGTAAGAACCTACCCCTCTCCCTTTATGTGTTACTGCTGCATTGCAACTGCAATGTTAGTTTTATATTAATGATTTCTACATCGGTTCCTTCCAGATAGAATAGGTGCACTGATCTGATGTATCTTTTACATCTTTTTGGTTTTAAAATATATTTTGTATATATATTTAATATATATTTTTATAGATTTGCTGTGCCTAGAAGAACTCATTACCTTGTTTGTAATTACAGGTGCCTCCACTTGTTTTCATTTCAGTTTTTTCAGGAAAAAACACAAATACTGGATTTTTGGTGTTTTGTATATTTTTATCTTTGTACGTGCACAAAGAAGCTGACAGTTCATCCTTCTTGGGAACAACTACGGCGAAATACTCAACATTGCAATAGCTGTGAGAGCCAATCTTCACCAGTCCTTGGGCTGCTAGAAAGATGGACCCCGAGGCCAGAAGGTAATTAGCCAACTTAGTTTTGAGCTGATATGCTTGATAATGTCTCTACCAAATCCTCATGAATGGACTGCAAACACACATGCATAGTATTAGCAGCAAATTTGTTCCCATAGTAGTTTTCAGCTTGCTTTGCTTGAGTCACTGTCCGTAGGTAAAATAATATGATATTTTCGAACCCTTTCTTTTGGAAAATATTAGTAGTGGTGGGGCAAGCAGGCTATTTAATGCTGGCAATTACAGTGTTTCACAGGTTTTCCTGCTCCTCTTCTCTGTATGAGATACCCTGGTGTACATGTCCACGTGGATATACCTGCATATTTTCCCGTGCTTTGTCCTACGGTCTGTCCAAGCAGGAGAAGAGATGGCAGTCTCAACCTGTAACTGCCCGCTTGCTTTTCACACTGCTGGGGTCACGAAATAGTGCACAGAATGGGATGCTGAGCATCCCCCTTCAGGGGCCCAGTGGTAAGCAAAGAGGACAAGCAGTTTGCTCAGGAACGTTTGAGGGAATGGGGAGAAGAAAGCTATCCTAGGGCCCTCCACTTAGAGCAAAATACAGTTTATGAATCTTAAAACCTTTTTCAAAAGCAGAAAGTAAAAAGAAAGCTTAGCCTTCAAAGTGATCGTGAGTCACTCCCCTTCAAAGCATTTCCATGGATTTCTTGAAGTTTCTTTCCAGTGTGTATTCCAAACGTTTTTGTGGGGGATGATAAATTCTTCCCGTCTCACATTTAATTTTGGTCCATCAAACTGGCTCTCGTTTTGGTTTTTCTTCTGGCACTAGAGGCTAATTTGCCTCCTTTAATTGAATGCAGACACCGCATCTAACATGACAGGCACTACCCACTCAATAATGGGATATTGTCTTTCCTGACTCCTACTTGCCCTAATTAAAAGCAGAGAGCTGACTTCAGTGCTGAACTCTGCGCGATTCCTTGCTAATACTTTTACACATCGCTTCACGCTAAGGCCCGACAGAACACATGCAAGTTCCTGGCTTGCCAGCACCGTTTGTTTGTTATTGTTCGAAGGGCGAGTTTCACTTAATTGGTGGGAGGTTCTTCCTTGCTTTGGTAGGGCTGGCCCACCGCGCCATCTGCTCTTCACCTGTGGGGACATGGCAAGGGAAGAGGGAGCAGGTGCACAAGGTGGTACTGCTGGACACAGCTGCTGAAAAGAGGAGCAGGTTTCGGCTGGGCAAGTGTTTGCATGGGCACATGCATCTCATAGCCGCACCACCTCCTGCATGACCTCCTCCAGCTTGTGTGCTCTGCCCTCCGGGTGGGCAGAAATTCATTTTCAGGGAGGACCCAGGGTCTAACAGATATTCTGAGGTCTATTAGACATCCAGCCTGGTTTCAGGTTTGGGGTCAGGTGTTTCAACTTTTAAGGTTTTGGGGTTTTTTTTAACCTGCATCCTTTTATGGCTAAATCTGAGACTTTTCTGTGGGCACTTAGGTCCCCATCACTTGAGCCTGCACAAGACCTCTCTTGCTCAGCAGCCTTCAAAGTTTTCTTTATGAGCTGGGAGGGTACAGCAATAGCTACCCCGGACTGGCCACAGTGCAAGTGGAACGAATTATGTCCCGTATTTTGGTAATAATCACCAGAGTGCCTCAGACTGGGATACAGATGGATGCCTTTTATATGGATGGATGCAGACCAGGGGGCAGCAAGAGGCCGAAGCGGCCCTTTCTGCACAACAGATAAAAGAAGTGGGACAGGCTATGCAGGGGTGGTGATGAATGCGCCCCACTCCTGAACAAAGAGCTGAGCTTTCCTTGTGTGAGCACTGGCTTCGGAAAAAAACACATGGAAATCATCTATCCATACACCCTGTTTGTGCAGTTAGTGTTTTTGTTGTAATCGTTTCTACAGAGAAGTTACAGATCAGAGCGATAGAATACATCTCTGCTACGGACACATCATTTCTAAATTACACTGGTATTTTTCAAGTCTAAATGCTGTGGCTCTTGCATAATATTCGGCTTTTTGCTTAGTTTCCAGCTCCTGGAGAGAGTGGGATTGGAGACCTCAGCTTTCCATCAAAAGCCTTCGCCCTACCACTTCTGGAAAGAAAGTAACTGTCGTGGCTTAACCCCCGTCGGCAGCTCAGCCCCATGCAGCTGCTCGCTCAGTCTCCCCCGGTGGGATGGGGGAGAGAATTGGAAGGGTAAAAGTGAGAAACCTCATGGGTTGAGATAAAGACAGTTCAATGGGTAAAGCAAAAGCCACACGTGCAAGCAAAGCAAAGTAAAACAAGGAATTCATTCTCTGCTTCCTGTGGGCGTGCAGGTGTTCAGCCATCTCCAGGAAAGCAGGGCTCCATCATGCGTAATGGTTACTGGGGAAGACAGATGCCATAACTCTGAGCATCCCCCTCTTCCTCCTTCTTCCCCCAGGTTTATATGCTGAGCATGATGCCATGTGGTGTGGGATATCCCTGTGGTCAGTTGGGGTCAGCTGTCCCTGCTGTGTCCCCTCCCAGACTCTTGTGCACCCCCAGCCCCTTTGCTGGTGGGGTGGGGTGAGAGGCAGAAGAGGCCCTGGCTCCGTGTAAGCCCTGCTCAGCAGTAACAAAAACATCTCTGTGTTATCAACACTGCTTCAGCACAAATCCAGAACATAGCCCCATACCAGCTACTATGAAGAAAATTAACTCTATCCCAGCCAAAACCAGCACAGTAACCAAGTGATCTGCGTTTACTTGGAAGGATACAAAAAAAAGAAGGCAAATCCAAGATATAAAATACAGAAGGCAAATATGACACCAAGCCTCCACAACAATTTTTAAAACCCTGGAACACCACCTGAGGGGGTTAATCTTGCAGAGTTTTTCTGGGAGAGGTTGAGGAGCTCACTTGGGCTTTTTGATGTTGGGGTTGGCAAAGCAAAGCACAAGACTTGGCTGCTATTAACAGTCTTCCATAGCTTTGCCAGAGAAGGTCAGTCACAAGGTCACCCTCACTTTTTCTCTGAAGCTTAATGTGATGATAATGCCTGAAGCAATTCCAGTCTCCCCTGCCCACAGAAAATCTTGTAACCCAGGTGCTCACAGGAAGGCGCCTTTCCCAAGACGCAAAGACACAAACCAAGCCAGCTGAAGCCAGGCACACACAGCTACTTTAAATACAGAACGTGTCCACAGTTTTCCTGTGCACCAGTATGGTTCATACCCCCGCCTCTGGCTAGTCCTAGAGCCTCTCCCACCAAAAGATTTTAATTTCACTACAGGCACCTATGCTGAATATCTAGGCGCTGCTGGCACCACCAAAGACTTCCTTCAGGCCTTGCTTAACAAAAATGGTCCCATGCTTCCCTGCATTTCTGCCACCCGACCCAAGCAGAGCCCTCAGTCTGAGCAGTGATCAGCTTCTTGGTACCAACCATCCTCTTTCCTGCTTAGCAAACAGGACCAATCTAGCAGATGCTCCCCTGGATACATCATTTCAGGCTGGGGGTGAGCAGAGAGATAATACCACCAGTATTATCCATGTTGTAGTATCATCCACATTGACAGGGGTTAGAACAGCTAGATGGCATGCAAGAAAATCCAGGTTGAGATCTCTAGGGAAGATAACATAAGCATAACCCAAATTTTCCATTGCAGTGCTGTGTGTAATGAATATTTAAAGCAGAACCACTGCAGTGGCAGACAGAAAGTTCCACTTCGGGTGTTTAACTTCTGAAAACTTAAGTCCTATCTCTTTCCAGGATCCAGTGATGAACTTGGTTGGTTTCCCATTTAGCATGCTGGCTTTGGCTGGGAGGCATCTCAGCTTCTCCTTAGAGAAGAGGTAAGAGCCACGTTTGGCGTGGATCTGCCAAAAATGACCCTGGGGTAGAAAGACAAGGGAAAGATTATCATGCAAGTCAGCATAGAGATCATATCAGTCAGCAAAGATGCTGACTTCAGGAAGAAATCTTTTTGCAACCCGTCATTTCTGCCATCCCAGGCAGGAAAATGCATCGTCTCTGCATCTGCACAGCAGAAAGATTTCTGCTTTGGTTGCAGCAGATATGCAGTGGAGCAAGTCATGGGACACAGGAGAAACCTTCTCTGTGGGTTGACTGGGATGGATTGCAGTAGCTCCAATCCCTGAACTTCTCCTAACCCTGCCCCACAGCTGCTGTGCTAGGTATCATCCGACAGAGATGGAATTTCTGTCTCGCTTCTGGGGTTTACACCATCACTGGCAAGAGCATCACAGCTGCAGATAACAAACAAGCAAGGCAATGAGCTTTAATGTTTTCTGCTTGGTTCTCACCCTTCACTCGCACTACAACACCCCAGCTGTGAACTCTTAACCCTGAACTTGTTCCAGGTTGTGAGCCTTTATAGCAGGCAAGTCATAGGCAGTAAATCTGCTTTTCAGACAATGGTGTCTATTGAGCCATTCCCCTCGGTGCTTCCCTGCAATTCGCTTTCTGTCCACCTGCTGCTTTTCTGTCTACTCAAATGTGTGTGTTGGTAGTAGTAGCACACCTCTTACCTGTGGAAGGAGAGAAAGGAGAAGTAGCTGAAAAAGAGGGAGACCATGCAATGGTGTGAGAAGACCCAAGGATGCCTCTACGTGCCTCATCAGTCTATTTTGGTGAAATACGGGATTTGCCAGCTTTTCCTGAAAGTTGAAAGAAATCCAACCTTCTGACAACAAGCAAAAGTAAGTAATGGGCGAGTAAAATGTTTAGTTTTGGGTGAAGGTTCCGGGTTGTTTTCTCCTATTTCTGCCTCCTTGCTCACTGGAGTAAGGGGCACTGCAGCCATGAACCAGAGCAGACCCACGCTGCGCACCATCTGTGCACGTGGCCAGCGGGATTTTCTTATCTGACACTTTAGCTGCTCCAGGGAATGGCAGCCGGGATAGGTCCCACTCGCTGCTGGAGCCCCGGCTCTCGGAGAGTGACGTTAGGCTGGGACGGCAGCTCCCAGGGTGCTGACGCAGGCTGTCCCAGTGGACTGGCTCCCTTTAACACAGCGCAGAGGGCAGCTGCAGGACGCTTGTAGTGTCCTTTAAAAATAAATCCCAGCATCACCTGCACAGGGTTGAACTCTGTTGTTGCAACCTTAACACACAGCGAAATCAGCTCATTTTGAAATGAAACTTGCTGTTATAACGAATAACACAATGCTGACCTGGGTAGATACACAATAAGAACAATCCCAAACGACACTTCTTGTTTTAACAGAAAACTTCTCTATCTTTCACAGTAAGACCTCAAATCAGCACCAGAGGCTCCCGCAGCTAAACACAAAGACGTCTTGTGAGAGGTTGATGTAAAATGAAGGCATGAGCAGCCACCCTCCCCCACAACATCCCTTCCACTTCCATACACACGCATGACCAAAAAGCACGCATTTGCTGCTAGTTTAGTCATCACAGATTAAAAAAAGACAGACAGCACATCGAAGACTGGTTGAGCCGGTAGTAGAGCTTTGTTAATTCATGCCAGGCAGCAGCAGTGGCAACAGCTCGGTGCTCAGCCTCGCCGACTGCTCTTAGAATAAACCAAAGCCATCATTCCAGCAAGGAGCTTACCACAGATCCCTGCCATAAAAGGAGTAGATTGCTCTTAAAATCTAACTGATGCAGATGAAAAATCTAAGAATGACTAAATAAGAAACAGCTCACTTGGCTGATTTTGTATGCTGGCCCCTACTGCTACCGAAAAAAAAAATCCCTCTTAACAACCCAGAGAAAAATAAAAACCAGCTGAATATCTTTTCTTAGATGGCTATTTTTCGCATTCCCATTCAAGACAGTCTATTTTGCTCTTGGCTCACTCTTGGCATGAAAGTGGCCCTGAGGTACCAAACTGGGGATGAGGGACAAGTTTGCGTTTAGGGCTGCTAAACCTTCAGCTGGAAAGCCACACTCACAAACACAGAATTTGCACCCCGCTAAATAGCAGACTGTTATTCAAGCAGAAAAAAATTAAAAAGTTACTTCGATAAGCTAGCGCCCAACTAATGGCAAACTGGTGTATGCTAACAGACCAAGTCTAGTCCTAGCGTCATTAAAATTGAATCAGATCTAGTTCTTCAGAGCCTAGATCTAGCTAACAAGCCTGCTTTAGAAACCAATCAAATTTATAATAAAGCAGGAGCCTCCAATGTGTGGGAGGGTACAGCGCCTCACCATTTATTTTCCATAGGAAAAAGATGTTGGAGAAAGAGACCGAAGGAGATGAACAAGATTTTGAACTTTCAGGTAAGTGCCTGCCTCTCCCCCGCAAATCATCCCCCCTTTGAGGATATCTGAAGTGATCAGAAAGAGTGGATGTTCTTAAAAACGAAGGGAATCTTAGATTTACAGTCTAGAGGTATATCAAATATTTCCCAACACCTTTGAAGAAGGGAAACACACGTAACTTGTTTCCAACTTCTCTGTCTTTTGTTTCACACATACATGTCCAAACAGAGGCAGTTTGCTACATGTGAGTTGAAAGTTTGAGGTTTATTAGGAAAATACTTGATCTTTGATAGCATTGCGTATTTTATACATCCAGTTAAAATGCTTTTTATCACTTTCCCTCAAATTCATGACTTGTTAATAACTTCTTGGTGCAATCTTTGCAGTTAACGTACTTGTACACACACGATGAGTACCCACAATGGATGAGCATCTTACTGAGAGGCAGAGGTCTTGTTCAGGAAACATTACCTGTTTGTACTGGAAAATCACAGAAGTGATGCCATGGTTTTACAGCTTCAGCAGGTGACCCGAGTTCTCTCTTTCTCTGCTGGGGATTTGTGGGGGACAAATCAACTAAATCAAAGTCATCAACTAAATGGGCCACAAACCAAGCCTCAAAATCATGGGTAGTTTCACTGGCATTCGCCTCCAGTCTAAATGATGCACTGTTATTCCTTCCACTGCCACATATACAGATTCAAGAACTCTAATCAGATCACTTGTTTTCAATGGCTGAAAGGCCATTTCAGTTTACAGAGAAATCTCTGAGATTACACATAGCATTGAGCTCGTTTTGAATAAGGAGGAAAAGCGGCATGGTAGGATAATTTTTAAATTTCTTGGACTACAAATCTCTCACAATGTTTTTATCATTCACATTAATGGACAAAATAATGCTGTAAAAGTAAACTCCTATTGCACTATGCTTTGAAGGGTTTAAAAAAAAGAGTTAAAATTAAAAGCATTTGTAGGTAGCTCAAGTCTATTTTCTTGGGTGTATGGGGAAGGCACTGGAGTAAAAATTACTCATTAACCTTACTCAGTCCCTTTCAGAACTATAAAATGTCATCAGTACTTTGGAGAATAATCAGTGAAAGAGGGAGAGAGAGAGGAAACGGATAGCAGTGTGCAGGTGTACCTTCCAACAAGGGACTCTGGGATTGATAACAGATGGTACCACTATGAACCATGCAAAGCTGGCAGCACTTGTCTCACTTGCATGATGGTTGATCACAGTCCAGTGGTTCTTGATTGCATACTTTGATATTTTTCTCCTGTTTGCACTTGAATGTCCATCCATAGCAGTAGTGGCACGCATCTCTACTCAGAAAGGTACCTGAAATCACTATCCATGGAACTGGATGCTCCAGGAGAAGTAGAAGTGCCTTCATATCCACCGAAGAACATTTCTACATCAATATCAACTTTAAGAAAGTGCAATTGTACCCATTGGAGTTATCCATGCGACACTCCAACCCTTCATGGAAAAAGTAAAAGTACAACCCACTAATCATTCTGGCATTGAATTGTGGCAAGATCCTGCGTGTTCCTTAATTGAAGGCTCAGGCACACTGAAGAATGAATTCGGTCAGGATTACTCTACTTCTTCCTGATCCAGTGAAGTCAAAGCCTTCTCCTGTAACAGAAAGAAAACTTACAATTACAGAAGCAATGTGGACCCTCATCCTATTTTCAACTCTGCCAATAGGTTTGCCAGTAGGATTTCCTGACCTCACACGCTATCTGTTCCAATGGACACAGGCTGTACAGCTGCTGAATGTTTCCATCCATTTCATGAAGCACAAAAGGACTGGGATCTCCTTTGCAAGTGCCTCCCAGCAAATCCAGGTAAATGAGCTACAAAGGGCAGCAGCTCAGCACCACTGCTGGCAAAACAGCATCTTGCACAACTGACTTTGGAAGACAGATATGAAGATAAACAGGTGCCTTTCTGTACAGGGAAAGTGGAAGCGTACCACACCATAAGGCAGACTATATGAACTGCTGAACTACTGCGCTGTCCCCAGAACCTGCTGACAGCAGACTTCTAGGGAGAAGTATAAGACCAGGGCAAGTGTGGAGTTTCCTGTTGTTTCTCCCAGCCTTCAGCTATTTGTGGTGGAGAGACTGCCTGTGCCAGGGACGGTGTTTTATACTTAACGATCCTCCATGAATGTCTCCTATTGATTTTTGGACCTACATAAATAAAAAACTTGCAGCATAGCAGATGTTTTGTAGCAAGTAATCCCACAGCTGGAGCACGTGCTGTGTTAAAGAATACACAGTTTGTTTGGTTTGCATCTGGCCCATGCCAGTTCTGTGAAAGTGTGCTGCTTCAAGGCGCCTTCGGCTATGCCCAAGTCAAGGAAGGCAAAATGCATACCCAGCCACCCTGGTCCTGAATCCATGGCTTGAAGTGCTCTCTAAGGTACTTTAATCCGAAGCCCAAGACCAGGTTCATCGGATGGTTGTCCACAGCCGTAAGCCTGGTGGCAATTTCCATTGTAAAGGCAACTTTAGTGCATTGTACTTGGCCTTCTGGCTCACTTGTTGAATCTGCTGAGACATCCTCCAGGAATAAATCAGTGATCCTCTTGAAGAAGGTGTAGGACAGCATGTCTTTAAAATGGTCATAGAAAACCCTGTCCTTTTCGATCTGAAAATAAAAATGAGAATTGGTTAAATTGAGTCACTTTTCTTGGAATTGCTTTCCCCATCTCACTGGGAAAAGACAGCATCTCAGGTAATACATGCAATATAGTTCAATCGTGGTGGTGAATGCAAGACATGACACACAAACCCCACACCTCACTGCAAAGCTGTTCCTGCAGAATCTGGATGTGGGTCTATGTTTTTTCCTTGAAAAAATCTTCAGGTTTTTTGCATTTGAACTAGAGAAGCGGAGGGAGAGAAAGCAAAGCAAGTGTGACACTGACATCGAGACCTGCAGGTAAGGAGACGTGGGAGTACAGGAACAGTGAGAGGATGACCGTAAAGGCAAGGTTATGAGAACTGCTGGCAACAGCTGCCGCGCTTGGCTCCATTTGCTCAGTCATGGTCTTTGTGATGCTTCTTATGTACCTGGGTACATCTCTGCTGCAGGAGCTGAGCATGTCTGCCGTGTGGGAGTATACCTTTATAGAGCAGAAGGGGCAGCTAAAGAAGGAAGTAAAGGGAACAAGTACCTATATTTTTACTAGTGAAAACATCCCCTCTAACTGAAGGACTCATGTGGGTGTTCTTCTATAGCTTTTGGGCAGGGCTTTCAAAATGCACTCAGAAGATTTATTTCCCTATAACAACTCTCAAAGCTGTGGAGTTTTCCTCCATTCACTGAGAATGACTTGTATGCCAAATTTAATGCAACACAAGAGTTTATCAGAGTCAGTGAAGTGCTCAACATGCTATGAAACTCAATGGGAGTGAGGAAAGTGACTCCTCTTCGAAATGCGCAACATTTTCATTGCTTTCCCCCCATGCCACAACAGAGATCTCTACTAGTCCGCTGGTCTTAAGAAAGATTTCAGGATGAATGATGAAGGTTTCAGAAAGCCCTAAATGTGGAAAGAGAAGTTCAGGATTGAGACAGAGTGCGCTAGGTTACAAAACATTCACTCCCAAGAGAAGTGTGATTTCTCTCTCAAAGTCTAGCCTGTGTAGCTCCTGAAAACAGGAGGAGTTACCTTTTCTTCCAGTTGGTCCCCTGCTTGTCTTAACAGTGCAACTATTGTTTGTATTATCTTTTCTTCATCTGTTAAAGAAAAGAGTAACATAAATATCGCAGCCTTCTAGTAGGATCCGGATGGCAAACTATGGCAAAAGCCTTTGTGTCACTTAATCAGGAAAACAGCTGCTATTTTTGGGCAAATTCACGGAGTTTTTGTATCCAGGCTTTAAGCGGAAGCTTAAGGTTCTAGTCCGTGTGGAGTAAGTAATGCTATTTCTCCATCTGCCTGATGTTTTGCTCCAGTTAAGAACCTGGGAGAAAGCAGGGGCTTTGAGGTATGTCTAATAACAAGTCCAAGAGAGAAGCTAGCAGAAGCCCACAAAAATGGACCTAAAATTAGGGAAAAAAAATCCCCTCATCATTACCAGTTATACCTTCTGCAACTCATTAGAATGAACTCCGGATTTGCCAGCTTAAAGAAAATGCAGGTATGGCAGGATCCCTCTTGTAACCAGAAATCCCTCAAAAGCTTGCATTAAAACGAAGTCTCTGCAGACATCATGGAAGACAAGCAGTTCAGACTTACAACAGAGGTTGTTGAGCAGTGTTGTCCCATTGCCAAAGAGGGATTGACCAACACATTATTGCCCCAAGGACTGGTCTTTGGCCTCAGAGCCCCACTGTATTACCCTGCCCCCAGCCCTGCCATTCCTACCACTGCTCTGTCACCTTACACCCCTTTACCTTCATCCTCCTTGTCTCACGTCACACCTCCTTGAATCTTTAAGGATTCTCTCTTTAATTGCAGTAGCAGGCAGGACTTGTTAGAAGACTGCAAGAGCAGTCCCTGAAATGTGGGCAACACAGCAAGAACCAGCAGACCAAACTTCTTTCTTCACAGCATCTTACCGCAGAAGTCCCGAGCACTTCATGTCTAGAGAAAATGCCTCAGTGTGCAATCCCAACCTGACGTACTGCCTGTAAGCATGAAATGCTCCAGCCTTACCATGTTCCTCGCTCCCAATTCCATCAGTATTGTTTTGTTCCCAACTCAGGGCAGAACACGTTGTCTTGAATGACACATCTGAAGGAGATTCCTGAGATTTGGAAGTAACAAGCTTGGCAAGTTTGTCTGCGATGTGGTTGACATTTGCTGTTTCACCTGATTGGGAAGGAGGGTGGGAAATAAAGAAGGCAATTAATGTTTCCAGGAAATAATTCTGTGATTTACTTGTGTATATGCCCCCCTGAGGTGGAAGTGCCCAGAGGATACCAAGAGATACATTTCCCCATGCTGGGACTTCGCCATTGCTTGAGATCAGCTGGTAATGATTTAGAGACAAGTAATGCAGTACAAGCCCTCTCTAGTATCTGAGCAGCAGCTAACTATACAGACGCCACACTGAGGCGAGTGCGAGCATTGCTCAGTAGTGTACATCCTTGCAAGCCAGAAGCACACCATGCGTGAAGAAACACAAGAGTACTGCTCTATAGGACTGTGAACCTTAGACCTTACTGTGAGGGTGGCATTGCCCACGATTAGGTCATCTATAGGTCCAGATTCAGAAAAGATGGTGTATTTGAGTGCTCTTTCCTTGTTCTCACCGCCTAATCCTGAGCAAAGGACAAGCAGACTTCACTTCAGAGGCACCTCTAGCACAAAAGCTTCTCGTGTCCTTGACACTGTTGCATCAAACAGACATGAATATTGGGAGAACTCAGCAACCAGACTGGCTTTATCCACCTTGCGTAATGACCTTGTTTGGTACCATCACCAGCTGAAGGCACTGCTTGGTGAGGACTCCAATGGCGATCCTGCTATAGCAAAGACAGCAGGAGGAGCTGTTGCAAGGTTCGTTTCATCTAAAAGGTGCTCTTCCTCACAGAACTTGGGATGCAAAACTCCATCCCCCTACCACTACTGCCAAGTGGCAGCTCCTGCGTGACCAGCAGATATTGAGACAAGCTTAGCAATGGCCTGATCCGTACAACATGAAAAATTCACGTGCAGAATTTATTGTGAGGGCAGCAGGGGTTAATGTAGCCAATAAAGCTGTATTTCAAGGCTAGTGTATCAACCCCAAGACATTTCCCTCCCCTTGTCTGCCTGCAGAGCTTGTCAGAGAGCTGCTAAACTTCTAGGAAGGGGATCAGGCTGCTCATGACTTTGGAAACCTGAGATTGGGCAACTGGTTTTAAATTGCACAGGCTTTTGGTTTAGACAGATAATCCCCAAAAGCACCCCCATTTGCTCCAGAATGGCCTGGTTAAGCTTGCAGTGCAGCTGCTATAATAATAATAATGATAATGATATTAATAATAATAATAATGATATTAATAATAATAATAATAATAATAATAATAATAATAATAATAATAGTAGTAGTCTAGGAATTGGTCCAGCAATCTGTTGAAGGCCCAGTAAAGCTTGAATTTGACGCCAAGCAGCAGCCCTGGGGAGGTTTACACCCAGTGTGCTGAGGTTTTACCTCAAGACCATGCTGCCACCCGTACGGCAGGGAGCATGGCGATGTATTGGCAGCGCCATCAAGTGATTGCATCCAAACTCTTGAGCGCTTTCCTTGGCAATGTGAACATAAAATGGGCATAAAAGCAGACATCTGGATGCTGACAGAAGTCCCTGGCAACCAAACAATGGAAAGTTACAGTTTTTTCCCCTTAGCAAAAGTCGCTGGACTGAGGCAGGGACCCTTTCTTGAGAGACAGAGCTGGATTTGGCAGCAGGGAGAGTTATGGGCTTGACGGGTAGGAGCTGGCCCAGGACAGTTAAACTGATCAGGGATGGGGCATTAGGCTGGAGAAGTCAGTGACGGATAATTTTTAGAAATACCTTTATGTGCAGGGAAAGGGGAAAGCAATTGCTGTGACACCAAAAGTATTAGCTGGGACAAATTAAACAAACAACCCTCTATCTTATGTATGTGAAAACAATAAGGCAGCCTCTCCTTTACTGTATATGGCATCTTAATGGGGATACCTCATCCTCCTCTCAGTCCTGTATGAGAAGTTAAGGTCTTAGTTATTATCCAGAGCAGAAAAGGTAAAATCTCATTGCCTGCAGTGCAGCACATAGTGTGGGGCCCCATGATGTGGGGCTGGCTTTGCAGGCTAGAGTACTAGTTGTTTATGTGTATGGGATCCCCAGATGTCAGAGGGATTACAGCCACCTACCGCCTCTTCTTCCAACACATGGGAGGGCATGTTCAGACTTAATATAATAGCAACGTGTAAAGGAGACTTGGATAACTCTGGAAGACTGTTTCCATTTAAGATACGTGGTGAGGTTATGAGAGGTAGCCCAGAGACACCACCTGCTCTGTGCTTGAGGCCGGTCACTGCCAACTGCTTGGCACCAGAGTTTCAAGCAGAATCTAGCACTTCTGTCTTTACTGTGGAATATTTATCACACAATAAATCTCCTTGAACAGGCCTTCAAACAGCTCCTCTTCCTTGATTTTAGTGTGGAGGTCTTCAGTCTGACCACTGTTTAATGTTTTCTTTCTAACCAGGTATGAGAAAGAAAAAGCTAATGCTCAGAAAAAAACCCAATCTGTGCAATTATATGATACTTACCAGCATATGACGGAAAACAGAAAAGCCAGTCACAAGCATGAATCCTGCGTGTGCAAGCACTATTGAATATCTGGCAATCTGCCTTCCTCATTGGAAATCAATAGAACTAGCATAAGAGGTGACCAAAGAGTGAAAGAAACCACCTTCCTCCTCCCGCGTTTCCACAGGCCACCAGCCATTTAAGCTATTTAGAGAGAGGTTTAAAGACAAACAGCAAAAGAAAAGAACTAAGACATACTTGTCTGATGCTGAGAACTCACTTCTCCAGGGGCCTCAAATCGTGCCTCAGAAATGGAGAAACGTGCCGTGTGGCCTGGGTACGCTGACAGCGTTGGGGGCTTTTCCTGCTTTGCTCTGCCGCAGAGAAAAAGTGGACAAGTTCCTGGCAAGTATTTTCTTCTTGTTTGCTTTTTGCTGTGCTGTTGCATCATGCCACCCTGATAAACTGCTCCTCGGCTTTGTCCATCTTTATCCCTTTGATGGTCAAACTTTTCTTTTCTCCCAATAAAGGATGATGATTTCTGCACATTAGCCTCATTTTTCAGAAGTTTACCATATTTACTGGCAGACAACCTCCGCTGAGCATAGGCCATTAGGATCTTGTATTCTACGCTGTCTCGTTCATCATCTTCCAGCGGTATTTCTTCCATACTGACATCATTTGGCAAAGACATCTTGGTTCCTGCAAGAACATATTCTTAGTTTTAACAGCTTAGGGAACAGCCTGTTTTTCATTAATACCAACCAGTATTTGACATTTCTACAGAACCTTTCACCAAACACCTTATAAACCTCAGTGATGTGAAGAATATTGCAGTACCTGGGAGCCAGAGAAGCATTGTTTTCTAGAAAGAGAATTTGGTTACTGAGAAATACCTCAGGTGACAATCAAGGCGATCAAAGAATGGAAACAAAAGACCTGATACATTGCTCTTAACTGCATTTGGTGGCTTAGACAAGAAAGATGAGGAAATTCAAGGAGCATTCAATGGTCGGAGTGCAGTGCAGGGAAAGTGGAAAGCCTGTAACAATAATAACTGATTCTTGGGATGGAAAGAAAAATGATTCATCAAAGCACTGCAAAGGAAAAGCCTATACTGTGGCTCGAATGAGCAAGCAACTAAATAAATGAAAATTGTGCTTTCAAAGGAAGCTTTGACAAATTGGGCCCTGAGTGCTCTAGGTAGGAAAGCAAACAAGGACTAGCCCAAACACTAGAAAAATTATTATATTTACCTATCATAATGTTCTCAACTGTCCTTTCAATTTAGGGGACCTGAGTCAACAATCTTGCACGTTTGACTGCGTGCAACAGATGGTGTGGTGGCACTTACCTAATGTAACTTGTTCTTGTCTAAACAAACATACCAATCCCACAGCACGCACACGCATTTTGGCATCTTCCTGTTTCCCTACGCATTGTAGCTCATCAAGCCACAGCACGAAACACTGTTAAGTCTTTGCTTAGCACTAGACCCATTTGCTATACGGCCTCCCCGAAGCCAGAGCAACAAGAGGAAGAAAGGTGAGTGATAAGCTGTGAGGCAGTGACCTAGCTGCTGTGATTGTTTCAGTAGCGAAAAGGCATCTTCTGCAGAGCTCAGGTGAGGTTTTAGATGTTTGAGCAGGCAGCCTGGACCACTGACAGCAGGTTCTCTGCAACATCTCTGTTCAACAACCCACGTAAAGTCGAACAAAGCTATGCACATACCCAGAACCTGTCACGGGGGTCTCTGTTGCTGACGAGCTGAAATAGGAGGCTTCTGTTCCTGCTGCTTTCCCTTAAACCAATACCAAATTCACTCACACTGTGCCCTCAGACTGACAGAAGCAAATTTAAGCTAATTTCTTTCCGTCTGGAATATCATTCAGCTGTTCACCGCTTTGAATGTAATGCTATTGCTGATACATATCCAACACGACGTTTAAATCCTATGCGTGGAGACTCACATTTGGGCACTAAACACACACCACACACACCCTGAGTCCAAAGGAAATTCAGTGGGAATGGGATGCCTTGCTCCCCATGTATTTTTAACTTCTGCTGTTGGGATAAGAGCAAGCCGTACCTCCTAACTCATGTCAACCGAGCAGCTGCTCCGCAGGAGGCAGATTTCTAGCACAGCCTTACTCTGCAGTGGTCTCCAGGCACAGTGATGGGGGTGCAATGGTGTATGAAGGGGCCTGAGTATCCTGTTTCTTCACAGGTGCTGGGGGGCAAGGCTCGGAGGCAGGGAGATTGCCAGGCTGCACTTCAATTGCAGATCACCTGCCTTTACTGTGCAGAGGTATGAAGTCACTAGCTGCTTCCTTCAAACTCCAGGAAATTACACGTTGTTGCTTTATGATCCACCTGTCACTCACCCTGAAACTTTCTTTTTCCTAAGTATGAGGATGAAATAAGTCATATATGTACACATGAAGTGCCAAATCTTCATCTTGTGTAAACCATCCTAGTCCCATGAAAATCCACAGTAGGATACTGGCTTGCCTTTAGCAAAAGTCTGGCTTTAAACTTCTGAACACCTCTATCTGGAACAGACACCTCACCTCACATGCATCTCATTTCACCACTCAGGTATAAAGGATACCATTTGTCTTCTGGATGTAAGTGGTGTTAGGACTGACACACTTAAAGAGGTTAATAAAAAAGTTGGGAGTGACCGATTAGTCCAAAAATATTTCCTTGCCCTAGCAAGTTATGGAAAGAAACAAAGCTCAGCTGATCTGTTGCTTTGTTTTCAGTACTACTTTTATTGTAAGATTTTAACTTCATTTTGGCTAAGTTTCACATTTTTCACCTTTTAAGTTTAAAAAGAAATGTTTGTTACATTCTGTGCTGTTTTGCCATTAGCTGCAGAAAAACTAAGACAAGCCACTTCCACCATCCTAAATTGGGTTTTGGTGGTGTTGTTGAGACAACGAAAGGGGAAAAAGGAACATACAAAAACCCAAAACCCTCCCTAACCAAATGTATGAGCATCAGAAATTAGACCAACTCCAAACCCGTGGTTTACATGTACTCTTAGTTCAGCGATGTCCTTACTGGGGAAGAGGGAGGGGATGAGGAAAGAAAAGGGGAAGAGGAAGGAGAGGAGAAAGGGAGAGAAGAAAAAGAAAGGGGTGAGGAGGAAGAAACCTGCGAGTCTCGTATCGTAGGTCCAATGTGACAGTTCCTCTAACTTTGCACTGCTAAATGCACGTATGCAGCTCAGGGTCTGCATCCCATAATAGGGACTCTGTTTTTCCCTCAAGAGAAAGGACTGTTCCAGATGCTGCTCCGGGACATCACTGGCTTCCACTTTCACTTTAGGACAGTCACTAAAGAAACGAGAATGGGAATAGTGTGATAGTGAGAGGGGGGAAAAATGGGGCAAAAACCCCAGCACATCCATTGGTAGAGAAAGGAAAGATTCCTTGTTTATCTCTCAGGGAACTGCTATGTTAAGTCACTCCATGTGTGAGCCAAATGTAATTTCCCAATCATGCTGAAATTAAGCTATTGACAGACCACCATCCCAAGCCTCTAACAGCCTTTCCCAAACACGTGGCAACAGCCTCTGAAATTTTCTTCCCAGCATAAGCCTGAGTGCCAGCTTGCTCAGTTTTCTGCTAGTAATGTGCTGCAATCTAATGTTTAGAAATCTATACTTAACGTCATGTGGCAAAACATCTCACTATTCCGTAACTACGCGCTTGGGTGAGAATTAATCCCAATAGCATCCAAGGTACAAGCGACTACGTTGTCTTTGAACGGCCTCCTGGGCATCAGCAGAAGCCCTGTCCTGTGAAGGGCCCGGTAGTGCACGGAGACCTCTTGCTCACAAGGTCATGCCAAGGACAGTCGCTGTTTGGTGGAAATGTCTGGGGCAGTCTGGAGGCCAGTGNTTGTCTTCGAACGGCCTCCTGGGCATCAGCAGAAGCCCTGTCCTGTGAAGGGCCCGGTAGTGCACGGAGACCTCTTGCTCACAAGGTCATGCCAAGGACAGTCGCTGTTTGGTGGAAATGTCTGGGGCAGTCTGGAGGCCAGTGAAGAGGGCACAAATTCCCCTTCTCTTGCTAGTTGCTGCCTTGAGATACTCAAAAGGTCAGCATGAGCTTTGGTTCTTCTCACAGCATTCATGCAGGCAGCTTTAATGAACCTGCGAGGGAAATGGAAAGACCAGCAGAAAAAAGCCAGCAGGAGACTGTTGCAAGAAACAAACCACGTGGAGAAAAATGAAGTGGGAGCTAAGAGGGAAAAGAAAAGGAGAACTGAAATGATGCAAGACAGGCATGGGGTTGCTGCTTCTTCGTTGCTGTGCCAAGGAAGGGAGTGCTGGTGTGCATACCAGCCATGGGATGCAGGGTAGGAAAGGTAAGGCATTTTCCATGCCCCGTGATTTTTCAAGCCCATCTTCCAGTGCAAACCAGAGCAGCTTAAAGAGTGTTTTAAGCTGCACTGCAATTCCCAGTGTCTCTGCCACACAGAAAGCAGGGCTACGGCAAATCCCTTCAGCGAGCCAACGAGCCCGGGAACAGGCACTTCTGTTTGCCCTGGAAACCAGACCAAGCGTTTACTTCGTTTTGAAGTTTGTCCAGAAATAGAGAGAAAATTTTAAAGGCCACGCCATTCTTTTTCATTATTTAATACTTCATGCAAACTCAAGATCCTCCTTGAAAAGATCTAACTCTGGCCTTCAGATCAGACACTGACACTACTTCAAACAGCATAGCCTTCCTCGCAAAGGGTACTCTTTATAGATCTAAAATAATTTGTGTAACATTCATACATACTTGTTCTTCACTAATATAAAAATATGATTAACTATATAAAATAGATAAACTATATATAGAAAACATATATAAATAATAAAGTAATTACATAAACTAAGAATTCATTCCCAAACAGCAATAGGAATTACCAGTAGTAGCATTAAAAAACCCTTACAGCCCTATACGCTGGGCTATTACTTACATGTTGAGAACAGCCCTATCCAAGGTGATTGTACAGATAAAAATCAAACAAGAGTTCAAAGGTTCGTCTCCTAAACAAGGCTAAGTGCAGACCGATAGCAGGAGGTAGGGTATTATTACAGCTTGCTAGTACGTAACATCAAATAAGCACTTGCACATCAGATGCAGCTGTATGGCTAAGCCTGCATCTCGCTCTGATGGGGAACCTCTGAGCAATGAAACAAATTATGCTGGTAAAAATGTGGTATATGAGCTTCCTTACTGGGACGTTTTTCAGCACTGACATCTCGCTAAGAAATCTCACCCCTGTGTGTACAACGAAACTGGAGGAGCATAAAAAGAGAACAAGGGGTCACAGCTCATTTATGCCATTGCTTGCAGGTAGCAAGAAAAGGAGTTATCACCACATGCTGGTGAGCATTTGTAAAGGAGACTGCCAGTAGCTAACTTGCTTTTCAGTTCATTTTAAAGTTTGAAATCTTAATTGGTGACTTATGTCTCTCTTTAGACTTACTTCTTCATACTATAACCACATTATTTTTCCAATTTCCCGTCTGGTGTGGTCCAGAGACAGGCCAGGCCTTTTGCAGAAGCAGCACTCACTTTACACGAATTCTGTCTCAGAAATGAGTTTCTATAAAGAACACTTTTTAATGTAAGCATTGATTCAGTTTGACAAGTCCTGCTAAAATCTGAATCTGCATATTATCTCCTAAGATGATTAAAAGAAAGTCGGAGGATCAGATTATGGGGAGTAGCAGCATGGTCTCATTCTGTCTACTTAAAAACTCTGGTCTAAATTATTTATCTTCTGGAGCTTGCAGGCTCAGAGGGAACACCGTTACCCCCTCCCCCCCTCTCTCTTTACTCTCCTCCAGACCTTTTCCTCCCATTGCCAAATAGCACATCCACGTGCCGTTTCCCAGAAAATGGAAACGGAACTGCCAACACTTGTAGTGGTGCATTTAGCTATAACCCCCCATCCGCTTTGAGAATTATCTGCCAGGATGGAGAAATTTGACAAACTCACAGATGGACCTCTGTGAGCAGCATGACCAACAAAACCTGCTTTCCTGGGGAGCCACTGAGAGCCAATACTTGCACAAGTCCACAAAAGTAGCCCCCAAACTTGCTGCACTGTAGCACTACCCTGGGCCAATTGCAGTCGTAGTCAACTAAAAGCTTGAGAAGCTTATCATACGAGGCTGAGTGGACGGGATACAGAAAGAAAAAACATAAAAAAGTGATAAACTAGCAACGTCAATGTTTAATCTTTGTTAGGAGGAAGTGTAGCCTGGAGGTTCAAGTCTAGATGAAATAACTGTTGATTTGGAGGGTGTTGTCCAGCTATGGGCCTGTATTTGGCAAAACAGACCCAAGAGGTGTCCTGGCTATGCCATTTCTCAACAGTTGTTATATTGGTGTCCTTTATTAACAAATAGTTGCATGTGTATCTGCAAACCACAATGGTGGCTAACTCTACAAGTCCTCTTGGCCCGTGCTCACCACAGACTCCACTTGAGCCCAAACCTGGGTGCTGCACTCATGCTTTCCCAGCCCCTCCTCTCCTCCTAACCCTGCTGGCGTGCCTCCCATCCTTCCTTCTCAGGTTCCCACAGAGCACAGACAAGGCCTACCACTATTCTTTCCACAGGAGGGATCATCTCCCTGCCTCATGGACAGCCCTGGGATTTACCTCCAAAAGGCCCAGGGACCTTGACCAAGCACAGACAATGTCAGTGCTGTCCCTGCTACTTGGCTCAATCCCCCATCATGTACACTCTCACCGGCACTAGCAAACCCCAGGGAAGCACATGTAGCTGAAGATGGCAGCAAAAGGCAATGCTTACCCTGAAAGGCTGAATAGGCAAAGCAAAAAGGAGAAGTGAAAGAGGCCCCTGAAAAATTATCATAGAACCATAGAACCATTTGGGTTGGAAAAGACCTTTGAGATCATCAAGTCCAACTATTAACCTAGCACTACCAAGACCACTACTAAACCATGTCCCTAAGTACCACATCTACACGTCTTCTAAATACCTCCAAGCATGGTGACTTCCCTGGGCAGCCTGTTCCAATGCTTGATAACACTTTTGGTGAAGAAATTTTTCCTAACATCCTAACATCCAATCTAAACCCTGGCACAATTTGAGGCTGTTTCCTCTTGTCCTAACTAACAATCCTTGAATTGTTAGTCCAAGCTGTGCGGGTCTGGTCCGGTGCTTCTCTCTCAACCAGCAGAGACAGAAACGTGGCTGCTTGCCTGGGACACCGGTTCTAAATAAAACATTTTATTTTTGAGGCAATGCTGGAGAAAGGTGTTAACAATAAAAGCACCACTCTTTACCTTACTGACTCATCCCAGGTGTGGGTCTTTCCCTTCAGCTCTGCTCACAGGGACAGAGGAGCAGACTGGAGCACGTGGTAGAGGGGACTCCAGTGCAAAGGGAAGCAAAGGCCAGGATTCCTCTCCCAGCTCTTCAGGCTAGATCCTTTCCTCTAGGTGGATGACCTTAACTTACTGATAGTTCTCGTGGAGAAAAGCAGAACCATCTCCAGAGTTCATTAGTAATGTTGATACAGTTATGTGGGCGTTTTCCTGTATATCATATTCGTAAAGCGTATTTCACGGTTTCTGTTAAATACATGCAGTTTGATCTGAATTAAATTATGTTAGCATTGTATGATACACTCAGTAAATTTAGTGTCAAGAACAAGTGTGGCTGTGTTTAGTCTATGTTCAGGTAGGACACTGTGAGTCCAGCTTTGCGTGCATGCCATCCAAGCAGGACTTTTAGGGGAGCTAACAGTCTTTCTATACATGTGATACAGTTATGTGTGGATGTTTTGTACTTCTGTGATTTCACAATACAGGATTATTTAGACCTGCTGAGATATGTTTGAGCAGTCTGTTTCGTTTTGTAATTTTGTGCTTTTGCAATAAGGGACTGTTTAGGCCTGCTGAGATATGTTTGAGCAGTCTGTTTCAGAACTAGCAGAGCTTGTAGGAATGAGCAGATAATAGAAGACTTGGTTCAGCCTGTAGCTGAGACTTGGCTCAGCCTTGCGCAAGTTATCAAGACCACTGACCTTGTGGTTCGGAGGATTGCTACAAAGAGAGGGAGAGAAAGAGCAATGAAGTAATGACCCTTGGAACATCAGGACTACTACCGGGAGGCATAACTGTGCAGCCGCAAGGGACATTATAATATTTAATGACTTTCAGGAGATTACGTGCATATGTAAAGTAGTTGGGGGAACTGAATTAAATATGTATGATCTGTGCCTACGTAAGCATGGCCCAAGTTGAGCCAGGGTGGGCGTTAGGAAGGAAGGATCCCCTGCCCGCCTTAGCACGTTAATAAAGGAGTTCTTCTTTCAGATGCCTAAAACCTTGGTCTCTGGGAGTTTTATTAACTTGCCAACTTTTATGGTAACATGTAAGCAACACACTTTGCTGAAGAAACATTCTGTATACATTGAGTCAGTCATTCTCATAAAACCCTTAACAGACAGGTATTGTCTGTGCAAGAGAGGCTGGACCATTATAAACTGTACAGGTGCTGTGGAAAGCCGGTTTTACACACAAGCCCACCAGAAAGGCCTTCTCCATGTGGTACCACAATACAGTTGCCTCTAGGAGGGAAAGCAGTAACTTGCAAGCTGAAGGATTACGCACTCCTTATTTAATCTTAATAAATAGGATACAACATAATTAGTGAAGGCAGAGTTACACTAGGATGCCAATCCTAGGAAAACATCCCTAGTGGCAATAGATTTTTCATGAGCACTGTTGTGCAACAGATACAACACATGCTATATAAAAAGGTCTATGCTCATACATGTCTTTCAGAAGAGAAGTTCTCTGCTAGTCTGCGGCTGTCCATATTCAAAGCCGAGAGGCTGCCAAAGACTCAGCCTCTAGAAGAGAAAGGATGCCCTACTTGGCTTTCAGCACCAGCAGAAATAGTAAGGCATGTATCTACAACCTCCGGTAGAGTAAACTGGCTGTCACAGTGCAGCAGAAATCTGGGAGCAAAAAGGGAATAACAGGTCTGCTTCCTGGTGATTTCAGGGGAGCATGTCACCTGCTGAGCCACCTCCACCATTTACTTGCTTGGATTAGAGTTTCTTTCACTTGTAAATGAAGGTATCTTGCCAGCAAGAGGTGACCTAGCTTAAACCAGGCCGACCTGTAAGAACCAGGTAGGGAGGATTTAAGTCTACATGAATACACTGGGGTAGTCCCAAATTTTAAATTCAACCTTCCACAGCTAACTATAGTGTGGCTGGCAGAAAACGACTTTGCTGTCCTTGGCTAGAACTGTCAATCTCTTCTTTCAAAAGCATACAGCCAACAGCAGCAAAGCTTGGATGGCAGCTCCGCAAGTCCCAGCGCAGTTCCTTCCCTTTTTGACAGCACAGCTAAACCTGAAAGTATATTGGTCAGTACCTAAAATAACGATGATAAATACAGCCATTTAATCCTTATACAACTAAGATTCAGAGAGTCTTGTTCTGGATTATAGACAGCCAAACATTATACATGAGAAACCAAGTTCAGAGAAGAAAAGGGGGTTTTGTTACCTTCCAGGTCTATTGCACCAGCAAGCCTGGGTGCCCGCTGATCTCAATTCTTTCTCCTCCTCTTCCAGTGGCTAGGCTTGCCTTGCTAGAGCCAGCCTTGCAAGCACAGAACTTCCCTTCAGAAAACCGAAGTTCACTTCTTTTATTTAATATTTTCAGTCTTTCACCAAAACATGTGTTCATAAGCTTTCACCAAGAAGGGCACTGCACTTGCAATAAAAAAAAAAAAGTTGCCGTGTACTTCCTTATGAGAACAACGTTCGAACACGTAAGCTCACTTATAAAAAGCAGAAAGGGTAGGGCCGGCCCCTGCCACACGTGACTTTTTCTCAACAGTGCACCAGGCAAGGGTAAAAAAGTCTATAGCTCTTTGGGGCTTCTTGCCAAACATTATCTTTTTTTTTTCTTTTCTTCCAAACCCTCGTTTTCTCTATGGTACAGGTGAAATCAAATCATCATTTTGATACAGGGAGGGTTTTTTAAGTGCTTTGAAAGCAGTTACAACTCTTCTTCAAGAAATAACCGTAAACATTCTATGTTTTTTTCATAGGCCATTGCATTTTTTTTCCAAACTCAAGTGAAACATTAATTAGTTAAGACTGATAAAATACTTGCAACAGCAACATGGTATTGCTCTTGTAACTCGTGGACCAAAAGTGCGATTTCATTACCGATATAACTAGCCCCAATTTAGTCGAGTCAGAAGCACACATCCATTTTAAGAGGGATTTTCACCATGCCATTGATCTTCCATTTTCAAAATAAGATTGTAGATGAAAATTGCAAGCTAGGAGGGGCCTGATGCACGTGAAGCAGCTGAAGAGGGTGAATGCTTGCCTTTATCTGTAGCAGAGAAACCGTTTTAGGAGGTACAGAGGGGTTTCTGACTGGGAGAAGATCCCTTCTCAGGAACAAAAGCACTTGAGGCTGTCTCTTCGTCTGAGGCCATTGTACGGAAAAGGTCTGTCTGGTGCCTTTCCTGCAAAGGGAAGAATTTACCAGTAGAAACAGAAATATAAGCACAGCCAACTTTTGCATTTCCAGGGAATAGCGCCTTGGAGTTCACTTATACATTGAAGACTTATAGAAGCTTTTTTGTTCGTGTTCACTGAAGCTTTCCATTTCCTTCCTGCTTTCCTAGGGCCAACTGACCTCAGAGCAATAACAGCAGATGGAAAGCCTGCGTATTTTGGATTATTAACGATCTGTTGTTCCCTGGACTGCAAAAACTTCAATTTTCATTTTCTTTTCAAACATGTGTTATACCCTAATGCAGAATATGCTTTCTCCGATACTAAGAGAGGAAAAAACCAGCTGTATTTGAGGCCCAGAAAAGGGAAGGGTAGTCTGCTGGAAGCATGAAAAAAGACCTAAACTACCAACCCTTAAAAGGGCGGTTTTGTATTTTCTAGCACAGCCAGAAAGTGAGAGGACTGAAAAAAAACCAAACTAGCGGCGACTCTGCTCCATTTTATCTGTTCTATTCCTATAGAAATGATTGCATTGCTGTTCCATATTACATCATGACAAAGGCAAATACTGGGCGTTTTCCACTCAGCACTTCTGTTGACCTTATAACCAACCAGAGTTGGGTATATAACCCTACATAACTTTTGAAATATACTGGCAAATACAAACTTTGATTTGATGTGATTTTACGTGACTTGGTTGAGGCAGCATCACTACCTCCAATGAGCAATGACCTCCTCCAACATACAGCTACTTACCCAACCCATCGCTTCTGTCATCTTCTGCCATTTTCCATCTCAGACCCAGAATATCCCTATACTTCTGAGAGTAGCTGTTCTGGTTATCATTTTAAACTACTGACAAATCAAAATACCTGGATTCTTTTAAATCCCTGGTGGTATGTAGGAAAGAGTGTGGCAGTCCATGTTTGCGAATTGTCATCTCTGGCTGCACACAGGAAAAGCCATAACCTATTTTCTGCCTTGGCCGGAGCTCTGAGTTACTAAAATCTCTGGGTGGAGGGACATGGCTTTGTCCCTTATGGAGCAACATTAGGAACAGAGATATTTCTAAGCATGTTACAGCCAACCTGGGCAGATGTGGGTGGAAGGGAAGGCTTGCTCTGACCAGGAGTCCTTTTTTCATTTTGGCAGTAGCTTTTTCAAACAAACAGAACTGGAAACAGTCCCAGATGAGGCACGATGGATGCAAGAGGGAAACTCTCATAGATACAACACAATATATTTTTATTGCGCTTTAATTATTTTCACTTCATTGTGCTTCTTTTGTTTTCTCCCACTGCTTTGCCTGCCAAGGAAAATTCATTTGAATAGTCTTTCCTGAAAGTGGATAGAAGAGCAAACATTCTGAATAATGGCAGTATAACTCCCTGTTTTACAGGAGGTTCGCATTTGGTTTCTCTTTCAGTTCTCAGTGCCTTTGTGCTGTTTCTTAAATTAAGACCCAAACCAGATTCTCTATCTAACTTGTATTATGGATTTTGTATTATAGATTTTAATTTTATATATATTTATATATATATAAAAATATATATATAATATATATATTTATATATATTTTAATTTTATATATACTAATTAGGGTTTTTTACTTTTTCTGTTGCCACCTATTTTATCTAACTCCTCTGGCCCTTTTATAACTGTCTCATTTACCGTTAGCTAACCCAGCCAAACAATTGATGCTGACTCAATGCAGTTCTCAAAAAAGGGATAAACTGCTTTAAGGGTTTTTTGGTTTTTCATTTCCCATCTTGGGCTAATTTAGGTCAGTTACAAGCTAGTTTCAATTTTGTTTCTACTTACTTTCCAGTCTAAAAATCCTTGATATCCCAAACTTTGATTTGCACAGTCTGTAAAAGGACACTTAAAAATAAAACCATTGTTTTCACTAACTTTAAAAGTATCTGTGAGGATTGATTTTTACTATATGTATAAGAAGATTCCCCTCAAAAACTAGGAAGAGCTTGTGATCTCTGGTGAGAAAAACTAGTTGTTTTCAAGAGGGGAAAAATAAATAAAAGCAGAAAAAAACCTCTTTTGAGAGATGGAAAGGTTTGGGTTTGGGGTTTGTTTTTTCCCCTACCAGAAACAACTTAAGTATTTGTCCATTCTGAGTTGAAAATATCTGAAGCAATTTCAGTATTTAATTAGTTCTTGCCTTGCAAGTTAGAAATGCCAAGGATAACGTGACCCAGTCGTTCTACCTTAAGGAGCTTTTTCTGACTGTGAAATCTAGAACCCGGCTCCTTCCACCACAGAAGGGTAGGAGAGAAAAAAACCAAAGACCCATCAAACAAGGCAGGCCAATCTACCCCAGTCATCGGCCAAACTTCAGAAGAGTCATGAATTGAGGGAGCTTTCAGCAGCGCCGGGAGCCCTCAGGTGCCGGCACAAGCCGGGCATAGCGGGGACTGACTCCAGGTGGGTAAGCGGTGCCTCCATGCATCTTCTGCTAACAAATACCTGCATCTTTTTTGATATGAAAGGCCGCTGCCGCGCAGGCTACCGGCATTCTGGCTACTCAGGCCTAGCACAACAGAAGGATGGGATACTGGCAGCAGCGGGGAGCATCAGACCCGGATTAGGGGGTGGGAATCACAGAATGGCAGGGGTTGGAAGGGCCCTCTGGAGACCATCTGGTCCAACCTCCCTGCTAAAGCAGGTGTGCGCCCAGAGCAGGGTGCACAGGGACGCATCCAGGCCAGTTTTGAATCTCTCCAGAGAAGGAGACTCCCCAGCCTCCCTGGGCAGCCTGTGCCAGGGCTCTGTCACCCTCACAGTAAAGAAGTTCCTCCTCATGTTCAGGTGGAACTGCCTGTGCTCCAGTTTGTGCCCGTTGCCCCTCGTCCTGTTGCTGGGCACCACCCTCTTGACACCCGCCCTTTAGATACTTGTAAGCATTGATGAGATCCCCTCTCAGTCTTCTCTTTTCCAGGCTGAACAGACCCAGGGCTGTCAGCCTTTCCTCATA